>JAOPJO010000124.1:13601153-13618723 GCA_027123675.1 Molva macrophthalma | reverse complement strand
GTGTGTGTGTGTGTGTGTGTGTGTGTGTGTGTGTGTGTGTGTGTGTGTGTGTGTGTGTGTGTGTGTGTGTGTAGCATTCCAGACAGAGGGGAAGTTGTACCTCATCCTGGACTTTCTCAGAGGAGGTGATCTCTTCACTCGGCTGTCAAAAGAGGTACTACGTTTCCATGATTACACGCTGCCGCATCTCATAGCTGTAATTGTAAACAAACAAACACACAGGCAGGCTGACTCTGGTTCTTTCGCTGCTTGTCTCTCTCTCTCCCTCGTCTCGCTGTCTCGCCATCCCTCTCTCCTTCCCCAGGTGATGTTCACAGAGGAGGATGTGAAGTTCTACCTGGCAGAGCTGGCACTGGGTCTGGACCACCTGCATGGCCTGGGCATCATCTACAGAGACCTCAAACCAGAGAAGTAAGAGCATGCACACACGCATGCATGCATATGCAAACACACACACGCAAACACACTCATACACCTACACAAAGTCACACACACGCCCATGCGCACCCACGCAAACACACACCCATACACATACACCCACACACTTGCACACATTGACACACACCCATGCATAAAGGGACATACTGTGATTTGTCGTATCACCTAGTTATTGGGTCAATACATGTCTTAATTTATTCTGTACAATTAATATCGTATGATATTGTGATCTTCTCGATCATTTATTGACAAATTTACTGAGGCTTGTAAAATGGTGTACTGCCATATTACGCGAATATAGCCTATATACACATTTTTCTGACAAATTACAGTTGTGCAGCCTATATACGAGTGCAGCCTATATACTAAGGTGTATGACCAAAATCTGTCGGCAACAAATTTGCCGCATGCCGATTTCGCTTTGCGTGATTATGCCTTGTGTTCTATACAAATACCTTTTCAAAAAGTTTCTGACACGGCCAATATTCGCTTAATGGTAATCCCCCACTGGCACAAACAGGTTTGCACAATTTTTAGTTTTATGATCAAAGCAGTGTGTCTTCATTGGAACTTAAGTGGGTCGTGTTTTCAAATAGAGCACTCACAACGGCGGCACCATACAACCGCGTTATGACTTCCAACACTGTTCAAAGCCTTGGGGCGCATCGCAGCGCCATCAATACCGCTCATTATATTAAATGTATGGTATTTCTTATATATTTACTGTGTTGTCCATTCTACTATGGTACGCTTTACATTGAAGCTCTGCCGTAACAGAGTCGGACTCGGACCAAGAGTGGATCCGAAAGACACGGACTTCCTCCACACAGCACTTGCGTGATATTGCAGTTTGGCTTTTTGAAGCGTTATTCCAATAAAACTTGTGTTTTAACCAATTCGACTGTTTCAGAAATTGAATGTCTTCGTCGTGTAATCCCTATTTAAAATGTCACATGGTGGCACGTCGGCACTATTAGGCTACATTGTTTGGGGTGAACCACATTCTTTTTTTTTTTGTACTGGTACCGATGCGACCTAGAAATAAATGAACTCGCATCCACATGATAAATGGTCGCAAATGCATGGTCGCAGTCTTGAGCCCTGCATGTAATCCTTTGACACTATCCTGCCAATCGCATAGAAATCCTTAGATATAAACATTGCAGAATTGAAAAGGCTTTATTTCCGGACTCATTGATTTCTTATGCCGCAGCTTTTCAATGCAAAACACTTGAAATAAAGTTCAAACCAAAAGAGTGTCTATGTGAGACTTTCAACTTTCAGCAACATATTTCAGGATATGTTTTGATGTGCTTTAAATTGGGCATTTGTTACGGTAGCCTTTACACCAGTGCGGCCGTTATACAGGTTTGTTATTTTCAAGCCTTAGTAGTTAGCAAGTGCAACTTTTACGTAATTACGGTATGTGTTTTCATGATATGATTCTTACTACTTTCAGCATTCTACTGGATGAAGAGGGACATATCAAACTCACAGGTGAGTCATTTTCTCCCTCTTTCTCGCTCCCTCTTGTGTGTGTGTGTGTTATCTTCTGCCACCATTTGTACCATGTTGACCTTCACTGTGGAGGAAAAAAGTGGTTTTATCTTGTGTGCTTCAGATATCTGCATACAGGGGCTTGTTTGTGTTAATAATTAAAGCGTTATCCTATCATTCCTTCATTATCACTGCCATTTGTCTACCGCCAACGTAGGAGCCTGAATCATAGGTGACCTAAAACATATAAAATCTACTGCGAAGGTGCTTCATCATCAGCTATTATGACTACAGTTAAATAGTGCTGTGAATATACAGTGCTGTAAAAAAAAAAGAATGCTGATAATGTATGGCCAATGGTATACTTTGCAATATATATGTCTATCTATAAATGGTGTGTGTGTGTGTTTCAGATTTTGGCCTATGTAAAGAGGCTATTGACCATGAGAAGGCCTACTCCTTCTGCGGCACGGTTGAGTACATGGCCCCAGAGGTGGTCAACAGACAGGGACACATCCAGAGTGCTGACTGGTGGTCTTTCGGCGTCCTCATGGTGATGAGCATTCATATTAGTAGTATTAGTGGTAAGGGTAGTGGTAATAGTATGAGCCAGTAGTAGTACCTGTACTATTCATTGATGTACACAGTATAAGTATACATAAAGTAGCATTTTTGCAAGTTAATTAGCACAGGTCTATTTGTTTACTTTTGTTTTGTTTTGTCCTCCTCCAGTTTGAGATGTTGACAGGAGCGCTGCCATTTCAGGGCAAGGACCGTAAAGAAACCATGAACCTGATTCTGAAGTAAGTAAGAATCTTCTGGAACAAATTGGTGTTTGGTCGCAATATTATTGACATAAACCAGTTTCCATGTTATTCGTTGTATAACTGTTCTTACTGAGTTCGTTCTTACTGTGCTGTGACTCCCCCTGCAGGGCACGCCTGGGAATGCCTCAGTTCCTGAGCGCAGAAGCCCAGTCCCTCCTCAGGGCTCTGTTCAAGAGGAACCCAGCCAACCGACTAGGTCGGTATCAACGGTCCAACACACTCTCCCATTCCCAGTCTCGGAAACAAGCATCTTGCCTTGTTGTTTATTTTTATTTCTATTAAAAAAAAGTATATATGTTCATTTTATTGTGGTATCCAGGATCTGGAGCCGATGGTGCAGAAGAGATCAAGAGGCACTGCTTCTTCTCCACCATAGACTGGAATGTGAGTGTCTGATGGAGAAATGAGAACATTCCGCTGAGTCATCCTAAAATATAGTCTAAAAAGGTTTGTTGAAGGGGATACAAATATGTCCAATAGAGTGACTTATTTTTTTTCCCCTTCAAATTATATTTTAGGACCTGAAGACATTCCAAATAAGATACTGAGCAGAATTGAACATACAAACTTAAACTCCAGAGTTTGTAAAGTTAATTCAAACTGCTGTCTTGGCAAGATCTATGTCACTTCCTGTCTTTCAGAAACTCTTCCGGAGAGAGATAAATCCTCCATTCAAACCTGCTGTGGCTCGTCCCGATGACACCTTCTACTTTGACTCAGAGTTCACCTCGCGCACCCCCAAAGGTCAGAAATGATACGTGGCAATCAATAACACATGACTATACTGATGTTAAGATACTAGGGATGCACCGATCCGATACTGGGTATCGCTGTCAGGCTGATACTGGCCTAAAATAAGCTATGGGTATCGGGGCTGTAGTCTATGTATAGCTACGATACTCATCCTTTTTTTTATTTATATCAAAGCTTCTTTTCAACCGGAAGAGATTGTAAAAACGTATTTATATTTTTAAAGTTAATTGTCCATTCAAAACTGACTCTACAATATGTGGCAGATCATAGGATCACTACCACTACATTCACACGTCTTTTCTCTCCATTCCTAACAGTCTTGCTGTTAAAGCCGCGTATGCTGGTTCACACACGTTCGTTGGCGATAATAATTTTTATGAATAATCCAGAAACGGAGTAGAATCAATTGGGCCTGTGCATATTGATACGACCATTCACAGAGTGTATCACAGACAGAACTATTTAGTGGTTAATGTTAATAATGTTTGGTTAAATTACTGTTTCTTGTGCTTAAAGTTTGTAATATATGTGTATGTATGTTTTGTGTAGTAATTGCATAGTCATGGAAATTGTCTATGTATTATTTAGTGTGATCTGCCACAGAATTTACATTTGTAAGAGACTTGATAATGAAAGATTTTTATATGGCATACAATTCAGTCATGGTTGTATCAATGTATTCATATTTTACAAATTAGTAAATGGGTTAGCCTAATATTCAGCTTTTTAATGAAAGAAAAAAACTAAGAACTAATACTTAAGATTGAAGTATCGGGTTTGGTAAAAGAAAAAGTTAAAGATACAATCCTGCTATACACATCTAACCTGCTTGTCTTTGGTATCTAATGACTGAACCAGAGTCAGCTCTCATGACTATACATACATCTCTGATATGGTGCTTTGATAGGGTATTAGCCTATTTAGGTTTTAGCCAGGTGTCAGACTGATAGTTGATACCAGAATCCATGTTGGTGCATTCATAGTTTATGTAATGTATGATTATGGTTAGTGGACTAGTGAACTAGAACTAGCAAATCCCTGTGTTGTTATTGTTGTTGACATTGCTGTTGTTGCTGTTGCTCGTGACAGACTCCCCAGGTGTGCCCCCCAGTGCTGGAGCCCACCAGCTCTTCAGAGGCTTCAGCTTTGTTGCCTCTGCGATGCTGGAGGAGGAGGGGTCGGATGAGGCCAGCCAGCCCACACCTCATCCGGTGGTCCAGGTCAGCTGTCAGATTGAATACCGAATAGGGCAAGGGCTACTTGTACATGGTATAATTAGATTTATGTTAAAACACATGGTTCAAATATTACAAAAACTATAAATTAAAGCCTCTCAATTAAGAAAACAACCAAAGAACTAATGGCGTTTTTCAACTAATAGTGTTAACCACAGGAATTTGTGAGACTATGGTGGGTGGACCTCGGACCCTCTAGGGGGCTCCGGGGGCATGCTCTTCTGGAAGAAAATGTTGTACTTTTTAATCATCATAAACTCATTGTATAGATATGTTTGGTGATGACATTGCAAAGAAGATGGCATTAGAACGCCTCCCTCCGGAACTTTACCCAGGAACTAGGAACCTTTGGAGGAACTTGGTGCGTTTCCACCGCAGGAACCAGGGTCTAAATTAAGTTCCGGGGACATTATTTTACCCCCCCAAAAGGTTGAGAAAGGTCTAGCTGCAGACCTCCAGCCTCTCAGGCACAGCTCCAAACCCTTTCTGGTCCCCAGCTTGGAGAAGGAGGTGACTTCTGAAATTGTTTATGCCAAAAATGACGACACTATCAGGATTCGATAGCTTGCTTCATAGTTCCACACGTGCGCATAAAGTACAGTGGCATCTAAACATATAAAACTTGTGTCAGGTCATCTTAATCAAGCTCATATATTACTTCTTGTTGAGAAGTGACTTGTATATGCAAGAATTGATCATTCATCTTGACTGCAGTCGGCGCTACAAGGCGAATTTTATTTGCACTGCGGGACGTGAATATAGGTTGCTTTTGATTAAATGACAGTTTGCAGTTGTATCGGAACAGTCTCTTTTGGATACAAACTTCCTCCGAAGGAGGGATAGCCTACTTTTAGTTATCGAACAGGGTAACGACCTTAAAAACGAACGGCTCAAAAGCATGGATGTATGCACACCCAAGGCCACTCATCGTAATCCCCTCACCCGCGGACTGCTCTTCGCTACACTATTTAACACTTGGATTACAACTCGAACTCCATAATACTTTAATCCTCTAAATACATAGGATATTTTGATGATGAAGTACGGAGTATACGTATTCACTTTAATGAGGTTGAGGTCTTTTTCACTGATTCTTAATGGAATATGCTGCATATTCGCGTCTTAACTGATGTAAATAGTTGACTCGATTTTGTTGGTCTGATTTTTATCTCAGTATTTCTCGCTTGTCCTTATTCGTTATGTGCCTGATGTAAAAATACCTTAATTTGCCTGACCTTCGCGGGTCTTTAGACCGTGTTGGAAACGCAGACAAGGGGCTGGAGGAACCTTTTAATCCCTTTTTTAAATGTAGTTCCTGGGACTAAAAGATGAGAAGTGTAAACATTTGCAAAAATATGGCGGGCAGCCATAGTCTACATAGTTAATGGGAAACACTATACCGGCCCGGCCCGGCCCGGCGGCGGCCCAGCACTGCTGGGATTTGTATTTCCATTACAACCGTGCTTCCCACTTGAAGGTGTGTCTTTAACTGATGACGCGCTTGTCTTGAGTCGATGACACAACAACACACGCACTTGTATTGCCTATTTAGTTTTATATTATAGCCATCGTAACATCGGACTGATTCGTTAAAGAGACTTTTAATATATTTGGGTTGTTTCAGACGGATCACGACACACACAATGATATCCGCAATGATAAATTCAGTTGGACGTTCGTTTTTTGCTTCCTAATCTCAATAGCCCATTGAGAGAGCGTCGATTTATTTCAGATTTTATATTAGGATAAAAACGCGTTGAATATCGATATCAGCGATCTAATAGTGTGAAATATTGTCAATGTCCAGTCTTTAGAACCAAGACTAATCTGAAAGAAATCTGTCCTATTTCAACGAGCTATTTTGTTTTGCTAGAGAATATCGTCAAATCACCGTCACTTTTTGCCTTAACGAATTGATTTGCGTTTCCACTACCAGTTTAACCGCGCCGTGCTCTGCCGTACCGCGCCCGAGATTGACCATATCCTGGCGTTTTTCCATCGACACTTTTGCCGCACCGAACCGTACCGTGCCACGCTGATTTGCGTTTCCACAATAATGGCGCATTTCCACCGGAGGGTGCGGGTCGGTTCAGTCCGCAAAGATGCGGCACGGATCAGTTTATGCGAAGTTTAAACGGATCTCGGAGCGCGCCGTGCCGTACCGCGCTCGAGATGGACCTTCTCCGAGGTCGGGCCAAAGTGAGCCCGCCCCTCCTCCAAGTGGGCTGCGGTGACGTCAACCCTGGTTAATGTTCGGAGCGAGAAGTTGTCTCTCGAATTGAAGGACTATAGACCTATAAAAATACAACAAACGGTATGTTTTTATGTATGAGACGCATGGCCATGCACAAAGAGTATGGCTAGACTTCTCAGCAGCTTGATTCTTTATTATTTTATCTTTCCTTTAACTATATAAACCTAATTAAAAAGGGTAATGAAGGTTTAATAGAAGCGCACCGAGGTGATGTTAGTTTGACGATATTCGCTTGCAAAGCAAAATAGCTCGTTGAAATAGGACAGATTTCGTTCAGATTGGACATTGGACAACATTTCACACTATTAGATCGTTGATATCGATATTCAACCGCAATGCAAGTAAACATCGGCTTGTAGCGCCGTCTATGAATGTAGTTTACCTCTATGGATGCATAAGAGCACTGTGTGTGATTTACTGCATTGCGGCTGGATAGGTTAAAAGGGCTAAAATAAAATGCTTAGAGTACCCCACCCCAAAGTTTCTGTACTTTTGGAAAGTACTATACTACTTCCTTCTCCAGCCTGAGGCTGTAGGTCTGCTGCTAGACCCTTCTCGACCTTTTGGGGTGAAATAATGTCCCCAGAACTTAATTTAGACCCTGGTTCCTGCAATGGAAACGCACAAGTTCCTCCAAAGGTTCCTAGTTCCTGGGTAAATTTCTGGAGGGGCGGTCTAATGCAGTCTAATGCAAACCAATCTAAAAGAGGTGTTGGGATTGGGTAGATCTTTGTTGCTGTCATCACCATTCATATCTATACAATGTGTTTATGATTTAATTAATTGTTTACTAGAGCACAAAGCTCTTCATAGATCTATCCTCTTAATTTTGTTCTCAAAGTGCACCAGATTGATGCATTTAACTTTAAAAAGTACAACATTTTCTTCTAAGGGAGCATGCGCCTAGACCCCCCTAGAGGGTCCGAGGCCCACCCACCATAGTCTCATAAAATCCTGTGGGAAACACTGCTATACCTTCTCCCTCTCCCCCTTCTCTCTCTCATACGTATATATCCTCTCACTCTGCAGCAGTTGCATGGGAAAAACCTGTTGTTCAGTGACGGCTACGTGTTGAAGGAGGATATCGGCATGGGCTCCTTCTCCGTGTGCAAGCGCTGCGTCCACAAAGCTACCAACACAGAATATGCTGTCAAGGTGACTGTCACATGCACATGATATTAATAACCCTGGTTACTGTTTGAGGTGTCAGCCTTTATAGACATATATTTTCATATCAATAGCCATATATTTTTACATCAATAGCTATCTTTTTCACGTTATTTGATCTACACAAACTACATATCATATGAAAGCTGGGACTCCAAGGATTCCAACACTCCAAACAATATCACTGTGACTAAAACTCGCCGAATTAGAGGCAAAAATAGCAATCAAGAATAAACTTAACTTTTTCTAGTTACAACCAAAGACTATTGTTACCTTTGTTGTTTTTGTCGTCAAAGTTGTGTTTGATCACATAAAACCACCATGAACGGGTCATTTAGTGTCCGGGCACCATTTTGCAACTAAACACTGAGTTTTCAAATCAATATGTAGTAGCTAAGAGAGGGTTTCAGAGGAAATAGGTAAATAGCCTTCAATCAGAACACAGGTTCTTCATCGCCATGTAGTGGCCGTATGGTGCAATTGCGCAATTATTTTCGCCCTGACCTTTCAATAGAGTGGTCAAATGGGTTCCCAAGATATCCACCTGTTTGTGACAAAGTTTATATTGTCAATTTTGCATTGGTTTGCATTGGATTTTTGTTTATATTTGGAGATTTGCCTAAACCTACCTCTACAAAAACCTCTTTCTTTGATCTACTTCACTTTATTGGCATCAAATATTGACCCAGGTACTCATACAATGTTGTGCTATGTCCCTTTAGTACTATAGGGCTACCAACTGATAATGCACTAGGTGGTATTCACTCTAAAACATTACATTTATTTCAGGCGGAAATAAAATCTTCCACTTATGCTAGCTTTATTCACTCTAACCAAGTAGTATCCACATTGGTTATTATTTCCGTTCCACAACAATCTCACAGGTTTTATATTTATTTTTGTACCAAGATAACATATTATAGCCCTTGCAGTTGTGGATATATACTACTATATATATAATACTATTTTCAGAAAAAAACTCAGAAATAGGCCTAGTGATGAAGAGGTTAAGCAATAGGTCTGCCTAGCCTTTTGGAAGACTCTGGTCATGTGCAATGAGTGTGTGGGCAGATTTTTGGCAAAGCTGTTGATTTAATGTGTGCCGATAAATCAATCAATAGATGTAAAGAAAATGTCAAAAATATGAAAAAAAATGCTTAAAAACCCTAGCTTTAATTCCAATGAAATGTCTCGAGTCTTGGAAAGTCTGTTGTGTTTCCTCTTAAATTAATTTGCATCTTTTTCTCTCTTGAGAAAGTGTACAAAATAGTGAAAAAAGTTAATTACATACCTGAACTCATTGCCTGTAGTTTATGATTGGTTGTTATGATGTGATTTAAAGATGATTGACAAGACCAATACAGACCCCTCTGAGGAGATTGAGATTCTGCTCCGGTATGGCCAGCATCCCAACATCATCACCCTTAAGGATGTGAGTACATAAATACACACTCTCTCTGTCTCCCTCTCTCGCACACACGAACGCATGCACAAAAACACACACACAAAAACACACACACAAAAACACACACACACACACACACACAAAAACACACACACACACACACAAAAACACACACACACACACACACACACAGAATGAGATATTGATACATGGTAGATATACCTGTGTGTTTATGTAGCTGTGTGTGGGTTCTAGGTGTACGACACCGGGAAGCAGGTGTACCTGGTGACCGAGCTGATGCGCGGGGGAGAGCTGCTTGACCGGATCCTCAAGCAGAAGTCCTTCTCCGAGAGGGAGGCTAGCGCAGTGCTGCACACCATCACCAAGACCATGGAGTACCTCCACTCACAGGGGGTGAGGAGGATGTGTGGGAGTTTTAGTCCTGGGGGAGTTGTAGTCCTGGGGCAGGTGGAGTTCTAGGGGAGGTGGAGTTCTGGGCAGTTGGAATTATTTGGGAGTTGTAGTTTTGGGGGCAGGATGGGGTAGGTTTTCAGCTAAAAGGCTCAGGGTTCAATCCCCTATGTCCGCAGCCTAACTGTAGAAGCAATTTTTCTCTTTAAATAAGTGTCTAAGAGACTAAATAGTTGGCGGTTATAGCCCTCTGTTTTGTGAAATGCATGCGGTTTTCGGTCTTTAGTAAGGAGTCTTCACACAATACTATGTAAGAATGGCAGTTTAGTGTAAAGAGTTCTGTCGCACATAGAAACTGTCACTCAAAGCCTCACATTCGTCAAAAAACAATAATACATTCACACTTGCCTTTTTATTGCTGGGTTCTAAAGTAATTAATTAAATGTATAAAATACATTGGTCTGCCGCATATGTCCCTCCCGCCCCCGAAAATAATGGATTAAGTATTTTTTTCCTAATGAAAGTAACAACAGCGATTGTCCAACCAATGACAATTTGGTCGACCAACCGACCAGAACTTGACAGCCCTGTATTAATCGCTGAACGGATCAAAACTGGCCCCGTTGGTGTGTAACTGCAATTCCAAACTAGACATGTCGCCGCATGTGCATTTTCTGAAGAAAATGCGTTTGGTTGCATGAGCCATCTTGTTGTGTAACCAAAGTTCAAGGCTAATGAGTGAGAACGGCAAGTTTCATGTCCCTGGGCCACTTTGAAGCAGACTTGTGATTGATTGAATAATGGGGCTGATCGTTTCCTTGATTGTGAGTGCCCCCTTCCGCCAAAGAGGTACTTTACTTTTTAGAGACCTGCTTTCGCGTGGTTTCTATACGTTCACCAACTATGTTCACCATCGGAATGGTTGAAGTCAACGTTCTTTCCCCATTAACTTCATTATGAAAAAATTGCTTGGTCAGCACCTGCAACAGTGTTAATTTGAAATTGAGTGATTTTTTTTTATGCTATCAACACAAATTTTCTACATTACCTAAGGGGGGTGTCCTTAGTGGGCCCACCAAGTTATATGTCTGTGGGGTACTCTTAAGCGGACATGTAATTGATTGAACAATGGCGGCTAATTTGCACAATCGTATTTGTGCATAAATGGCCATAAATCTGCCATTTTTTACAGAATCAAAATAAAAATAATACCATAAGGTCGGGCATTATTAGAGAGTATGTGGACCACGTTTTGGGTTTACGGGTATGTTTTTACGATTTGTTTCAAGGTTTTCCAAAACTTTAACCTGTGCTCACAGCGGTACCAACCTTTTGGAGACTTCCTTATTTCCGGTCTACATATGCGTATTTAATTTGACAACTCTCAGGTGTTCACGTTTGTAAAAGAACACGACACATGATAACAATAGTGTAGCTTGCTTTGCAACCACACTAATAAGACACATGATAACAATAGTGTGGCTTGCTTTGCAAGGACACTAATTATTATATTTCTCTCTAATTGTATCTCTCTCTCTCTCCCACACTTTGTCTCTCTCCCGCGCTCTGTCTCTCTTTCCAGGTGGTGCACAGAGACTTGAAGCCCAGTAACATTCTGTATGTTGACGAGTCGGGGAACCCAGAGTCCATCAGGATTTGTGACTTTGGCTTTGCTAAGCAGCTACGCGCTAACAACGGCTTGCTGATGACCCCGTGCTACACCGCTAACTTTGTAGCGCCGGAGGTGAGCAGCCATTGGATGGTCTTGCCATTAGGATCCTCTTGTTCAGTTTGAATCGTTATTTTTTTGTGAAGCACTGCAGGTATTCAGGTTATCAGAGTTGAACGATATTTATGTGCACAGCAATTTCAATTCAAACACAGGAAGAACAACCATAGACCAGCAGAGTAATACAGTTTAATACATGTAAACATGTAAGTTAACATTGTGAACATCAAAATATTGAAGCTATAATGATGTTTGATGATGGTCAAAGTGGGCCATACTACTAAAGGCTGTGTTTGTGTTTCAGGTCATCGTTATATTGAATTGGGAAAACTATAATGAGTGTATTTCCTCCCTGTACCGCAGGTGTTGAAGCGGCAGGGCTACGATGAAGGCTGCGACATCTGGAGTCTAGGGGTCTTACTGTACACCATGCTCGCCGGGTAAGACCCGCACGCACACACGAGTTATCTCATTCATCACGCACACCAACTCTACGTAACACAGCACTGTTTTGACATCTCATTCACACGGTGTCCTCCCTGCTGTTTTCACCAATAGCTTCACTCCTTTCGCCAACGGCCCAGAGGATACACCCAATGAGATCCTGAGCAGGATAGGCAGCGGCCACTTCAGTCTAAGCGGAGGGAACTGGGACGCCGTTTCCAGCGCTGCCAAGGTAGGCTGCTCAAAACCCTCCGTGAGAAACACACATAACAATGTTCATATCAAACCTGCACCTTTTCTACTGCAGCTATTTACACCATTAAAAATATCTCCACTAGAAGGTTTCTCAAGAATAAAACGTGCACATCCATGAGTCAATCCATCCAGGGGATTGTTCTCCATAAATGGTTTTATTCTGGTCCATTTTTGACCCCCCCCCCATCCCAACGGTTGAAAATGATACAGCTATAACTGTAGCTACAACTCACCCCACTAGAGGTTGCTAATTGGAAACGTACATAATGTAGGGTTAAATCATTCAACGGGTTTGATCTAGCCTGGGAACGAAACAAATCTGCAAGCTCATGTTTTATTTGCTCGGGCATATGTGTCCGGCCCCCCTCCCGTTTAGACAAATTCCAGCAGACGTGGCCTGGATCGGGGCAATCACAACTGTTCATCTATTATGGTTCGGGTTTAATAAGATGACTGTACCCTATGGGAGCGTCGTGGAGCCATTTTCATAAACAATCAAGATGGCTGCCTCTGGTGTGGTGAACGTTTCTTTTCTCTGATTGGTTGTAGGTCTATCCAATTGAGGCATATTGGTCTGTGTCCGTGGAAATCGAAAATTAACTGAGACTAGTACGGGTTTGCAAATTGGTCTTACATTCAAATTCTCACTGAACAGCTCGTTGTGATTTTCTCATTAAGTAGCCCAGTTCTACTTTCAGATTTTAAGTGGAAAGTGTTTGCTTTCTATTTCTTTATTTATCTATTGTATTATTTGTGTAGGACCTGGTGTCCAAGATGCTGCACGTGGACCCCCACCAGAGACTAACAGCCAAGCAGGTCCTGAAACACTCATGGATCATCCAGAGGGACCAACTGCCCAACAGCCAGCTCCCACACCAGGACCTCAAGCTGGTCAAGGTACCGTCTCTCAGTAGATTCTCTCTAGATGGTCACAATGGTCATATATGTCATTGATGATATCAGGTGGCGTTTATGTGATCATTTATGTGGCCTCATCAGATTGTCCCAACTTTTTGGGGTAATAAGATAAATCTATTAACAAGCAATGTTGTGGAGTGTGTGTGGATGATGGCTGGTTTAGGCAGCTTCACGTGGCCTGAGTCAGACTGCTTACATTCTGGGGATGGTGAGCCTGCTTAAACCAGCCATCATCCACACACACTCAACAGATCTATTTTTATTCGTCATCCAATCACTAAACGTTACGTGACGACTCTGCGTTTTTCCCTACAGGGTGCGATGGCCGCCACCTACTCTGCCCTCAAGAACTCTCAGCCCACTCCGGAGCTGAAGCCCATTGAGAGCTCCTTCTTGGCCCAGCGGCGCGTCAAGAAGCTGCCCTCTACCTCCCTGTAGAGACTCTCAAGCATTCATTGGCTGACCGGTGACCAAAACCAAACCCCCAAGCTCCGCCTCCTTCTCCACTACCCAAGCTCCTCCCCCTCACTGGCTTTAACCAAACAGTCAGCATCTTTCAAGAACTACATCATCGTCTAACCAGCCAAGAAACAGTGACTGTGGTTCGGCGCACCACCCCCAACTTGTCCCTGCCCTCCTTGCTGTTAACCTTCAATGGGCAAAAGTGGGGCAGGTTTTTTTGGCTGCGTCAGTGTGGGTGTGGGTGCACGCTGGGTGTGTGTGTGTGTGTGTGTGTGTGTGCCTGACTGTCTTTGTGACCCCGCCACAGTACAGCAGCACGGAGTCTTATTATTATTACTATTATTGTTTTCACTATTGACACTGGAAGTGTTTTTTCCCGCTCTTAGCATTGCTCTTCTTGATTGTGGTCCAGCCTGCTGCACGCCTGGTCTGTCGTCCCGCTCCTGGTTCTCTCTTCTTATCATGACAAGCTTTATATACACAACATGTAAGTGGATGTGCTGCAGCTGCCCACATCCACTTGTGCCGACGGCACGGAACCAACACAGTGCTGTCCTGCCCAACTGCCCAAAAATAAAAAATAAATCAATAATTAAGAAATTATTGAAGAAAAATAACATTTCTGCCATGAATGCCTGTTTGGTTTTTGGAACAGCTGTATGGTGATTTGGGAAACAAAACAAAAAAAGTTGAATGTAAATGTTTCGGTCCACGTTAATCAACGCTAGTACTTTGTTTGACAAAGAATGTGTGCGTGTGTGAGCCTACGAGTGTGTTAATTGCACGACTTGGAGTGTATGTGTGTGTGCGTGCATAGTCTTGTGGGTTTGCTGCAGGGTTGTGTGTGATGATGCAGTGCAGTGATGATGTAATGTGGCTTCCTCTTCCTCCATGTCCTTTGATCTGATTGGTCTACCTGCTGCAAAATCTGTTTTTTGAGATTACGTGTGTTATATATTTTTTTATTATTATTACTTAGGATACAAAAAAAGGAAAATCAACGGCAGTTTCTGTGAAAGAAACTTGTCTTGGGACATTGTGGCATGTTAATCTGTTTTCTTGTTCCGTGGTGTTACTTTTGACACTTTTGTCCTTGTTGCTCGGGTTATCCATATTGAATGCTGTTTCCTGTGTTTTGCTGCTTTTGTTGTTTAATTTTTTGTTTTTCTCTTGGTCAAAAAGAAAGTTGTGAATTAAATGGTGAAAGACGTGTTAAGCACATTGCAGGAAGGTGAACTGTCGGAGTCATCAAGCTCTGTATATGTCGAAAAACTGACTGTTCTATACTGTTCTCCAGCACCCCTATTTCCCTCCTGGTTCACTTGACAGTTGCTTGAGTGTTCCTCAATCAACTTTTCACCATGGAACTGTCTTCAATGGCTTCCCTCTATTGGCATATCTACTGATCTAATGATCTGTGATTCTGTTGATTCTTTGTTTTTTTAGGTTACCGGTTATTTTATTGCTGGTTTTTGACCATTATCGGAAACATTTCAGGAAAAGAAAGAAAATTAACGTTTCATGAAACGCTTGATGTGTCTCATTTGTAAGTAGCTTCATGGGATGGGTCCTTGCTTAAAGTTTTGTGCCTAGACCCGCAGGTGAAGCAGAATGTCTTTACATGAGAAACACATTATGGCCATGGGCCCAGGAGATGTATCCCATCTACTTTAGGAAGGAGCCGTCAGTCCTAAACAAATTATTTACCAGTTGCCTCATTCCACCACGTATCAGAATTATGTAATTCTCGACGGTCGCAAAACGTTCCCACTTTTAATTGCAGTAAGTGCATACCAATGGAAAAAATATATTATTGCATCATAAAGATAAAGATTTTTGTATCTTACAAATATTGAAATAAAAATGCTGTTGCTATGACAAAATGTCTTGTTTGTTTTCCCATATAAACGTATATCGAACTATTACTTTATGTTGCGGACTATTCGGGCATTTCATTGGCTGGGACGTATTCTGTCTTTAAATGTTGTTAAAAAAAAAGTTAAGTAACGTTTACCATTCGTACTCATATAGGCCTTCAGTTTTTATCTCCTGATCCTGTTGGACATATAACATTGAAAAGCATCAGCTACCGATTATGCTGATGCTTTTCATTCCTCGCCTTCTAGTAATGCTGGGTATACACTACAGGATAATTAGCCCGATTTTGTGTCTTCCGACTCTCATCAGGAAAACCCCGAAATGGTTCTACCATTTTTTGCCAGATTATCGTGTGGTGTGAGTATGTCAAGTGTTTAACGATCTGGGTCTCACGACTCGAAATCGCAAATAGTAAACATGTTAAATATGTACGATCCTGTAGTGTGGGGGGATCCCTGACTACAGCCGAGACGCAGGCCATTGATTGTCATCTGGGAAAAACGTTAGCGATTTAAAGTGAAACCAACATTTCATCAAGTAATCATAACGGAAGCCATGGCGAAAGCAAAAGCAAAATTGGGGTGGTCTTCCGAAATGGAGGAACAGCTTGTAGAGTAACATTTTCAGAAAAAACGATTGCAAAAGCTAGCATAGCTAGTTCGTCCTGACTGTCGTCCGCCATGTTTGTTTACACTAAAGTCACGATTTTGATCGCGAGAGATTGGTGGGATTTCCTGTTTTGAGATCGGGACTAGGTTGCTGTGTATAGAAGCATATGGATGTTATATGGACAATAATCAAATTAAAATGCAACGATGAAAATGCAATAGCACTAATGCTTTTATTTTTCATAATATGAACGCATTATTTGAGTCAGAAATAAAATGAAAATGCAATCATCCAATCTATATTTTCATTTTCCAAAAATGCTAAACATTTAAATGCAAAATCTATTTGAATTTGCATTTTCAAAAATGCCCCCACAATAAAGTTTAATTTGCATTCAACTGGAAATTAAAAGTGGAAACTACTTTTAATTTGATCTGAAATATATCAGCCATTGTCAGTGTCATTTTAATGTGATAATGTGAGACTTTAACTTTGAGATTCAGTAAAATGCTTGATTTTAGGTAAGTGTATGGTCAGAGTTGTCCTGAATAGAGCCCGACCGCTATATCGGTTGGCTGATTTAATTGGCCGATATTGGCCTATACCAAAATAATCGGTATCGGTGTATATTTTTGCCGATATACGCCTATATAAAAACTTTTGAAATGGTCTTGATTTATAAATGTAATTACCTCATTAAATATCCAATACACTTAATTCAATCCCCCTCTGTTCCCCAAGTCTTAAAAAAACAGAGCATCTTTCCCCCGGGTCAATGCAGAACCTGAATCCTTCTGCTTGGGCAGCACTGCACCGTCACATGTCACCTTTCTTCATGACAAGGTTCCATGCTGACGTTAGCAGCAGCAGTCATCCCTCCTTTCCATGGCCGTATTCGCAATCTAACAATATCCCTGCGGCTTTGTTTCACCTGATCATTGGATCTTTTGTATTCCAAAGCGGAGCTGCGCCAGACTGGCTCTGACATCATTGCCAGCCAGCAAAGCGCAACCTGCGTCTCAGAACACACTAACATTGAGAGTAGATACTCACAGTCTCTGTTGTGAATCTGCACACAAACATGGATTAAAGTAATCCGGAGCAGAGGGTGCGCTAGGAGAGATTGTCACTGCCTAAAATAGAGAGGATGAGAGAAGAGGGATGTGGGATGAACGGGAACAGTAACTAAATGCCGTAATGTATCTTATAGCATTATGTAAGGTGCATCACATTCCAATTTTGTATGTGGGACGAATATTTTGTCATTTTGTCACTTAATAGAGGGGGG
>JAOPJO010000124.1:13582530-13599810 GCA_027123675.1 Molva macrophthalma | reverse complement strand
TCGTTCCGTCCCTCTCGCGCGCGCGCCCCCCCCGCCCCGGGCGCCCCCCCCCCCCCCCACCCTATTGTACAACATTACTTAAAACCGATTAAATCAAAGCTATTTTAAAGGGTTTGAAACACAGCTGTTGTATAACCAAAAGGTTCCTCCAGAATTGGGCCACCCATTCACCTTTTGTAGAAGCCTAAAATCTGATCATAACCTGCGAAAACCATGGAAGTTCACCTAATGTGTAAATTAACTTGCAGGCCACAAAACAAGCTGTAACAACTGTGTTATGCTTGCAATGCAGCTTTATTTAAATGTAATTTCACATGTAGGTGCCCATCGTAACTGCCTTCTAATGCAGACAGTATGATCATCATTACAGTCTTTTGTTATTCTGATGTACACACAGGAGCGGAGGTCTGTCATATGGTAACAGAGGATTACAGATGAAGGTTCAACACATATTCCTACAGGTAAACATCATTTCTTGATTCTTGTCTCCGCCCATTCTCTTCTGTTATCTTGTTATTCTCTCAAGTTTTAACTTGATGCAAATACAGAACTGTCAGTGGTGTTCCCGGATCAAGGCCTGAACAAACTTTGTGTTTGAAGTATTTTTTATAACCCAGATTCAGAAATAACCTGAGTGTGTATACACTAAAGTATAATGCACCTAACACATTAGGTGCATTTGTTGGAAAATCATTGTTTTGCCATTCTTAATACACTTAGGCAGAGTGAAGACTGTTAAGGCAAGGGACTGGGCGGGCAGCAAGGATGCCATTATTGTGGAAACAGTCAAGTTTGCAAGTCAAGTCCTATTCCTTGATTCATTTTATAATGTTTGTGCTCTTCAACCAATGGCTTCCAAGAATGTAGCTCAAGTGTGTGGGACAGTGAAATATAACACGATATACATGTACAACCCACATGTAAAACAATTAGAATAAGCTTGTAATCAAAACTGTAATGTTAAGCACAAACAAATCACTTTACCCATTAGTGATCATATTATTTTAGCTCACACTCAGTATTGAGATAGAATTCCACTCCAAATGTACACATGTGCTGCTGCAACGATAATACATGTTTGTGAAAAACTGCAGCAAAGGGCGGCTATGTAAATGTGTAGACTGTTGTCTTTTAGATGTGTAGCTGTCGTATTTCTGTGAAGTTTAGCACCTTTCTTTCACTGCATCGGTCACACAATAGCATATTTAATTTGCGGGGCATGGCCTTCAGGGCCAGGATTCATCTCCTCCAATGAGAGCTTGGTTTAAATGCTGTGAATAATTAGGCCCGCTGAGATCACAGGATTCACGAGGTGTCAAGAGAATTTTTGGCCTATTTACAAATATATGTGGGCTTATGTTTGTTTTAAAATAAAAGCTTTAAAAGTTTTAAAATAAAAGCAGTTAGTGGCTTGCAGATAGTTTAAGCATAGCACAGTAGTCATGTAGTCATGTAGTAGTCACAAGTATATAAAACATAAAAGTTATATCTATGTGACACAATAATTACACATACATGGCTACGTATTGATATATATTAACAATCTGTAGTTGTATTGTTTGCCAGAATAAATTTACCATGTCAATTGATACAAAAGGCAGTTCAATTAGACAAGCATTGAATACTTGAATACTGACAATTTGTCAGTATTTCTTTCAGTCTCTTAAAGAGAAAGGGAGATGGTAATGGATGAATGGAACGGTGATATTAGTAGGAGTGGTAGAAAGGAGTGATAAAGAGTGCAAGAGGGAGAGAAAACGATAAACTGAAGCATCGCCCCTCCCCTCTTGCTTTAGCCATCTGATGTCAAGACTGCGTTTCCAAGGGCAACCGGGCCAGTGACGAAGACTAGTTGGTGAGAGGGGAGGGAGTGCACATAAACAAGATGGACAGAGAGGACAAATTAATATTCTCCATTTGATTCTGTGGTTCTGCATTGTAATATCTCACTCAAAGAGAAAAGGGTTCTCTTTACGAGACAGCAGTGCTGTTTCATGCAGATAACCAGGGGAGGAGGACAAATTACTGCTTGCTAGCAGCAGCATCAGCATCGCAGAGAGGCAGCCTGGCCAATCCCCTTGCTGACATGCTCATGAGTCAGGCAGCCAATGAGCTGGCGATATGCTGCTCCCCACCACGGTGGCAAGGATGCAGAGGGAGCAGGAGGCAGGCTCAGATCTCTTATTAATGAATGGAGCATTTTCCACACTGCATCTCTGCTACCTCTTGCTCACACGGCTAGTCGCTCTCTGTAATGATTCAGGACAGCTGAAAAACAATCCACGACAACAACAACAGCAGCAGCAGCAGTAAGAACGGCAGGAAGCAAGCTCAGGCACGGCCAACAACGAAGCAATGAGCGAGGAAGAGGACGAGACCAGGATGGACGTGGTTAGGGAACCACAAAGAAAAGCCACCTCTGATTCCGACGAGGACGCGATGGAGGACGCCTCGCCCACCTCCGTGTGCATCGTGGACCCCGATCCTCACATCGACCCGCTGGACGCTCCTTCTACCTCTTCGTTGTCCTCCTCAACCTCGTTCCTCCCCCCCGCCCACGCTCTCTTTCCCCTCACCCTGCCGCCGTCCACCTCAGCCACCACCCTGCTGGCGATGGCGTCTCCGGCCACCCGGCGGTCCATCTCCATGGGGGACTTCCGGCGGGTTACGGGGGCGCTGCTGGCCCGGTCGGAGCCCCACTCCGCCTCAGCCACGGCACCGTCCTCCAAGCTGGTCACCCCCAGCTCCAGCATGGAGTTCGAGGCAGCCCGGCGGCGCCTGCTGGAGGTTGAGGAGCGCCAGCGAGTCATCCACGAGATGGAACGCCGCCTGGAGGAGCTGAGGCAGGTGTTTGTGCGGTCGGAGCAGGAGGTGGTGGTGCACGGGGAGGTGGTGTCCCGCATCTCCGGCGCCGCCCAGCAGGGGGAGCTCTATGTCACGGAGAACACCCAGCGGGTGAAGAAGGGCCTGAGGTTCAAGAAGCACCGGCCCACCATCATCTTCTCCTCCATGCTGGGACTGCGCACGTGCCTTCCGTGGCCCGTCAAACTCAAATAGAGGGAGAGCCGGATGCTGGATGCTGTCACTGTGCCCCGCTCCCCACTACAGTGCTTGCTCCTCACTTCTGATGCGCTTTATGAATCAAATGGGTGTGTCCCACCATTACTTGCTTGGCTTACCCTCATGGACATGGCTGCTGTTTTATTTCTTCCACCCTCCTTGCTCTCCTATGCTGGGGCTGGCCCCTTGGTGTCTCTTGTAGTGCCTACAACTACTGCTGTTGCTTGCTAGTAAGCAGCTGCCTTATCAGCGCACGGGCGTCACGGTGCATCTCTTTGAAAATGCACTGACAAGCCAACTGACAAACCGACCAAACGTCAATGTCTTCAATGTCCTCAGTGGGTTTTGTTCCTTTTTTTAGTTTTTTGCATACACTCTGCTATTTAGCTCCTTGAATGTGTAGGGGATTGCAACGTTCTTTCAATGTTTGTAATTTTATTTTATGTTTATATCATGGATATTAACAGATGAGTAGGTGACACAAAAAAAATAGAATGTTGGTAAGGATGACATGACAGACAGATTCAGAAGTGGTTTGAAGAGAAGAGAGGCAAAAAGCGAGGCTCTGTATTGAATGGGCTCCCATCCTCCGATGCACAATGGTTTAGTTTAACAGGAACACAAGGTTGGCACAATGAAGTTAGATGCTGCATTGTTATATAAACCCAGGAGGACAGAGGGAAAGGCGTGATGAAAGAGGAAACAATCAAATGGGATTGTGTGGGAGGGATGGAGCAGGAATGAGATGTTCTGGCTTTTAAATGTAAAAAGTGCCTAGTCTCCGATTTCCCTTGTTTATTTTAGAGCCAGTGCTGGAAACCAGCACAGCACCATGGGAGCGAGGGAAAAGAGAGAGTGCACACTGGGACAGCTCCACCTGTGGCCTCTTAGTTTCTCATTCGGTTTGCTCGATATCTCGCACACAACTCTCTTTGAAGAACCTTTAGAATGAGCGATCAAACACCGATTGTAGACATTACTAGATGAATACAGAATTCTCCAATATGTTGTTGTGGAAGAATCTGCATAGGAATTATGCTGCATTTGTTGTAAGATCTTAGGAGTTTGAATAAGTAGGTAAGAATAGGTAAGTTATGATGATTAAGCTCAGGTTGAGATAGAGGAGGCCAGGCCATGCGTTGTTGCTGAGGGACCAATTGAGAATCCTTTGCTTGTGTCCAATAGCCACATCCTTTGGGTGGTCAAGCTGTTCAGGGATTAAACTGGGTTAGGGTTTAGGTTATCCCATCATACAAAGACATACCAAGCTGTTCCCATTCACAAGGTTTCTTTTGCAACATAATGGACTGTGAATATATGTTTGTTTGCGTGGAATATTTCTTTTAATATTTACACTTTAAATATCTATTTGATGCAAAGATAAAAGTTGATATCTCCAAGTTATACCAGCTGCCTTGCGTTAGATAGTGTATTACTGCCACTTCCCGGTCTGATAACGTAAACCTTCAATAGGCAGTGTACACCGATCAATAACTTCTGGCCGATGCGCAGTGATTGGTAACATGGTACTGTTGTAGGTGACCTGGTTACCACATATAGATTCCACTCATGGGATATAGATTCCACTTTTTGTCTCTCCTGTTCATCTATGTCAACCTCCCTCTCCTGTGACTTTGTATGTGTGCGTGAGTAGAAAACCAAGCCAATGCACCATGGGAATCTATTTTTGGAGATCATTGGCCACACAACCATGGCGGGGCACTCAGTATCAACAGGAACTGTGTTTGTGTTTGTTTGTGTGTGTCATCAGTAGTATCGGTGCAGCTTCTGGGAAAACATTGAGCCATGGCTAATGATGCTTTGACTCATTTGAGTTGGTTAAGAACAAATGGAGGTCTGGGGGAAGTGTTTGACCCTTCCTTTAACAACGGCTGTGTTAAAATTATCAGGCAGGCAGGCATAGACTTGAAGGTGAACTGCCTCTCGTTGGCTTGAAACGCGGTTAATTGCTAAAGCGCCTCACTGCATTTCATGCTTATTAAGATACACCTTTTATTTCAATGTTCATGCAACATTATGTACGATGTGAATGATATAAGTACTGCACATTATTTACGATGTGAATGATATAAGTACAGCTTTCAGTTGAATATAAGATACTAGCTTATGCCGCTACACTTTTATTGATACAGTGGTTTATCACAAATTCAATAGGCTTCAAGTATAATTTAACTCTTCACTATTGATTGTTGATTCGTTATTTAAAGTGACATTCATCACAACCAAGGAATACTCAGTTTGACGTCTTTGTGCAAATACCAAATCATAGTGGCCGATACAGTTTACAGCAGGACATTTGTACAAAACTAAAACTAAAGGACAGAGACCTTACACATGTTGATCCTCATGTATGGAGTGTGTGCTAAAATTGAATCCATTGTTGGCCAATGCATATTTTCTCACAATGCCTTATGTGGTTTCTGTGCATTGGTGAGGATGACAACAATGGTGAACTCAAGACTCTCAGAAGACTCCAGCCAGTTGCTCCATCGTCTGGTTAAAAGAAAAGCCTCATGCACTGGCACATTTCCTATGTATGTAGAAAGGAAATATCTCTGGGCCCACTTGCAGAATGAATGTAATGTTTCTGTTCTGTTCTGGCACTTCTTTATACCGTATGGACGGTAAAGACTTATTTAACCTTTGGGGAAAATGTAGGTTTAAAATGCACCCTTTGCTTCATATGCTAAACCCATTCAAAGATTTCCCATGGTTAAATAATATTGTGAAAACCTTTAAATGTTACAAACTCAACTTTTGGATAACATTATATTTCAACCAAAATATTACACCCTTAAATACATACCAACTAATGAACCAGGGAAGAGAAAGCTCCTTTATGGATACAAATACTAGCTCGCCATAGGTCTAAAACACACTTTATGAAGCCTATTTATCAATTGAATGTATTTATGTATTTGTGTAATTGTTATCTGTGCTATGGCAGAAGAAACTATTGAACTAAGCACATTTTTCAACTGTTATCACTTTGCTGAAATATTTAAACTCAAACTATTTTGTTAATGAAAGTTTGTATTATTATATAACCAAGATCAATACAAAGTTTAAATCTAGGGTTTTACATAGTATACATTAAGTACACAGGGTTGAAGTCAGTACACATTCATCATATATGTCAATACAAATTGTGATTCAATGGTAAAAATGTAAAAACCTCTGCCTTTAAAATTGGATTTGAGTTATTATTTATTAATGCCGTAAGCATGATAAATGACAAGCTAATGTGATGAATGTGTATGATAATTGACCTCAACTCTGAATTTGATTGTAATGTTTATTTTTAAAAGCTCTTGCTTTCTACCATGAAGTAAGCAATTAATGTTTTTTCCAAAGTTTATGTGCAATCCTCTGTGTATCCTTTACTTGAGCACAGATATATAATGTATGACAGTAGTAAATGTTTCAGGGCAACATTTTCATTTAAGCCTTTGTCTGGTTTTGTAAGGCAAAACTCAAATAAATACATATAAACTTCTAGTGCAATGTGTGAATTTATTTGTTGGCTGAAGGGAGAAGCCAGTTCGATGACAACATAAATGCACATGTTGTTTACTTTAATATACTTGGATTCGTTTTTTTCTGAGTAAGGGATCGGCAGGAAGCCTTGGACGTACTTATGTCCCAATTTCTCACAATGATTTACATATCAAGTTGAAAATGGGGAAAACATTGTCCTCAGAAGAACTCTAAAACAGAGCACTCCTCTTGTTTTGCAGTCAGCACCTGAGCTGCTAGAGGAACACTACTGCAAGACAGTTGTGGCCACACCTGCTCAGCACAAAACTGATGCTTTAAGTAGTTGCTACAGACTCCAAGCACATAGCATACAAAAATAATCTTTATGTGGATTGAGTTTTGTACAATATAATTCAGATTCAAATATATACTTTGTTATATTAACAAATAAGTAGCATATTATATTCCAATAGGCCTGCTCGTCCTGAACTTAGGTTGTGAAATATAGTAGATGATATAGTAGACAAAATAGATGCATTGTTAATTCATTTGTAATTACTCATAGGAATATGGTTTTGTGATATTTTAAAACATGCACACTACTAAAGACTGCGACATATTGAACTAAAACAACACTTTTTTCCCATTCAATCCTGTGTATGGGCATTTCTTAGTGGCGCTATAACAGCCTTTCTTTTAATTGTGCATTTTGTTAAAGAGGCTGACATAATCAGAGCAGATCGACTGGTGGTGTGGTTTATGGGAAATAAATCCCACTTGACCTGACTTAAGTATCCATTATTGAGAGACGGATTTGTGGCAAAGTTACATTAGGCTGATGATTTCACCGTTGCTCACTTAAAAACCCCAAGCGACTGCGTTAATCCTTTTAAAACCAAATGCCGCACAGCTGAGTCTATGTAATACATTGTTGTAATACCTATGACGTAATACATATATGTATATCTATTTAAAGTGTACACATGCACATAACACACATGGCATAATATGCGAGGTTGGCCCACAAATCCCCAGGTTTCCGGGATTAGCATGGTGGAGATCCAGTTTGTACGGTAAAGGGTTGGAGAATGAAAGCTGCATGACGCATGGAAATCCACTATCAGCAGTGGCTCCTGTGCATCTCCACACACAGGGATAAGGGGATAATGGTCTTGATGCGAATGAATGTACTGAGAGCCGAGGTCAGCGAAGGTCACACTATCCATTTGCCATCCTGTCTGTTGCATAAGTGACCGACTGGAATGACATCACCTTGGATGCAGGATGATGGGTTCAGGGAGAAGAAGGCAATTGGATGGAGGCTAGCGAGGAAGGAAGGACCAATGAAAAGAGAAGGTTCATAGGAGGGGGCGAGGAGCTAAGGAAACAAAGACTGGCAGGCCGAGAAGCTGGACAGGTGGATTAAGGAAGGAAGAAGTGAAATCTGAGATGATGAGACACACAATCTACACACTTCCTACATGACATGGTGTCCAGCTATCTGATATCACTTTCTGCGTTTAAAGCTTGAACATTCTGTGCTGCTGTAACCAAGGCTGCAAGCTTCAGCAAACAAAATGGCAGCAGCTTGGTTTGGATGTTGCAGAACATGCATTATTATCAGAATATCAGATCAAAGTAAAATACTTAATTGTGCCTCTAGTACCTGCACAAGCCAGTAGAGCATTTCCTGTCTACTACTGGAGTTCGTATATAGCAGTCATTAGTATGAGACATTATCTCAAATTAAATTAATTATTTAGACATCTCCTGGCCACATTGAACGTAAAGGGCATTAGCTAACCATTAGCTCTAGCTCTATTGTACAACACATTGGGGACCAGCCAGGGTAATAGGAATTGCTTTTGTACATTATACACTAACGAATTCATGCAACATTGATTTTGTAGCACTTCACACAATACCCCAAATAAGACCTGTAAAGATAAATTTGATTCTTCTAAAGTTTCTATGTCTTTAAATATCTTTAAACAGGGGCAAACGAACGGCACATCTGAAACCTTCATTAAGGATAACGATACCATGACAAACATAAAACATTTATGGAAAAATGTAAGAAAACCATTGTGTTCACAATACACATTTTTAGAAAAACATTGCTATGTATAAAAGGCATGCTGTTGTTAACCGTAACACTTTTTATATATAAATAAATGTATTATAGGACAGGGAAAAAAAAGTACCAAATGTATATTACTAGCAAAGAATACGTTGTGCTAATATGTCTTGTCTGATTGATTCGCTACCAAGACTTTTGTAAGTGCTACAGAATGGAGACGCTGTAGATTCTTCCACAACCTCTCCTGATACTCTCTGGAGGAGGACTCGAGAAATCAGATCCTTTAAACATCCTCTTATCAGACCAGCGCCCCGGTGCCCACTGGGAGTGTGCCCGGAATCAGGTTAGACGCCTGGGGGCTAACGTTTCACCTGGAACCTTGCCCGGAGGTCTGCAGTTCTGCCGGGAGACAGACTGGTAGGCACACTACCACTTATCTTCAGTCCCTGGGCAGGGTAGGGGGGGGCGAGACAGGAGACACTGGGCAGGGGAATTAACCTTGCGTCCTCTGCGTTGTCTGGCTCTGGCTATGTACTCCGGTTTCCGTTCGGCATCATAATCAAGCCATTGTGTCAATTACCAACAGAGGGTATGCGTTATCCACTCTCATTGAGCTTGGTGTCTCCAAGGCTTCTCACCCCCAACTTAGTTTACAGTTGATTTTATGTGCAGGTCTAAGATTTTGGTTTCGGCTCGACCGCTCGCTTGTGTCAACATTGGTTCAAATGATGTGCTACCAAATCCTATGTTATGCTGTGATGAATACCATGTGAGGGGGGAAATACCCCATCATCGGTGCCCATTAGTATTTTCCTTTCCAAAAAGCACTATAAAAAAAGGTACAATGTGTGAGCCCAGGAAATGTGTTGGGAAAATAGCCTAAGTTAGAGAGGCCCCTGGTTCAAACACACTCTGGGGCGCCAGCAAAAGACTGTAGACCATTGTCCACTACATCCAAAGCTCAGCTCAGTTTCTGGGGTAGCCTTCGTTTCTCCATCCTCATGGAAAAAGCGCATTGGCACCTAAGCCAACTCCAGGATCCTGTCACATATGTGATGAGTTTTATTTTTTCGGGGGGAACATTACGCTCTCCTGCTTGAAGCATTTTGAGGAAGCATCCCACTGTCTTTCAGTTCTTCTCATACGTGCTCATGCAAAGATTTCTGGGGTCCTGGGGACGTTCTCTCAGTCTCCCAGTTTGTGCACATAGTTGACAGGGAAGGTGCCGCTTCTCGATGAGTCTCCGTCGATGTGGCCAACCTGGAGAGCAAAAACACAAACCAATCAACAATCAGTTCTACACCTTTATATCCCTTCTGAGAATCAATTCTAAGTAAAGAAATCCACAATCTAACTTTTTTTCCCCTGACTGAAATGAAGAAGCATCGGAGACTGTAATGATACTCACCCACCAGTGGGGGTCATCAGTGGCCGTGACCACGATGACCTCATCTTTGAAGAAGGCCAACTGTTCGGAGCCCACCGCCCTGCAGTCCACCAGGGCTTTGACGCGCTTCTGTCGGGGTCTGCTGCCAGACACCTGGTGGTGGAGATTCATTACATTTCTCGTGTTACCACTGGCACATTCAGATTGACTGTGAACATTCACAGATTAGTGCGAGATTCATGTTGGGCTTGTGACTTGGGAAAGATGGGTTGGAATATTAGCAAGTAATCTGTTGCAGTCTAACCAAAATAGGAGGGGCTAGCCCATATCGGGGTCATGTACCGTCGACCGATTTATTTTACCAAAGAAAGTGCAAAAATCAGGTCTTGGTGGACAGGGTAGTCTAATAGTAGGGGGGTTGGGGGGCAGGGAGTTTGACTCCTAGCCGAAAAGATTCTGGGTTCAATGTCCACACTACCTGTACATCCTTGAGCAAAATGCACTAAAACCCCTACCGGCTCCTTAATGACACAAATCTAAAAACCAATTCACTACAAGACACGTCAAAAGCATCTGCTAAATGCAAATGTCTTTGTCTGAATGACCTACCATAGCGTTCCTGCGTTGCCGTGGAGGAGGAGGTATGGTGACCAGCGTGGAGTTCTGGGCGGTGGGTGGGGCTACACTTGGCGTCTGGGCGGCCGAGGTCGGGTTGACTCCATTTCCCAGCAGGCTACAGTACAGCTCCTCGTTGCTGGTGGGGCCGCTGGTTGGTGTCGTGGCACACTTCCCCTGACTGCCTGACCCGCTGCTGGTCCTGCGGTACGATGTGGTCTTCTCAGAGCTGGGGAGTGGGGACAGAGACGCATCATGATGAAGCTTTGAGGGGAAGGTGAAGCCACGTGTATAAAACTAGATTGAAACTTGCAGGACTACTTTTTAACAACTACTTTCAGCAATTTAACTAAATCAGCTACATTCAATTCAGATTTCTTGTAAATCGCAAAAGGGCAGTTAGGCATCTTGAGGCAGATATTGGCGATCAAACCCAAAACCTTTCGGCTGGGGTGTTCAAATGTGTCTTGAGCAAGAAGAAATTCTGTATCAGTTGCTTTGGACATAAGTATCTGCTAAACGACCAAATAAATGGTAGAAGAACATATAGTTAATGGTGAACTCTATAAAACTCCAGCAGAGGGCACTGTTTGGCCAGGTTAAATCCCTATCGTGTGTTTATAATGACAAACTGATTTGTATCACTGTTTTCTCACCTAACGGGGCCTATGTGGTTCTGAGACACAGACTGGCCCTCCCAGGACATGGTCTGCTTGTGGCCCCGGAGCAACACACCCTGACCTTGGGGAGACCTCGGCGGGCGGCCTCCCTGGGTGTCATGGCTGGGCGAGGGGGGGCTGGCTCTGGCCTGGGGGCTGGAGTGCTGGGAGGCTTGGTAGGATGAGTGTCTGGAGCTGGGGCTAGGGCTCGCCTCCTGGGGAACGAAGGAGATCTGGGGGTCGGAGCGACCTGCAGAGGCCAAGAAAAAGATGAGGATGTGGTTGCTGAAGGAAGATGGCAGGTATGGAACACAACACCATATTACCGCATCTAATATGGTTGGGTAAACACAGGATTATGGAGATTTCTTTCTGCCTTCAGCTCACCTCTCTGGATGGATTTGGCTGGCAGCGGGGGTGGCATGGATACCTCTGAGGGAGCGCTGTTGCTTGGAGAGGATTTGTACAGGAAGTCCAGGTTCTCATATGTCTGACACGGCCTGCTGGCTGCGTTGGTGCTAGCGCCGTTAACCCCGCTCCATCGCGTAGATGACGCGCCACTAGTGGGAGCGGAAGAGCGATGGTTTCGGGATAATCTAGGGCTCGCCTGTGTAAGGAATCAAGTCGTGAGGACACAGGTATGGTCTTCGATCCATGTATTCTATACGTATAGCCATGTATTATTATGAGCGTTTCCATCATTCAGTTATATTTGTAATATTTGTAGTTGCAAGAAGGGGGGAGAGCTAAAATAAGAACACTCAATTCTATAGTGGATTTTTAAGTCATGTGACCCCCATGGTGATCAAGGATTCAAGAGCATATGCTAACAAGGTACAGCCACTGATTGTGTGGCTATAGATACATATAGGCTACATATAGGCTACAGCTTAGTATAAGAAGCGTACATACATCGATATACTGCCAGGTGGAAAACTTGCCTTCTACAACACATGACCTGAAGAAACTTCTGTTATAGCTAGCCCTAATTACACTATGTTCAGGGTGGCTAACTAAACATGTAGAAGCCCTAAACATACTGATGTTTAATGCTAACTGAAGACAACAGTGAATCTTTGGCCCTAAACATTACCATGCGTTTTATATTGAGTCAGTGTCGACTAATGGTGTTTGTTCAACATTAAGTGAAGGTCTTTACCCTCTCATCCAGGTCGTCCTCACTGTCGTACAGCTCCTGAGAAGAATGAATCTCCCATAGGAACTCCACATGGATCTGGGAGTTAAACTTCCCACTTTTGGCTAACTCCAACTGAAATCACATGTATTACATAATTAAAAAGTTTTAACAAAAAGAGTCTGACGAAAATGAATCCTTCAAGACTACTTTTAACTGCTTCTTCCAATACAAATTCAGAATTCTTGTAAATGTACATCAGTTGTTATTTCAGACAGGAACATTCAACACTAAACACTCGCAAGCTCGCAGTGTTCAATTAATAAAACGGGACATTCCACCAGCGGGGTGTGATTGATGAGGACAGTGAGTCCGTTCAGTAAATGATACACATGAGGGAACAGATGAGGATAGGGTTCTATGCGGCAGAGGCCTGCTCCATCCTTCTCTCGGCACAGGAAGTTATTTTAAGGGTAATGTGTCCGGTCGTTGGGGTTCACCCTTTTTTTGTTTGAGGTTGGCAGTTGTGGTGCACACACACACCCCATCCCTCCCTTTCCCCCTCGACGAAGACTCAAACAGTGGCTTGCTTGCTTCCTTCCATTACACATAACCCTTCATAAATCATGGAAGTGAATACAAATTGAATTTGCTGCATTGAATTGCTTACGGTGATAGTTAAATGCAAGTTAGAGTTGCTCACCAGCTCGATGCATTGCGCCTGTTGCAGCCTCCGTGCAATATCCAAGGCAGTCTCTCCGGATGCGTTTGCTAGGAGAGGCATAAAATCAACAGTTTTAAAAAGGACCATACCGATCTAGGTGATCAAACCATATCATTTGTCAAACTGACTTTGTGGTGAGCCGACACTCAGAGCTCACACTAAAGAGCATTTAGTACGAGCATGCCGGTCAAGAACGTAAACAATAGCAGCAGCACTTTGGCCTTTATGATAAGAAAATAACCTGTATGGCGATTCACAGTTTGTTTGTCGACAAACTTTCACAATAGTGCTATATTCCTAGTGTTAACATTCGGGGACAAAGTGCTCACGTAAAGGCTCTTCGGCACAACAAAGTAATATTGAGACAGGATCTTGGTAACGAGTGTGTAACTATGAGCGCAGGGCACCTGTGTGCAGGGCAGCTTTCCCTTTTAGCAGTAGTTTGAGAGACTCAGGCTTGCGATGCAGGACACTGTAGTGGAGAGCCGTGTTGCCCTCTGCTGTTCTCTTCTCCAGACAGTTGCTGTTAAGAAACACACACAATGTTGTGGCACAGGGATTTTCTTTTCACCATAATAAAAGGTTGGGGATAAAGGACTTTATCCCCGATACAGGCCTAACATGACCGGTGTTCAAATGAAAAGCCGCTTATTGAAGTATACAAAAGCAATGGTTCGTGTCCCAACCTGTTCTGAATGAGGAAGTCCACCAGTGCCAGCGAGCTCTTCTCCTCCATGAGCACAGCAAGATGGAGAGCCGTCTCTCTGGTGTCCTAACACAAACAGACACTATATGTGTCCAAACTTCTGTCTCTTATAGAAGCACAATGCTGTCTAGCCACTCAATGAAACAGTGAGGGTGGGAGCTATACAAACCGAGCATCCCGCTAACACACTATATTGTCTGTCATGTTATGGGTTTTATTGGGACATTTAAGAAGGAAATGGGTTATTGTTGGTAGTGCTCTGCATTATCAGGTTTCCCAAAAGTGATCACTCACCTAGAAAGTTCACGTGGTAAGGATTTGCATCAACATCTCTGTTGCTGATTCATTACTGAAATGTTTTTTTTTTTCCAAATGACATCTTGTATTGAAATAAATGAACTCTTTAAAAACAGGAAATATATTGTATTTCACAATTGGACATGTAAAAGACACAAAGGAAAGAGGGTGTAAGAGAGAGAGAGGGTGAAGTCGCTCAGTGACTTGTTTCTCATGCATGTCTTCAGAGACTAGTTGTGACTCACAAACTGGAATAACATCACACAACGTTAGTAATATTACAGAGCTGGCCTAACGTCCCATAGCAGGGAGGGAAGAAAAGGGGACCGAACTTGATTAAAGAAACAAAGAAGAGGCGTATAGGAAAGGAAAATGAACTTGATAACATACAGTGGAGGGAGAAATAAGAAGTTGAAAGGGTGAAGAAAGGACGAGAGGAAATGGATGGTTGACCAATGGGGCTTTCTGATTGTGGTCTCCAACTTACGGTGTGTGTGTGTGTGTGTGTGTGTGTGTGTGGGCTTAATGACTCTGTTCAGTGGAAGTGTTATTCATAGCTACACAGTTTGTCATGTTGAGGTATTTCGACCCAGATGTTTCAGTCTGAGTGATTTAGTCCCGGCTGTTGGTCCAAAAAAAGAAAAAGCATCATGGGCATATAAATAATGTTTTACCTGTCCGTCGGGTAACCTAAGTGGTTTGTCCAGGTCCTCCCTCTCGGCGTACAGCTGTAGAAGGGAAGTGAGGTCACGCCCTCTGACGGCATCGTATGCCCGGCAGGGGTCGGCGTCCTCCCGCCGCACGACGTAGCGCCGCTCCACATACTTTGCCACGATGTACTCCTTCCTAGCGTTCCTGTGTTTGTATCAAAATAATCAGAAAACAAACATTTGAACTGTTAACCATTTCAAGTTTGATAACCAAAATGAATATATAGATTCAGACAGATAAATACTACTCAGTAGCAGATAATGACACAGATAGACAAGGCAGACAAGATGAAAAGCTGAGTTAGTAGAGTGTGAACTTACATGTCACTTTGTGGGAGGGGCTTAACAGAGTCATTGGGGAGTCCCGCCTCCATGATGTCGTTGAAACGTGTGTTGCCGATACTGACGGCCAACTGAAGAGAAGGAAACAAGATACATAAACACTGAAGATATACGATATTTATCTGTATGCGTATCTGTGGCATTTAGGTTTTAGGAAAATCCTGGACACTTCGTTGTTTGATACTAATAACAAATACATTAGTGGTTGGGAATGCCCTTTGAGGTTAGAGGACATTACATTACCCCATAACATTAAATACTATTAAATGGTATTGTATTGTATCATATATTCTACTTTATAATACTGCATTACTCTTATTTTAATTATTTATCTCTTTTTAGTTCCCATCCTGTACCCTCTGCTGTGACACCCAAATTTCCCGTCTGGGATTAATAAATAAATAATCTTACCATATTTGTTTGTATTATATCTTCTTCTATTGACACACAAAATAAAATAAAAAGTTACTTAAAGTTCAGGTACGCATTTTGGAGAAACCAGCCAAAGTATGCTACATTATTTAAGCATCCAAACGAAAAAAAAAATCCTTTAGGCCTCCCTCCAAAGCTACTCCCCCAAAGCACGGCCCTTTCCATACACATCTGCTGGATTGTTGTTATTCGGTTTGACTCTGCTCGTCAGCCCAGCATGGCTGGGCTGACGAGCGATCTAATACCTTGAAATATTGTCCAATGTCCAGTCTTTAGAACAAGACCAATCTGAAATAAATCTGTCCTTTTTTGAACAAGCTATTTTGTTTTGCAAGCGAATATCATCAAACTAAAATCGTGAATTCTATCTAAACCGCCATTACTCTTTTTAATTAGGCCTATACAGTTATAGGAACGAACGAATAATGACAAATCAAGTATTTGAGAACTCTAGCCATACTCTTCATGAACGGCGCTGCATATCAGACACAAGAACACCCAGTTATGTATTTAGTGTCAAGTCTATATTCATACAATTTAAGAGACTCTGCAAAACTCTGCGTGTTTTAACTGGTAATGGAGATGCAAATCAATGTGGCATGGTTTCACTCAGATGGCCAATGGAAAAGTGCAAAAAGTCAGCCTAGCCTTGTGGAAGACTCAGTCATGCCTAATGAATGCATGGGCAAATTGTGAGCAGGTAGGTAGGTAGGTAGGTAGACAGACAGGCCATCCGTCATTTCATACGAGCCAAAATAAATAATTACAGGCCTGAAAAAGCCACAGATACAAGATCTTTTTAATTTTTTGATTTATTAATTGCTGTCGGGATGTAAAGATAATTTCAACAAATAGGACCACAAAAATGCAAAAATAAATTGCCTATCCTTGCTTTAATTAAATAATTGGAGGAGTAGCAATTCAAATCCCAAACTCTCCAGGTAAAGCCCAGCGGAGCATCAGTCGATAGATTACCAGGAGCTCGGAGGTGCTGAGCACGTCCAGGGTGAGCGACTGGATCCTGGAGTAATGGACCCCCAGCTCCCTGTGGATCCCAGAGCACTCGATACACGTCAGGATGCCCAGGTTGGTAGCGAGCCATGTGGGCTCTGTGGAAGAGAGAGAGACACACAAGGAGACAGAGATGGAAAGAGGGAAAAATACATCAGACCTAGATAAAGACTCACCGGAAATCTCTAAAGTGGTGATTCTTAACTTTTTCACAAACTGGTTGTCTTGCAGTCATGTTTCCCACATGACTTTGTCAAAGTACAAGGACATCATGCCCTTCATTAAAAGAACAGCCAGACTAGTTATTACCACACCATTTAAAGATTTCCAGAAGTAGGGACATTTAAGGGAAACAAAGGCGTGTGATTGGCTGACCTGGAGCACCACAGTCAGCGCAGGCATCGTTGCCGGGCATGTGGTTGAGCTCAGCAATGACGGCGCGGGACAGCTCCTGGAGGCCGCTGTCCTGCAGGTGGAGCTGGTCCCCGCCCAGCGCTGTGTTCAGGGCCTCCTCCTTACTGTTCTGGAGCACAGACACCCAGCTGCGCACACACACGCACACGCACACGCACACGCACACACACACACACACACACACACACACACACACACACACACACACAC
>JAOPJO010000124.1:13527945-13545863 GCA_027123675.1 Molva macrophthalma | reverse complement strand
GTGTGTGTGTGTGTGTGTGTGTGTGTGTGTGTGTGTGTGTGTGTGTGTGTGTGTGTGTGTGTGTGTGTGTGTGGGATAATAATGGCCAGCAGCAGACTATCAGCACCAACATACACATCCATGCTGGCTGCTTATCAGGGCCCTGCACCATCCACTGCCTACTGTGAAAGAATAGAAAACCTCACACACACCCACGGGTTGACTCAGCACAAAATTTAACATGTGAAATGAAAAATGTATAAAAATACGTACAGTTGTGTGCAAAATAAGGATGTTTAACGGTAACTAGACTCTGCTGCCTGTTCAACATGGCTGCCTGGGCCTGAGGAATATGGCACACTGTTAACTTTGATTAGCCAGGTGGTAGGCTATTTTTTCACCTCACCAAAGCCTCTAACTAACTAATCCTCTTGGGGGCTGAGCTGTGAGTACATGCTGGTGTACTGTAATAAGGGACCGGAGAACTGACCCCCTCACCTCTGTAGCACTAAGACCACTGGGCAGGGAATTCTGCATTCAGTTCCATGACCCTGCTAGTGTTTAGAACCAAGATGGCTGCCAGGTAAATAAGGCCAATACAAGCCAACCGTTGGCATAGTAGTTCAACTCTCTGGAACAATGCACATCTTCATCAGCAGGAAGAGAGCGGTTAGCCATTTCTGCAGATAAGCAATTTGGACAAACAACACAATCACTGTTGAAACTCTGTCATCATTGCATGGCTCCAACTCAACCTCCAATAGCATCCTCAGCGATGCAGACATCCCCAGTGAAATGACAGAGGGTGTTCATTTTACCCAAAAGGGTTCAGTGGTGGTTCAGATGAGCACAAACAAGTATCTCCGTAAGCTCCCCCACCCCCCATCCCCAGTTGCTCAGTGACAACAAATTACAACCCTGGGTTCTCACAGTGCACTGTAGACAGGTTACACAGGCCCTGCGTGGGCCAGGTCTACACCACAACAACAGGTGGGGTTGCAAGTGGTTATGGCTGGAACAGCTGTCTTTGGGTGCAATCACACAACAAGCTGTCTAAACAAGAGTCAGAGAGAACAGAGCCAAAATGTATGAAAATCTGGTGCAATTACTGGTTGGGTGAGCGCATAGGGCCCCAGGGCCCAGCAGCCTCTAGCAATATGCCAGTTTATTTTTACAATCCCAGGAGATCAAATGAGATTGGAGACTGTGATGCTTTTTAGCCAATTTGCTTCCCACAGTAGCCCAAACCAAGAGAAACCATTGTCTTCTTGTCAAGTAGTTATGCACGCATAATCAGCCGATTTAAAATGACTGACTGTGATACTTATTGTCCTTACTTTTTTCACTAGGCCCCAGACGGTAACAACCCCCCTTCCACTAACACATACGACTGTGTCTAATCTAGCTACAGCTGGTTGTTGCGATGATGTCAAGGATAAGCAAGACACCCGCACAATGGCCGTGGGAGCACAACCTATCCTCTGTAACAAACTACGTCAAAAACATATTTAACATCCATACAAAGAAGGGCAGGCGTAGTCTACATACTAATGTAAATACATAATTAGTTAGTCCGCCTACACACTACTGAATGGGACATTCAATAGACACCGCTGTAACGTATTGTATATTAACCAGTTCTTAAAACGTATTGTGCAGCAAGTGTGTATTATTATTAAAAGTATTTACCGGCAAACGCCCGGAGGTTGCTCTGATGGGTTTAGCTTCGGGTCCATGGGGAGTTGAATACAGGCAGTGGGTTCTTTGTTCGGCCGCCGTAGTATTGCAGATTTGAGTGAAGTAGCCAGCCGGTACCGTGTTCATCGGTGGGCTGGACAGTCCGGTGCTGAAGAACTCGGTCTTTACCCCTGTGGTAGACAAAACTTTCGTCCTCTGCTGAGGGCACGAAGGTCCAATTGCCCCACGGTTTGACGCTGGAGAGACGCCTTTGGGCATCCGCATCATTTTCAGGAGCAAGTTACAATGAAATCTTCGCTAGCTGATCAAGAAATAAGCTCCTAAATTAAAGCAAGCAACAAGTACAATGTCTGCAGCAATCTCCGGCGCAAGCTAGTAAGTAATTTAGGCGGAAGGGACTATAAACAGAACATACAACTATCATGTATTACCTGGTTTACAGTGAGTAAAATGCATAAGTTGAATATGCAGTTGAGGAGTAAATTCCTGTTTGAGTTTAATAAATAGAGTAGCCGGCTGAGTAGGCTACTATCCTTTGTCCGGGCATTGACTGTAGTAAGAAATATGCCGTATATCTGATATAAAGTATTGCTTCTTCAATAAATAAGAGTTATAAAATAAGGTCCAATGCAAACGATTTTTCAGGTTTAAGTGAAGACGAGGGGTTCCTTCGAGCTTCTTTGAGTTTGTGATGATCCCTCAGACACGACAGAAGAACACGACTCGATCTGTGACTCTTGCTGTAGACCTCCCAGTTCAGCTTTCCATACAAGAGGACAAGAGCTAGAAGAACAGCTTTTTTACCGCCAAACTTGGTCCCGCGAAATTTAGATCTCCCGCGGTTAGAAGTCCTCTCTGATAGGCTGGTGGCACGTTCGGCTTGTCATTTCTCGCATATATTTGCATAAAGCAGTTGTATGTGGGCGTGGTCACCAGTGTTAAAGAAACAGCTCCCGGCTTTGGAACAAATGTTCTTTGTGACTAGTCAGCACTAGCAGACGACTAATATCGATATGCAAATAGTTTGATATCACATAAGATCAGCATAAAAATGATGCTACATTAAATCTATAAAATCAATTTTGAATATTTGTATAGACATATAACCAATACGTGGTCGATTTTAGGCTTACATAGTATGAATACCAAACCTCAGGCACTTATTTGACCTATATTTTACATAAATTTAATGTAGGACTATACCTAAGCTTTAAAAAAAAATCGACGAGGTTTTGATATAAACATGTAGATATACATAACATGACAAATGTAATATATATTAGCAAATGTAACCCAATATTCACAGAATTATTTCTGTCTATCTTAAATCTATCCAAATGAGTCGATGTTCATGAAAGACCTCCACCAAGTGCTACGTGACGTCTGTTGATAATTTTGAGATGATAATGCGATTCATTCAGCTATCTTCATGCTTATTGGTTCAGAAGAATTATTGAAAGAAAACAGCTCCCTCCCCCTACTCTCCCCCACCTACCCCAAGCCATATGACTACTAGACCTAACGTAGGCAAATCTTTTGTGATGCTTGGAAGATAATTAATGTAAATAATTGCACAAATATACCCTAACCCAATTAAATAAGTCGTAAGTCGGGCAAGATTTCTCTACACTATTTTTAATTCACCAATACATAGTTGCGTTTAAATGCTCAAAATGACTAAACTATACAATAAGCCTATTATGACACACAACTTGCTGACAATGGAAGAAAGAAGAATTCAGTTGATTTATACAACACCTCTATAGTTATTTGAACCAGTAATGCTGAATTATGTTGTTGTTGTTGTTTTTTCTGACATAGGCCCAAAATGCTGTTAGATTGGGGGGCATGGGGTTTCTTCCCCAGAAAAAAAGATAATGTTAATATGGTGATGGTTAAGATAATGATAATTAGGTTAAATATTGTGTATTTAATTTGCGATTTTCTTGGCAACTGCTGTTGTGGTATACCTGTGGATATGGTAAAATTACACTCACGTATTCACTAATTTCTACACTAGCTTCTACACTAGTTTCTGCATGAGCTTTTACCAGGCTGCCACTTTTCTTGAAAAAGAACTAAAACTTGTCTGCTTAACCAACCACTAAATAGGCTAATTCACTGCTTCATACACAGTACTTTGACATCATAATTATTATTATTACTATCGTCATCATCATGTCGGGAGAATCATCCCAAGGCTAGTCACTTATCTTTAATGTTGCTGCTTCACACAAAGCAACAACATTAACTGCCTGATCATCATCTTCTATGATTGGTCATGAAAGCGGGAACATGTTTTTCTATTAAATCTGAATAAATTTCCATGAAAAACCGTAAATGGTATGCTCGTAGAAAAAAACATTATGAAGTGCAACATTTTCTTTATTTAAGAACCATGAACACTGTAATTTTAAGTTATTACTATAAATGATATGTTTATTTTTAATTGTCATTTTAGTTCCAAGATAAATAGCCAACATTTCAGCTGCGGCATCAAATATATTACTAATCCTTAAGTGTTGTTTTTGTTCTATGGTTTGGTACTGGTTAAGATTTCATATTACAGTCAGGCTTTAATGTTTGTTTTTCAGTAGGGTAGGGTAGCAGGGTTAGGCTATCCTATCAGAATCAGGTTTGAGGGTTTGGTTTTAGGGTTTGGTACCAGGATTAGGGTTTCCTATTAGGGTCAGGCATAGGGTTTTGTTTTTGGTTCTACGGTTTGGTTGTAGGGTTAGGGTTTCCTGGGTCAGGTTTAAGGGTTTGTCAGCACCTCGGTTTTGGACTCATTGACTCTGTGGCCTCCTGCTGGTTATTCTTTATTTTTTGTCCACCATGTGTCTGTTTGTTGTTCTTCAGACTCCGCCTCTCACCTGTACATCCTGCCTTTGTCTGTTTCCCACCTTTTTTCCTGCTCACCTGTTCCTCATTGTGTGGTAACTACTCCCAGCCTATTTATACCCTGTGTTGTTGGGGCCACCTTGTCAGATTGTTTTATGCTTGTTCTTAGCTCGCCTAGTCAGTTCTTTCTTTCTGCCTGCCTGCCTGCTTGTCCACCTGTGTTCTGGATTTACCTGTGGTTTTGACATTTTGCCTGCCCCTGGACTACTCTCCTGATGGTGACCAGGTTCTTCTGTTTGGTTTTGTCCCTGCTTTTATCAACAGCGGCCTTGTGCCCTTTTTTGTGTTTTTTGCATTTCCTCCTGTCAGAGAGGAGTTGATTTTTGTTATTGTTTGAGCTGAAGCCTTGCTCTACTTCAATTAAATATTTTTGAACTTTATTCTGCTTTTGGGTTCAGATTTCACACACGCCTGACAGGGTTTGGTTTTACGTTCTATGGTTAGTCTTTCCTATTAGGGTCAGGTTTTAGGGTTTGGTTTTGGTGATTTGGCAGTAGAGTTCGGGCTTCCTATTAGGGTCAGGCTTTACAGTCTGTGTTTTGGTACTAGAGTTTAGTAGTAGGGTTAGGGGTTCCTTTGGGTTTAGGGTTTGGTTTTAAGTTTGAGAATTTGTTATTAGGGTTAGGCTATCTTATGGGTTAGGTTAAACCTATGGTTTATCCGAAGGTTTAGGATTTGGCTGTATCAATTCACAGTAACCATGATAGTATTGTAGAAATCCCCAGTAACCATTATACTACTGTAGACAAGCACAGTAACCATTATACAACTGTAGAAATCCCCAGTAACTTTATACTACTGTAGAAAAGCACAGTAACCATTATACTACTGTACAAATCCCCAGTAACCATTATACTATTGTATATATTCACAGTAACCATTAAACTACTGTAGAAGAAGAATCATTGTAACCATTATAGTACTGTAGAAAATAACAGTGGCAATTTCAGTACTGTGGTAAACACAGTAAAATGCAGACTACTGCATAGTCATAAACCATTGTTACTGTACACTAGAAAATGCTGGGTTATTTTAATAACCAAAATGCTGTGTTATAGGTTGGGGTGGTTTGAACTAACATTGGATTAAAAATAGTAACCCAACAATGGGTTGGAGATGCAACCCGAAATCGAAGCTCATCATTCTTTGCAATCCGCCATTTTTATGCAGATGGCAACCTGAAGCAGCTGACCTGCATTCAACCCTCTTTGCACCAATGATAAGACGGTAAAACTGTACCAGATAATTCATTTGTACTGTTAACATGAACAAATTTTTTTTTAGCTGCCGTTGTCCCTTCCGTGATGTAGAAGAGTATACTAAAACGTTCTTCGACTTCACGAAAAGACCGTGTCCTGCATTCTGAGAAAACTGGAGGGTTTACCTATAACAGGCACTTTTTGGCGGAGGCTGTCACAAACAGGATTTTACTGTTTTCTCTAAATTACGCTCTTATTTCAGTAACGGTGATGGTGATTAAAAAAAAATGATTTGCATCTAGATGCGTAACGTTTTTATCTGTATTATCTCAATAGTATTTAGAATGTATGCATTTTATATCATCGTGAATAGCAACACGTTATGTTTACAGATCAATGGCACAAATGGCATTGGCAACGCTAACAATGGTTGCCAGATTCGGTGAGCATCTCTGGTTATCCCACAAAATTGACTAGTTTAGGTAGGTCATTTTGACGTGAAAGTCAACCAAAAGATGTGTCGCCAAAAGATATTTTGGTTGACCTTTACGTAATAAACGATTGGATCACCTGGCAACAGACTGCCCAACATCGTGGGCCATGGAGTACTACAGGACTCTAGGGGGCAGCAGAGCCACCTTCAACCTCAGGACGCTCTTTGTGCGGGGCGTTATTTTGGGCGACCATGGTGTGTGTCGACACAAACCCATATATACTGGTTACAGGTTAGTAAGATATTTAAGCACAAATTAAGTGGTGGATTAATATAAATACTGAATGTTTAAATCTTAAATCTGTAAATGAAGACGTTTTGTAATGCAGTAAGTGAATGAAACAACAGCTGACAAGTTACTATTATAGCCCTGCCGAAATAAGGGCGCCAAGGCTAGGGGAGACGGCATGTATCATGGCGGACCTAGTACGTATGGTTGAAAAAGATCACGCTCCCCTTGACAAAGAATATCAATGTAATATTCCCTGTGCATGTCCCTGAGAGTTATTGCTGACACCCCTGTCTAATGATTAATATGACATGAGGCATAATGTATTTCTTATTTTCTTTTGTGTCGACCCTGCTGTGCAGCCACAGCGCATGGACAGCCTCGGCCATCTCGGTGGGGGGAAGGGTGCCGGTGATGTGTGGCCTGAGCTTTCGGGGCTTCCTGACCACTTCCTTCCTTCCTCTGCCCGGACTGGAGCGCCACGGTCTCCACGCCGAGGGTGATGGCCGCCCCAGACACATCGACCCGGGCTCCCCAACGGGTCAGCAGGTCCAGGCCGATGATGCACGGGTCGTGGATGTCTGCAAGCCAGAACTCGTGCTCCACCTCCCGGTCTCCCACCCGGACGACCAGCCGCTTCCTCCCCCTCACCCTGGTCTCCGCCCCCGTCACCGTTGTCAGCCGGACATTGGTCGCCCCCAGGAGGACGCCAGGACGCACCAGGGAGGCAGTCGACCCGGTGTCTACCAGTGCCCGACAGGGTCAACCGTTGAGGCTGCAGCCAACGTACAGGCCCCCAATGCGGCCCGGTCCACCAACCAGGGCGCACCGACCATGGAGAGGCTGGAATGTTGGACCTCTCGCTGGACCACTCCGCCATAGGGCTCTGTCTCAGGGTGCCGGCGCGGGGCAGACGCGGGCCAGGTGGCCAGGCTCACCACACCGATGGCAGCAGCAGCGGTCGGTCGGTCCAGACACGGCCTGGCAAACCCCCCCCCCCGCGTCCACCAGACCTTCATCCCAGCCCACCTGCCAGAAGTGTGGCCAGGAGGCAGTGGACGGCTGCTGGCTGGGTCAGGAGGAGAGCTCCGTTTCTACATGTAAGACATGTCCAGGGGCTCACTCTGCCACTCTGTGTTGGAGCCCGGGGCCGCTTCTACAGCTTAGATTAGGCCTGTCTCTCAGAGCTGTTGCGATTCGTAACGTTGCTCTTTGCTTAAACCTCTCTCTCTCCCTGCTGTCACCTGGGTGGTGTTTTCGGCATGGACACTGAGATTAGGAGTGACCGGTTATTCTTGCTCTGGTTATGGTTTGTAACCGGCGTTGCTAATATCCTGTCCTCTAACCATTGGAATATGCTACCCTCGTCTCTTATACGCTTTGCGTTTATTGAGAAGGGTTATGTGATTTGTGTGACTTTGTGTGATTTGTGTGTCTATCGTCGCATACGTTCATTGGCAAGATAGAGCTTCTTCGCTACTTTGTTTAGTCGATTAGCTGCTCTTTGATGGCCGCCGCCTCGCCCATGATCTCGCCAAACAGGTCGGCGAAACGGCGTGGCTTCTCCCGAGGCACAACCACCGAAGTCAGTGACGCCAAGGAACGGGAGGAGATCTCTGACGCAGAGCCGTCAAGGTCATCTCCGCTGTCCTTGACAAAGCTCTCTCCCCACTCAGGGACCGCCCCAGCATCGAAAATATCGACCTCGTCGGCAAGCCCCACCGAGGGGTAGAAAAACAAGAGCCTCAGGCGCAACAGGCGGTGCAAGAAGCGGAAGCCACGGCGCGCTCCGCACCTTCGCCTGGCGGGAGAGCCACCGGGCAGGAGGAGCAAAGAGGCTCCCCCTCTTAAGTTAATAGTTGAGTGATTCAGGCAAATGCTGAAAGAAAAGGGAGGACGAGCGCTGTTGTGCGCGGCATTATATACGCGGTGCCGTGGGGAATGTGGGCGGTGCCCACATTGATAGGTGCATTGCTGAAACTTTTAGTGCGAGCGCTCGCAAGCCCATAAGGTGAAGCCTAGACGGCGTAGCCTGTTACGCAGCGGGGCTGCAGCGACATCTAGGCGCTCTACTGCGGCCTCGCACGGTCCTTACCAGACACCATACACTAATGAACTGATCATCCGCACCTGTGTCTATGTTTTCATGTCTATTTGTTCCCTCTGCTCCCCTCACTTCCTGCTGATTCTTCACGAATGTTTGCTGTATTGAATTTTGCCAGAACATGGTTCTCAGTTGTGACTATTAGGAATAGTTTTTTTTTCTCCCCTTTGTTTTATCGCGGAAAGTCTGTTTTTTGTACTGCGTCTGTGTCATGGAAATATGAATCATAACTATAATATACAAATTATATAAACCTTGTTTATATAATTACTAGTCAATTGAAAAGGAATTTGCATACATTCTCCTTGTACCTAGAAGATACCTCCCTTCCTCTCTGTAATTGAAAGGTGTTAAGATAGGCCCTACCACGCCTCCCCAGGGAAGATTATTCTCCCTATCTCATCCCGAGACCCTAACTATGTCTGCCTACATTGAGGAGGCCCTGGCGGCAGGCCATATTCGCCCCTCTACATCCCCCGCCATTGCGGGGTTCTTCTTCATGGCCAAGAAGGATGGAGGACAACAGCCTTGCTTCGATTACAGGGGACTGAACAGGATCACCATTAAGAACCGCTATCCCCTTCCCCTTATGAACACGGCGTTTGAGTCTCTACAGGGAGCTCTGATTTTTACTAAATTAGACCTACGTAGTGCCTACAATTAGTGAGGATAAGGGAGGGGGATGAGTGGAAGACACTCCGAATACCTAGTGATGCCCTTTGGTTTAGTTAATGCGCCTGGGGTATTTCAGGCATTTGTTAACAATGTCCATAGGGATCTTCTCGATCACTGTGTTTGTTTATTTAGACGACATCCTGATATTCTCTAAAAATATTACTGAGCATAAGCAGTACATCAGGACAGTCCTTCAACGTCTCCTGGAACACCACCTGTTCGTTAAGGGAGAGAAATGTGTTTTTAACGCCGATACCATCTCTTTCCTAGGGTTCAAAGTGGAGGTAGATGCCTCAGACATTGCTGTGGGGGAAGTTTTGTCCCAACATTACCCCAAAGATGGGAAGACACATCCCTGTGCGTTTTTCTCACATCGCTTGTCCCCAGCGGATCAGAACTATGATGTGGGAAACCGCCAGCTACTGGCGGTTAAGCTGGCACTAGAGGAGTGAAGACACTGGCTAGAGGGAGCCACGCATCCGTTCATCGCTTGGACAGACCATAAGAACCTGGCCTATATCCAGGCGGCGAAGCGGCTCAATTCACGTCAGGCCAGGTGGGCGCTTTTCTTTACGTTTCTCTTTTCGGCCAGGATCGAAGAACATTAAACCAGATGCCTTGTCCAGGCAGTTTGATCCCGTCGGAGTCGAGAAACACCCTAGTCCCATCATTCCCACTGCTTTGATTGCGGCACCGGTCTCATGGGTCATTGAGGCAGTGGTGAGGGCGGCATTGCACAACGAGCCAGACCCCGGAGGAGGACCTCCTAATAGACAATTTGTTCCCAAGGCTGCGCGAGCACGGTTACTCTTATGGGCGCACACTTCGAACCTCACCAGCCATCCCGGGGTCGCCAGGACCCTGGAGTTTGGCAGGAGGAGGTTCTGTTGGCCTACAGCAGAGGCGGACGTACGTGCCTTCGTTGCTGCGTGCCCTGTGTGTGCCAGGGGGAAAAGCTCGCGCCAGCCGGCGGCAGGTCTCCTCCATCCTCCACCTATTCCCAAACATCCTTGGTCCCACATTTCACTGGACTTTATCTCCTCCTTTCCTCCCTCGGAGGGTTTCACTGCCTTTCTGGTCGTGGTCGACCGGTTTTCCAAAGCGGCACACTTCATTCCCCTCCCCAAACTAACGTCGGCTCAGGAGACCACCAGGCTGGTGGTGCAACATGTGTTCCGTATCCACGGCCTTCCCCAGGACGTCGTGTCGGATCGAGGTCCTCAATTCGTCTCCAGGTTCTGGAAGGCGTTCGCCACCTGCCTTGTCATCTGGCTTTCATCCCGTCGAACGGCCAAATGGAGCGCGTTAACCAGGATCTGGAGGGGATAGTGAGGTGCTACACTTCCAACAACCCGGCCTCCTGGAGCCAATGTCTTGCATGGGTGGAGTATGCACACAACACGCTCGTCAGCTCTGCCACCGGTCTCTCTCCCTTTCAGTGCCAGTATGGTTACCAGCCGCCCCTGTTCTCAGAATAGGAGAAGGAGACGGAGGTGCCCTCGGTTCGGGCACAGGTCAACCACTGTCGGCGCACATGGACACAGGTGCGCAACGCCCTTCAACGGGCTTTGGGCCATGCCCAGCACCAGGCAAAGCGCAGACATCGGCCGGCTCCCTCCTACCGTCCAGGCCAGGATGTATTGCTCTCTACCAGCGATCTTACTCTTCGGACGGAGTCCAGGAAACAATCCCCATGCGTCATCGGTCCATTCAAAGTGGTCCGCCAGATCAACCCAGTTACCTACCGTCTACAGCTTCCCCGTTCCATGCGGGTACACCCAACATTTCACGTCTCACTTCTGAAACCCGTCACCACTAGTCCATTGGCCCCCCCCTTGCCCCCTATTCCCCCACCGCAACTCCTTGATGGACACCCGGTGTTTACGGTGAATCGGATTCTGGCCTGTCGGCGGGTCGGGCGGGGTTTGCAGTTTTTAGTGGATTGGGAGAGGTATGGTCTGGAGGAGCGATCATGGGTCCCTAGGCGGCACATTATGGAAATGAGCCTCATCACCACATTCCGAAGGGATCACCCCGAGGCACCGCGGTGAAACGGCAGGAGCTGTTCGTCGGAGGGGGGCACTGTTACTCAGCGGGCTGCAGCAACAGCTAGGCGCTCTACTTCGGCCTTGCACGGTGGTATCCTTACCGGACACATACACTAATGAACTGATCATTCGCACCTGTGTTTATGTTGTCATGTCTATTTGTTCCCTCTGCTCCCCTCACTCCCTGCTGAATCTTCACAAATGTTTGCTGTATTGAATTTTGCCAGAACGTGGTTCTCAGTTGTGACTATTAGGAATATATATATTTTTTTAGACTTGTTTCTCCCCGTTGATTTATCACGGAAAGTCCGTGTTTTTTTGTACTGTCTGTTACTTACTTCAGTACAGAAGTTATTTTATTTCACAAACACATCGCTGCCTCTTCTTACGCACCGCATTTGGATTCACACCTTACCCAGACCGTAACAGTAGCCTACATGAAAAAGAACTGGAAACAGTGGTTAGCGAGGTGGTGTCCAAGTTATGTGTCATGATGACACATTTCAAAGAGGCTGCCCTTTTTCTCCTTGCTGATGTAATTTTTTTGTTGATATTTGTCCTCTAAAACTCCTGTTGTAAAGGATACTTATTGTTGTGAGCACTTGGCCCTGGTAAGAGGGCAGTAGTTCAACCTCTCACATCCTGGATTTATCAGATACAAGTGCAATGAAAGGCTGATCAATTGTGAAAATTAACAATTGCAATCTAACTGTTTGCTGTGTAAGTATTCTTTCTGTAATAAATGCTCTCTACACTGCAATCAAATAGGTTTGTATACACACATTTGCATTCATATGCACTCTAACTCTGTTTTATGTTTGATAATTGCAGGAGACACTGTGTGGTCTGCGACCAAGTGGATGCTGTCGATAGAGGGGCGTGTTGTAACCCCACATTCACCTCCCATGCCAGATTTCATATCTGCCTTGGCTGTCATGTTCACCAGTTTCTACGTGTTGAATTTTGAATATCAGGTGGAAGCAGCCACAAAGCTGGAGTTTGTTCAGAGGTATTGCTCACAATACATATTGTACATCACACTTCTTTTACATTTCTACATTTCTAATTTTGCTGGGGAACAGCACGTGGAACTGATGGACTAGTTAGTTCCTAAGAGGAAAGGAGGCATAGAACGTTTTGCGCAGCTCAGTCACTTTTGTTCAACCGTAGAATAGGGTGGGCTCTCTTTTCATGTGGATTTGTCTGTAAAGGGGAACACACTATCATGAAGATGCTGATGTAAATTAGTTTTATAATAAGTTATACAGGTTAAATATGTTTTAAATAGAACAGTTACGGATGCAGATGCTTGGTCCAAATTCCATAAAATATACCAACTGTTAAGTATGCACTATATACTAGGGATGGAACGGTTCAAGTAAAAAATCAGAATCATTCATATCACTAGTTACGGTTCGGGGCATGTATGTATTGTTCGGTTCATTCGGTTAAAAAATGTTTTGCGCCGTAATTACGGTACCCAGTGAAACTTCTCAGTCTCGTATGAGACTGCAGGGCTCAAGACTAACATTTATACTAACTTTTTAATTTGGTGGCACCAAATGTCATGTACTAGCCATCTGTGTATATTAATTTAACAATATTCACTCACTTTAAATAAATTGTAAAATGTTTTTATCGAATAGGTGGTCCTTTTTTTCTACCTCCAGCGCTTCGACATCTCTTTCCTCACGAACAAACTATTCACGCTCCTCCTATATCAAAAAGCTCTACCTACTAATAATAACAGGCTGCTAAGGTAATATACTCCTATATCAAACAGTTCTACCTGGATAACGGGCATATCCAGCATTACCCTTATAGGTAATATACTCCAGTTACGATTTTTTTCTTATCTTGCATTCCATCATCTACAATAATGCATTTCTTTGCATGCTCTTGAATAGCGCTAGTGCTGCGGTGCAATTTCTTTGAAACTTTGAACCATGTACTAACCATCTTTCTAGTTTTATTATCATTTGAAGTACCCCCGTACAAGCAGTGTGTCTTCATTGGACCAACGTGGGTCGTGTTGCCAATGAGAGCTCGGATAACGGCGCTGCCATACAGCCGCGTTATAACCTCTGACACTGCTCAAAACCTTGGCGCACATCGCAGTGGCAATACAACTCATTATATTAAACACAGAACAAGACCTAAATTCGACGCTGCCCAACACTATTGTAGATGACGCATGCCAGATAAGAAAAATGTGTAACTGGAGTATATCACCTTAGCAGCCTGTCAGTGGCGGTTCTAGGATTTTTCTGAAACGGGGGCCATTACGGGGCCACATGTTGCATTCAGGGGCCAAGTACTCTTGTAACGTTCAGCCATTAACAGTAAAAGTTTCAAGCAAATATAATATAAAGCCAAGACCTCCACAGGTCCGCTTCTTCTCCTAAGTTGCATTGACACATTACTGCCGCCAATAGTTTCGGTGTGGAATTGCATCTGTGATCGTTGAATTCTCCGGTTCTTCTTCTCGTCAATTGATTGACGGAACAGGGGCACGTCAGGGGCCAATCGGATTTCAGCAGGCCCCTGTGGCCCCGCCCCTAGAACCGCCACTGCAGCCTGTTAGGTATAGCTTTTTGATATAGGAGTACCTCAGCAGCCTGTTATTATTAGTAGGTAGAGCTTTGTGATATAGGAGGAGCACAAATAGTTGGTTTGTAAGGAAAGAGATGTCAAGGCGCTGGTGGTACAAAAAAACGACAAAGACAAAAATATTTTACAATTTAAGTGAGTGAATCTTTTATAATGAATGAACACAGATGGATGGTACGTGACAAAGGACATGCCAAATTAAAAGTTAGTAGAAAATCTTAGTCTTGAGCCCTGCTGGGACAGCGACTACACATCATCCGAGACTGAGAAGTTTCACTGGGTACCGTAATTACGGCGCAAAACGTTTTTGGAACCGAATGAACTAAACAATACATGCATGCCCCGAACCATAACTAGTGATACGAATGGTTCGGATTTTTTACTTGAACTGTTTAATTTGAATATATTAGGGATTTTGATCCACCCCTAACATATACTAATCTTTATAGTATACCGTTTTTGCAGTTAGCAGTAAGGTTTTTCTAAAGATGTGCTACTTAATTTTGTTAGATATTTAATTCAGGGGAATTAAATTGGTTGCCACCATTTTTGCATTGTATTCAAAGTGTTTTAAAATATTGTGTTTTATGTGTTTTTTTTTTTTTTTTTTTAATATTTTAAAATAAATATATTATATTATTATATACATTATATATATATATTATTTCAACTACAGAAATTGTTACCATTCAGCAATTAAAAATAAATAGTTTAAAAATGTATTTGTCTCTTTGCAGTTTTTGTTGAAGCTTGAAAAATGTGTCAAGAATTTAAAATGCAGTAACATTTTTAGGTTCTAGGATTAGGGGTTCTTAAGAGTTAGGTTTTAAGGTTTGGTTTTCTGTTCTAGGTTTAGGGTTTCCTATTGGAGTCTGGTTTGAGGGATTGCCTTTTGTTTCTAGGGTTTGGTAGCAGGGTAAATGTTTCCTATTAGTGTCAGGTTTGGTTTTGGTACTGGGGTTAGGGTTTCCTAGTCGGGTCAGTTTTCAGTGTTTGGTTTTTGGTTTGAGGGGTTTACTACTGGGGTTAGGGTTTCCTATTAGTGTCTGGTTTAAGGGTTTGGTTTTTGGTGCTAGGGTTTTGGTAGAAGGGTAACCCTACTACCTTACAATCTGTATTGTAGTAGCTAGGGAGCCAGAATTGAGATTGAGGGATGGCTACTTATTTTAGCTGGCACCCGCCAACTAACTTGCAAAGCAAACTATGACTATTGTTTTGGACAGATTACTCGTGTAGGAAAGGTGGGAGGAGTTGTCTAGAGATGTGATGTGATCCCGGTCAGGGGATGAATGATGAGGAGTCAGAGGTAGATTCTTGATTTTATTCTGTTTTACACACCAGCATTTATACTGAGAAGAGAAAGGGGAAAATCAATCAGGTTGGATAGACATACATTCCTTATAGCCTACATATAAAAGCCTTAATTATTCAGATCTCAGAATAAGATCATGGAATATAATAATATAAACATGATTCAATTAATAACAATAATGCTAATTATAATAATGTAGCAAAAATACTGACAGTAATACAAAAAATGGATACATTAATTATATATTAGTATCCACAATAATATACATAATGGAATATGTATTCACAATTAATAGACTAATAAACACAGAAGTTGTTAGGATCAGGATTGGTAACAATCAATAGATTTGGAAACATCTCTTATTTACCATAAAATAACATCTGTTTACAAAACGCATTCGGCGATCGGGGTGACCTAAAGAAATAATAGACAGGTGTACATTGACTCACGTTGAGTCTGAGATTACCGTGAAGCTGGCTGTGTGTTTGGCAGAGCACAGCGTGGCTTGTTCTGCTCTAGGGGCGCAAATTGCCAGGTGCGTGTTCTTAGTGGAGCCTTTGTAACACCTATATTTCAGAAATGCAATTAAGTGTGTATAACTAATTGCATTTAATTATTAGACGTTTGAAAAATGGATTGATGCTTAGCTAACCACTTCAGCAACACGTCGTTAAGCTGTAGCCTACCACTCTTCCAGCATTGATGCGCAACAAGGTGCTGTGTACGTGCGTACCTGGTTGCGACCCGATTTCATCCTACAACTTTTGCTCATTTTATGGAGGCTACACCTCCATCTTGTGGTATAAACTTGTAGGCATACTTATCTGAAAACAATTACACCAAGAAATTATATGTTTTTGTGACCTATAGATTAGGCCTATGTTCAAATAACCTCCAGTCAGACTAGGGTCAGTCTTTCCCAGGCGTTCTCCTCCCACGACGATATAGGAACCTCTGTCAAACGAGGCTGTCCTCTATTGGTGACAAGCGCATGCTAACAATAGATCAAAGTAGGTCCAAATTAAGTCTAAAAAGAAGTGAGCTAGAAAAAATTACATATAATACTGATATTAACGCATGACAAAAACAAATGTAAACGCAAAGACTGCCGCGGATTATGATAACCGCTAGATGGCGCCACGGTGTAACAATATGGTAGACTATTTTACAATAGCACATTATAGAGGTCTATTGCTTTTTGGTGTAGTATGTTTGTCTCTTGTCTTTAATTAAATAACAGCAACATTACAATGATCTTAATTATATTTTATTCGATATTTCATGGTAACATTTTCATTTGCTGATACAGATATTCGGCTCAGTTTTACTGCTGAATCTGATTGCAATACCACATCAAAACACAAGGTTAAGTCGTAGAGGTGGTTTAGATCCCCAGGTAAACTCAAATGAAAAAAAGGTCACATCTATCTTAAAATAGATGTGCACTCAATATTAGACTTATAGTGCATTGATTAAATTAACTAGAAGTGTGAAACACACACTATATGTAGGTTGATCACACGTCTTGATACGGTTGAATGAAGCAATAATTACCTATAATCACTTACTTAACAATTTATCCAATTGACAAGTTGTAAACATCCTATCTGGTGAAAATGGTTCTCAGCTCTTGCTGACCACAAGTACCGTCAATGGAAAAATAGAAGCATCGACAGGAAACCTGTAGGCTCGACTGCCTACCGCTCAAGTCTTATTCAGAATACTTCCTGCGTGATCAGCGACTTATTGACTTATAAACCCTCAAAAGTCAGTTACGTGAACCCTCAAAAAAATCACTTATAGCTATTAAGGAAAAAAGTCTCAAGTTGTATGTAAAGGTACAAAATACAAACACAGCCCAATGTTTGAGAACATTGTTTATTTCAATACATAACGTACATACAAAAGTCATTTCATAACAAAAGAGTTTATAAAACTCACAGCACTTTGTCCATAGGAATCACTCAATCCCTATGAACATTGACAACTGACTCTAGTATAGAGTTCTTATAAGATCATCCAAGGCAACTAACCCATCCAGATAAAAAAATAGCAACATCTAATCAAACCCAACTGGCATGTCTTGCATATTTACAGTAGAGTTGTACACTCATCTTTTTGATAATAGCTTCCAAATCAGTATTATAACAGTTGAGGCGGGAATGTGAGGAAATTGAGTGAGCGTTTATGACAAACATAAAAAAAATAAAGGATTCTGGCCATTGTTTTTTACAGTTTAGCACATTAAAAATTTCCTTTTTGGGAGAGGAATGTAAAATCGAAAATGGTAATGTAATAATCAACAACATAACAATATTAACCACGCAACGTCTAGGGATTAGGATATCCAAGGCGGGATGTGGAAACATGGCTGAGACACAAATCCTTTTCAGAAATTTCATCATATTGTCGTGTTTTTCAGCTTTGGTGTGTCGGCCAGTCCTCGGCCCATTAGCCAAATAATCAGTCTTTTTTGTGAGCGTACGTTACTGTTGATCTTCAATCCACTTGAGAGAAAAACAGTCCACCTCTCTTTCTTGAAACACACACACACACACACACACACACACACACACACACACACTTTCTGCCCCTCTTTCACACACACACACACACACACACACACACACACACACACACACACACACACACACACACACACACACACAC
>JAOPJO010000124.1:13462966-13487966 GCA_027123675.1 Molva macrophthalma | reverse complement strand
TTATCATCATGACATTTTTGTTATGTAGCCCATGTTATATTTTACACTGATATACAGATTCATTGAATCGGCCAATAGCCCCATTAGGCGATAAGCTGGTGATCGAGAGGGTTATTATTTTATTCTGCCTAAGTTTGATAAAAGTAGCCATTAGGCTACACAAATAGTTAATAGGCCATACAATGAATGGTGTTATTATATTCGACATGTCGTTAAAATAGGCCTAAGCTTTTCTATCTAATAGCCTATTTATCTTATCATAAAGTTTGGTAAACTGGGAAAATTTGAATTTTAACAATTTCAACAGCTTATATACTTAGTCTAATATTGCTGCAGTCTGATTATTATCAGCCAACTATTGTCTATCACGGGCCGTTGAATTGGGGGTGCTCCTTCAGAAACAAATGCGCAATGCACGAAAAGAGAAAAATCTAATTTGGGCATGTAAATAGAGGTCGGGTTAGACATAGTGAGCCGTCACTGATGAAAGAAAGAGATGGATGCCTTATGATAATCAGGGGCACGTGCTGCTGGCGTGAGCGAAGCAAAGGCGTGCGCCCTGTAGCCATCGGATAAAGGCAAATCATGACCTTGCAGGGGCTACATTTGGACCCAGACACTAATATAGACTATGGCCAAGACTCTAATCCTAGTTCAGGCAGATCTGTATAATAGGATAAGGCAGCCCTAGGATACTTTAACTTTACAGTATACATCAAAGATAGGCATATAGGCTGATGCTCTTACTTATTGTGAACATAATCGTAGAATACTGGCTAAATTGATTAGCCTATTGTATCATGGTATTGTATGTGGATTTGCCTACTTAAAAAATGTGTTGATAATATGTGTGGACACTGTGGTTGTCATAGCCCACCTACATCGATAGGCCTAGGAATGGGTAGATTCAGCCAAAAAAGCCCTTGTTTCCTCTTTAAACATTTCAACGTTGGCAACACATACACATTTCTACTATTGCTATGGTGAAGATGAAGACCAGTATTAGGCCTTTGTCCTTAGAATAGAGAATTACGCACTTTTAGATTTGAAGGGCATATTTTCCTTTTCCTCATCCTCCTTCCACTGGTCCCATTACCTCTATCCCCTCCAACGTCTCAGTTGTCTCCGATTCTAGTGCCCTTTCATTTGCATCGTGGGAGGAGCGAGACGTCCCCAGAGACTCGCCGATAAGGGTCACCAGAGAGCCGTTCGAGCAGTATGCACCCACGCACCCACAGCCAGACGCGACACGTGCCGTCGACGACCCCCACCCCGTCGATCGGGAACACCCACACACGCAAATGCTAATGTCTACCTTTATTCCCCCCCCCCCCCCCGCACATTTTACGTGGTGGCTCCAGCCAAGCGAAGGCTATGGCACTGCGTTGTCGTCCGTGGAAAACCATACGTGTCCCCGTTGTCCCCATTTCAACTACAAACCTCAGGGTCCCCATCAAATAGCCAAGCATTTCAGTTAGACCTCTCACCCACTAGCTTACGGCTGCAGAGCATTCAAGACAAATGCTACGAGTATCCGGCTGCATATGCAAGACCATGCCATTATTTATTACAGGCCGTTGCCAAGTCAATTTTTTCACATTTAAAGACACTTTATTTGCCTATCACACGCAGATCATTCCAGTCCCCACGAAGTGCGACATGTTTTGTGGCATAAACTTTCTCCAGTTAATATAAGCCATTGATGGTGAACCCTTGATGTCTATAGCAAACGGGCATAGGTGACACATATTGAACCGACGGAAGATGGCCATAATAGGCTGCACTTCAACGTACAGTAAAAGGTCTAATACTACACTTTTGCATTCCCAATGTTATGTTAGGCCTATGTGTGAAACAATGCTATTGTAGCTTACCAGTGTCGAACTATGGAAATTGAATTAATTATTAGTTGCGACAGCAAAGGACCACGCATTGGATGTCATTTGAGATACGTTCATCTTCTGGTTTAGTAGTTTTTCCTGAGCGTCTAAATATGAACACGGATAAGATATGAAATGCTGCCCTCATGTGGCCAGTTCGATATTTACATAGACGACAGAAAAAGTCAAAATGGCGGACAATACTCCATGTCCCAAAAATCAACTTTACAGGCATTACCGGATGTAATCAATTGTAAGCATCTTTATCGAACCTAACACATCCAGGAAGTTACAAATACATTGGATCACATTGGCAGGCTAAAGACATGTGGAGCATCTTTATTACACCACACATACAAGCCATTAGTTATGAAAGAGGACCACATTTTGTTTAGGTTTCTATTTATTTTTTGACCAACAATGACATTCTGCAAGAGGCTGTGATTGTGATAGAATGGAGATTTGAAGGTTGAGAAATAAGGAGTGGGTGCAGATGATAGGAAGTGTGGTTAGAACATGTTGGATACCTGTGAGGATGAATTTGGGTTAAGTATGTAGGTTATGAGAGAAAGCGGGGGAGGGGTGGACAAACCCATTCATATACCCTTAAAGAAAAAGATTGTAAAAAGAATGCACATACACGCATGACACAAAAATCGTTTACAGTGAAACAAGGGGGAATGCACGCAGGTTCTGCTGAGTATACCACATTTATTACTTCAGAACTGATTAATAGGAAGAGTGGGTTCAAGGCCACTCGCATTGCCGTTTTAAGAAAACGAAAGGAAAAGAAACAAGGGAGAAGCAGCCCATAGCAACAATAGAATGTGTCCAACCGATTGAGGGAGAAAAACAACGGGGTAAATAAGTTCCGTTAAAGAGTGGCAGGACGGAGGACACCGTGGCCCCCCTACACCCTCCTATTTGTACACGTAAAAATTATACACTGAGCAGATGCTCATCAACTCATCACTTCTGCTTTCAAACTTGCTCCTCCACTTGCCGTCCTCCTACGTCCCCCAGAGCCGACCTTAGAAGTAAGCTCATACAGAAAAACAGGTGGGCCCATTCAGAGGATTCTTGGGTCACTCTTTAACAAAACAAAATATGTAAAGCGTGCAAGGGACAAGGGTTCTTCCGTGAGCATTGTTGACACCCGCCCATTGATGTCCAATATCCAATGACGAGGAACCTCTGATGTATCCACGTTGGTTGGTTCTCCCTCAAGACAATATGAAGTCAGGTGTTTACAAAGAAAAGGTGACAAACTGCCCATGACCATGCCGCACTGTTGTAGCAATTACTAAAAATTCCTACAGGATTTGTATGCTCGGTGAAATTGAGGCCTGCACTTGGAAAGTGAAGAAAAAGACAATCCTTTCTTTTAAGAAAAAGAAAAATGCATACAAAGAAAAAGCAAATGTAGTGGAACGGAAGGGTCAGGCAAAAAAAGATTCACCTATGGATGCTATGCATTTTAGTTTTAGTCCTATGAATAATCGTTTTCTTTTTACTACAAGTTCCAAGTAAGTCTTTAAAGTCAAAGAAAATCAAGAAAGTCTTCATTAAGTTTTTTTTTGTGTCCTTGGTTAATTCTTCACCCCCTATTATAATTTCTTAGAGATCTGGATGAGATGGGGTGGACAGGGGCAGAGCAGGGTTCAACAGGGAGGGAGGGGGCATTGCAGTCTTTTTGCCCAAAGTTACTTGACTCTTCCTTGACGCTCCTGCAGAGGAAAAACAAAATGAACAGATCTGTGATTTACAGACCATGCTTGAGGAAGGATGTTCATGTAATTGTGATAAAGGGCTATATACACAAATTAACTAACCATCAATTATTTACAGTACAATTGTGTTTTTGTCCAATAGCTTTTAATGTCAGACTACAGCACATTGGCTAAGCAAAGAATATATATAGAAATATACATTATATACTGTCAACAACCCAGGAAGAAAACGTCTTGTCAATACCCGATAAATATAGGAAACATTCCCAGTAGGATGTAGTGCATAATTCAGGATATAATGCAGATATATGGGCCACCAATGTTATCGTTGTACATGGTGTCAAAAAAATGCCTTTTCCAAAAAAAAGTACATAAGTATATTTTTTAGTTCAATGCCCGTCTATACGTGAAAACAATGGCGTCGTTAAAATCAAATATCTAACAAGCATCTTGAATTAACCTACAGTTGCCTATAAAGTTATGTCAGTGCACCAATACTTAATGCACAGGAATAAAGATTTGGAAAGGGATTAAATTTGAATACCTGAAGTCTGTAGTGACTTCTGTTGCTGGGGTACGGCTCACTGCCCTGGACCTCCACCTAACACACAAACAGGAGGATATTAAACATGTGCCCTCTGGTGGAGATTATGGTGTATTCATTCTGAAATGTACAAAAATAACAGTTTAAATAAAAACAAAACTTGGAAAAAAAACTAAAAGACTAGATATTATTTCAATGTATATTTGAGGTAAACGCCATTTCTGAACACACCAAAACAATCAATAAGAAAGGTAACATTTAGTATTGCCCTTTAGAGGAGAAAACATTTTTGCCTATACACGGAAAGAAAATTGGTGGAACCTTAACAAATTTGGTTGCATGCTTTTTTTCGCCGCTTTCCGCAGTATTGGCATGTCCTTTGTCACGTACCATCCATCGGTGTACATTGATTTAAAGATTCTTAATTTAAGTTATTGTAAAAAAATGTATTGCATAGGTGGTCTTTTTTCTTGCCTCGACAACTTTCAAGTAAAAAATCTCTACCTACTAGTAATTATAGGCTGGTTATTAGGTTATATGCTCCAGTTATGATACATTTTTCCCTTTTCTGGTGATCTGACATCCACAATAGTGCGTGTGTGTTTTGTTCGCATGCTCTTGTCTTGAATAGCACTAGTGCTGCGTTGCAATTTCATTGAAACTTTGCAGTGTACAAACCACCCTTTTAGCGATGCGTCTTAACTGGTACTTAAGTGGGTCGTGTTTCCAATGAGAGCACTCACACCAGCGGTGCTTACAGCCACTCGATAACTTCCAGCAATGCTCAAAACCTTCATTACCACCCATCATTAAACGCAAAACAAGACCTTAAATAAAGTTTTCTGATGCGTGTTCTGTTCTTTATACTATGTGATGCTGCCCGACGCAGCACTCGTGACTCGTCTGGTGTGCACCCCCCCTTTACATTGAAGCTCTGCCATATCTGAGTCGGACAGAGAGTGTATCCGAAAGCCGCATGTGCGTGCGTGCGTGCGTGAGTGTGTGTAAAAAATAACCTTGCATTCACATAATAAATGGTCGCAGTCTTGAGCCCGGCTATATCAAACTCTTAACCTGTGTTTGAGAATCATAATTGCATCAATTGAATTACTTTTTATTAGATCTTATCTCTAGAGGGCAGCATTTTCCAGCCCTTTTTGTGATAATCAAAACATCTACAATCATGATCAATTCCAGCACAACAAATGCTATTCAAGATAAAAAACGATTATTTTTAATCATACTACCAAGAAACAGGATATTAAAATGGCAGGAGTTGAATGGCTGTCAGCCAAATCAATTGTTTACTTAAGTGTAACCTTTACAAGTAAGAAAACAGGAATACAAATGTCATCTGAAGTTGCGCATTGCCAGTTAATCACCCTTATCAGAATGATCTCAAACAATGCAAGGCATGGTAACGCTTGCGTCAGTGTTGTTTGTTCTCTGAAAACAAAAACGGATGAATCAACGGGCAAAGGGCTTCAATGTGTACAATACAATCATGGAAGCAACAGAAAGAATTTCACTTGATCTGAGTATTTTTTTTTTATCCAAGCAAACCCTTCGACGCTAAACCCGTCCGATGTTGTGGGTTGGGGGTACTGTTCAGTCTTTGAACACTGGGGGAAACAGTGGTGCTGGTTCACGGGGTGGGCTTAAGAGGTCTAGTGCAATTAAGACCACTTTGAGTGTGGGTTTATTTTGAAGTGTACAAATAAGTATTTTACAGTTATTACTTTCATGTGATTGAACTCCACCTCCATGATTACACTGGCGGTAACAATCAGCTTGAATCTGTTGATAAATATTTTGTTAGGAGACAATAATAAACTAAAGCACACCCCTACTACTCATCCGGATATTGGTTGTTGGTATGGATAGATCTTCATATCCCTGCAATTCCCTTTGCAGGGATATCCCTTTTTAATTTAGTATTACTAGTATAGCACTATGTAGTAACCCTTGCCATAATAATTCTTCTGTACAGATTTGACAGTTATACTACGCATTTGATAACTTTCCCTTTGTAGACATGAACACAGCACACTGACATCCCCAAAATCCCTTGAGCCTTCAGCAGCCTGCAATTTTACCTAACTTATTACAGACAATGCAAAGGGACCTACAACCTTCGTTACCTCATGTGACAGACTGTGGGCATGTTTGATGATGTGAGAATGGAGGATCAAACTGGGCAGAAAAATAGAAATCTTCCTGCCAGGGGGATTCTGCACTTCTACTTATCTCACGCAAATCACTGCTCCACTTGGGCTCAAACTTCCCAAGAAACAAAAGCCGGTTACCTTTTTGACACACTCCTCTTCCTCCTGGCGCTTCTCGTAGTGAGAAAAGTCGTCAAAGATGGATGTGGTGTGTTTGTATCCGGCGATTATCTTCAGCACCTGCCGAGCCTTGTCCAGTGGCACCTCCTGCGTGTCGCGAGAGTTGGTGACCGGCTTGTTTTCGTTGTTCTCCAGCCGGATGTGCCTCAGCTGGCTGTTAGGAACGTCCTTGACAAAGATCCAGCGCACGTCGAAGCGACCCTTCCACTTGTCCTGCGACCAAACGCCAGCACAGGTGTTGTAGTCCACGGGTGAGCGCATCTCTGCCACACCACAGAAGTGGCCGCTGCCGTTGACACTGAAAAGAAGATAGAGTGGGCCCTTGGCGCCCAGCGACCGGTAGGCGGCGTCCAGCCTCTTGTTGCCGTGCTCCGTGCTGCACCAGATGTTGTACTTGATGGAGCGGTGGATGTCGTCCTCAGAGTAGCTCTTGATGATGAACACACGGCCCTGCTTTGGGTTCCAGTCAAAGTCCTTGGGGTTGTAGTTGTTGACCATGCGCAACTTCTCCAAGACTGGGTGAGGTTCAGAGGGGACTCCGGGAACCAATCCCACGCCGGAGGAAGCGGGAGGTGATTGGCCCGCCACGCCCCCACCACCATCCACAAACCCATTGGCCCGGTTCCGCGGAGGGACCCAGCGAGTGGGTTGGGTAGGCTGTTGCTGCTGGGTAGGGGGAGCAGGTGGACCCTGGGAGAGAGAAGGAGGGGGCATCTGAGCCATTCCTGGCTGCCCATTGGATGGCAGTTGATGCTGCCCCATCTGAGCAACAGGGGGGCCCAACTGTCCATTGCTAAGGGGCAGTTGAGGGTTCCCCCCAGCAGTAGCTCCAGGCTGGGGGGAGGACTGGTTGGGCGGCTGCCCGTTGGTTGGAATGGGGAGCACCTGCTGAGGGGCGGCGGCTTTGGGCATGTTGCCCTTGTTTTCCCAAGTGCCGATGTCCATGTTGTGTTTAATGGGTGGAGGAGGCAAGTTGGCCCCTGCCATGCCACCCTTGGTTTTCAGTTTGGGTTGAGGCTTGGCTGGCTTGCTGGCAATGTCTGCCCAGGAGGCAGGTTTAGTTGGGACGATAGACACCGGGGGCATGCTTGGGGCTCCTACTGATGACACGGGCCCAAGAGGTCCTCCACCAGGTAATCCCGAGCCGACCACTTTGGGAGCCATTTCCCCACTGCCACCAGGGGAAGCTCCACCAATCTTAAGCCCTGCCATGCCCTGGTCCAGGCAATTCATGCCAGGCGCTTTGTTGAGGGGCTCATTAGCGGCAGGGGTAAAGGGGGACTGTCCATCGATCATGGCACCCCCAAGCGAGCTGGGGGCATAGGCGTAACTGCTGCTGTAGCCGGCACTCTGGGGGGTCCCCGACTGTCCCTGAGAACTGCTACTGCCCCACGCAGAGAAGTCGATACCACTGGGGAAAAAGTTAAAGCCATGCTGGCCCAGGAAAGGGTTGCTCCCCAAGGGCCCTGGCTGGCCAAACATAGCGTCCGGTAGATAGTGGGGCTCCCCATTGCTTAGCTGTCCATAGGAGGCCAGGTAAGGCATAGGGGGGTCCCCACCCGTTGACCACGCTGCCTCATTCAAGGAGTAGGAAAATCCTATGGAGGGGCTGTAGTAGCTTGGCATGTACGAGTCCGACATGGCCGTATAGGCATTGCTCTGCACGGAAAAATAAATAACATCAAATTAGGCAGGGGCAAAGATTTAACAGAGCCAATTCTTTTAAATGTTAAATAGCAGAGGCAAAAACATATTCTACTCTCCTTTCTCCGCTAACCTACCCATAAAAAAATGACCTTAATGTGCATTACTATATTGTATTAAAAGCAAGAACCTTCCCTCTCTCAATAACAAATGGCTTATTATGTGTTATTTTAACCAGAGGAACATACAGGCTGAATTATTTGCAGTAGTTCATCATTGCAGGATGGACCTAGCTCACCATTACAGCAACACAGTGAAGAGGAAACAATTTATTGGCATGAGACATGACAGAGGCCCCACTATTAACCTCAAGTTGTAACAAGTTATGCCCAAAAGAATCGGAAATCAAGTAAATAGTCAAGCTTTGGTTTAAAGTTGGCAAATTAACTAATAGTAATAACTGAGCAGCAATGTGCTTCATTTGTCACTTATTAATAGATAATTATTACTGTATTACAATACTTTGGAAAATAGATATTTTAACTTTTTGTTGTACATGACTGGCCCAAATACTCTTACCTGTCTGGCCTGAGTGTTCAGGTACGGCTCAAACTCATCATCATTCAAAGAATCCTTTTGGGTCACAGCTCCGTTTTGCACTGAGAGTGTTACACACAAAAGTAAAAAAATATGAATTAGTTCATACAACTGACAAAGGCACTGTTGTAACAGTCGGGGAATAAGAGAGGTGCGGTGTTAAGAGCTGCATCATATGCAAAACAAAAAGGCCAGTATTTGTCATGACCATATTACAGCTGCGTCAAAGAAAAAGTACATGAGCCACATCCTGTGAAGCTTAGTTATTCAACCAGAAAAGAAGCTGGTATTTGTAACGTATACAAATACAAGCGTAACTATGCCATATAGCCGGAGCTGCGATGTCATGTGGTCCCTTTATTTATTTATTTTGATACGTTTAAGTTGAATAATCGATTTAACAAACACAATAGTATGTCATTCTTACAAGTGCTGATGTATGCAGCATACAACACAAGTTATGAATTGAGTATGAGGCTTGGACACAGGAACAGTATATGAGAAGACGTGTCGTTTTAAGGGTTGTTTAGCAACCAGCTAGCGTTGGCGTGCTAGCTTGCTAGCAACGATGCGTAGTCTGTTCACGAGCGCGAACAATCGTTTCATAATGACGGTTCGGCTAGCTGCATCACGGCGCTAGTTCAGCCTTATGTAAAATACGTCCAGCCACATTGTACAAGGTACCGTTTTCAAAATACATTGGCACAAAGTACTGTGCATGTACTGTAAAACCTGTCATACCAGTTCTGAAATTGACTAAGAAATCCCGAAAAGGATACTGGCAAATATTCTTATCTAGTTAGCCAGCCTGGTAGCCATGTAACGTTACGATGAGGCGAGCCCTTTCAGTAAAGGAAGTTCGCAAGCAACGGGTTCTGGATTGAGTATAATTACATCCGATATCGTTGGGACATACACGCATGTTACTCGTTCCAAAAACCTAATGTAATCATCCAACCCGTCTAGCATTAGAATTGGCCTGTTGGTTGAGAGAATATCGCACCAGCGCACTCCAGATTTCCAAAGCGCACCTCACGCAAAGATCCGCATTCACTCCTCCAAACAATGATACGAGTACATAATATTCTCCTCACCTTTACTTGATTGGCCTTTCGGTCTCTGGATTGGGTCCAGGTGATTCATGAAGGTTTGATTTATGAGAAAAGAGGAAGGGAAAAATAGTTGAAGAATTATATTTTCACCAGTTAGTCCGTTTAGCAGGTGGTCGGGCCTACTTGACTCCTGAAGAGAGCCACTGCTTCTTGCTAAGCTATCCGCGCTAGCCGTTTCGATGCTTAGACTCTGGCCTTCTTAGATGTTCAGAAAGTTCCTCTCTTTACCTGTTCAATGCGGCTGTTGGCTGACATTTCCTTTCCCCTGGAACCTATGCAACTCTATTTGTTTCTAAACAAAAGCTACAGGGTGAAGAAAATGTCAAGCTACTAAATAGTTTAGCCAAGTGCCCCTATCTCTCCGTAGAGCCTGGTTTCTACACAATGGCGGGCTGCAGTTCGCTCGTTCTCAGGGCTGACAGACTTCTCAACATGGCTGGGCGGCCTTCGTCTACACATGATGCCATTTATTTACACCAGACACGCGCCCCTCGGTGGCGCGGAGGATCTGGGCTGTTCACGAGGATTTATTTTAAAATTAATAATTGTTTGACATACCTCTCATTTAAAAAATACAAATACATTTATAATAATAATAATCGAGTGCATTTGTAATTATTAGTTTATGTCATATGACATTCAGTCTCACGTTTGACTCGACTTTATTAATCAATGGAAACACATAATGAAGGCCACAAAATTAAATAAACCATTATTATTATTAATAATAATTATATTATTGTGTGTGTGTGTGTGTGTGTGTGTGTGTGTGTGTGTGTGTGTGTGTGTGTGTGTGTGTGTGTCAGAGAGAGATAGAGAAAACACTTTTCTCTTGGATATAATGGTGTATGCTAAGGTGTATGCTCATTAAGACTTGTACTCAAGTATAATGTTTACATTATACTTGTTTACATTAGGTTATATACTGTGAATAATGTTTACGGAGAAGACAAGTTATAAAGAGACAGAGAGTGGCTGAGAGTCTTCTTCTGATATTATCTCAACAAGTATGGGGTGTCACTAATCTCACATTTTCTAATGCAATAAAAGGCCGTTTGTTCGAGAACAAAATAATTTCACACAGTCTTGGACTGCTTCTCAGAATGGTTCAAAGTGTCTGATCTTTTTTCTTTTTTTTTTTACATTTTTCTTTTATCTCGTCAAACCACAAGGTGACGCCAAAATCTAGCGTATTACTGGATATCCGTTCAGAGGGCAGTTGTATTTATCTCTAATTATGTAAAACGATTGATGGGCATGGATCCATTGAGTTTGCATGTTAGATTTGTGTTTCTTTTCTCCAGGTTCTCTGATGGCCTAACTCCCTGAAATCCTGCTATACCGGGGTGGTATTGGGAAACCTTGACACCTCTGCAGGCATTCAGGTTGGGGTAGTTGGAGACCCTCAAATACCTATTGGTGTGTACCTATCTTGACCCCTCTTTGTGCTTTTTTGTGGAAAGATGTGTAGACGCCACGTAACCCTTGATTAAATTATTCCTGTCCCATCTCCTAAAGCACCTAAATTCTCGACTGTAACAATGTCCATGCCACACTCCACCTTACTTTTTCTGGGCTCCTGCAAACACAAGGACGCAGGGTGGTGGTGTTGAAATCCGGTTTATTACGTTTTTAGGTAATGATACATGCTGGTGCTCCATGTTGCCATGCAGCAGATCTCTCCCTGAGAGTGTGTGTGGTGATTGCTGGTTTAACCTGTGCACACTGATTTCTCAATGTGCACAACATATCCTCATACAACGGTTCGTATATCTTACAAAAAGTTATGCAACAATTTTCGTAAGATTCCTATGAATTTCCAGCAACACGAGTGATCAGTGCGATTGGAAAATGCAATATTTTGATATAGATTCGGCATTACAATGGGTTTTGATAACATTTCTAGCGAGAAATGTGCATTTTCTTGTCATAATCTTCGTTCAGTGATTGTACTTGCCTTGTCAGGTCTTGCCAGAAAACTGTAAGAATACAACGTTTTCTATCATTGCTATGGTGGTTGATATGGCCGATGCTTTCGCTGAAAACCAAACATGGCTGACATTCATTTCATTCTCAGAGGAAAATGCAATATTCCGCTTGTTTTGTCATTGAAATGTGTTTTGTTAACATTTCTCGCAAGAAATGTGCCTTTTATTGTCATAATCTTCGTTTTATATGATGTTTGTTAATAAGTTAAACTGCTCCTGGCGTTTTTCATGCTAATTTGGGGTTTTGAGGGAATATAATCAGGATAGGCTATATTCTGTTTAAGAAATAACTAAAATGATATATTTTATTACACAAGACATATTTCAAACATGTGGAACCATGAGCTACATTTTGGTTCGGAATCCCCCCGCCCCCAGTTCTCGTATAAATCCATATGCACTTGTAACGACCTATGGCCATTATTTCCTTTTCTGTAACATGCACTCATATATCCTGTATTTAATACATGAACGTGAACATGTAATATGAACACAATATTCTAAACAACCCCCGATATGATTGATTCTTGGTTCAATAGGAGCGGGACGCTGTGATGAAGTACATGTAAGCACAGTTCACGTTGCTTACAAGTTTATGAGTTCTATGTAAAGATTAATTTACACAAACCAAGATGAGGATTTATCACCAATAGTGCACTTCAGTCATTTACTTATCTAAAGATAAATGATTTAGCCAGCTTTTACTCCATCCAAAGAGCACTCGTTGCCATTCATTAATTTATCATGTGTGAGAGGTCATTCCTCATCCTGAGTGTGTATTGCATATTTCTGTATCTTTTTTTAATTTCAAGCTTCCTATTTATGTATGTTGTACCCCTACATTCTAGTATATTAAAATATACTAGAATGATCAATTAGGAGGCCGTAGCCCTACAGGAAGTGATGCAATGAGTAGCTGACTTAGGGGTCAAGGACACCAACAAGTGAGTTATAGACTTGGGGTCTCTTTTATATCAAAGAGGGTCTCAAAGGACATATTTACAATTATCAATTTGGGGGCTCCAGCCCCGACAAGAAGTGACTCACAAAGCCTCAGCAAATGCTCCATCTCCTGGCGCCTCACCCAGCGGCTCACTTGCAAGATTATGAGCTGAAGTTCTTCCCAGACCTACACCCTACGCATCGAACATGCATATCTGAGAATCAGACCTCTATTTCCTAACAAAAATAGTTATGAGGGGCATGGTGCGGGCTCCTTTTGACCCCAGATTTGAAAAACTTGTCCACAGGCTAGCTGTGTTTACCTGTGGTCGACCGATTTAGCTGTGGTCGACCGATTAATTGTATGGCCGATTAATGGCGCAGATAGGACGTTTTTCAAACTATTGTTATCGGCAGAACTTGGCTCCGATAGTTTCTGATGGCTGCATAGCCTCCACCGGTCACGCATCATGGTTTTCTTTGGCGGCTCCATACACGAAGTCAAGGTAATGTCACTGTGTACCTGAGATCATTTATATTGTAGCGAGCAGCACGGGAATAAGCAGACAGGAGACCAGATTCACAGCAGTTCGCAACTCTTGTGCTCCATACACCGCACGATCCTGAGAGTTGCCTTTATTTAAAACACATGAAACACACAGCATATCACCCACACCAACGACTCTCTCGGTGGCGGTGCCGCTTCCCCCAACCCTCCCAGGAGCCATTGCGGCACCCGGACACAGTGACCACGGCCGCGATCGCCACAATATTTAACTGAAAGTTAACTTAAGACAGCTTTATTTGTAAATTATGAGCATGATAAGGTTGTTGATTATAGTATAGCATTATTAATGCATTAGACTGAAGATAATTGCTGCTCAGCCGAAAGCAAGCATGGTCGTTAGAATTTGGCTAGCCGTAAGTGCAGCACAACTATGGGCCAATGGCCATATCTGATCATTTGAGGGCCACTTTTGCTGAAAATGATCTGTGTGCGTGTGATTAACTCCTGATAATCTAAACAACTGTTAAAGACCCCATGAAATGGCACTCTTTCTTCCTTGATTTTATGAAAAGCACTGGCGACCGGGAGAAGGGCAGCAATAAATGCGCGACAGACTTTAAAGGTGTCATTGCATTGTTTTTTCATTCATTTTGCGGTGGTCTCTAGTATTAATGAATGCCCTGTGAGCCGGTTTTGGTGAAAAAAGTGCTCTGGTGCTCCTGTGTCAGGCTGTTCTAGTTTGGTGGAGGAGGTGGGCAGGGAGGAACGACGAGATTTCGGCTGTTACTCATGAATATCCATGACATGCAAATTACTCGCCTCTGATTGGCTAACAGCACTGTGACGCTCCAGTGGAGCATTACCCTCCACACACACCGCAGCGGTTTACAATACGTTTCCGAAACGCTCAACTTTCTCTCAGACGCCGCAGTTAACTGCTGCCCAGACAGAGCTCCACACGTCTACACAAACCGCGCCGCTGGTGCCCCTTTTTTTCTTTAAATTGGGGACTTCAGTAACAGTGATACAATTGCTTAGATTACTATGTTGGCGATCATATAGGACAAATTACCACGTTTAAACAAATAGAAAACCGTTGTGGGTTCACTGGCTCTTCAACGTTACATCACGTTGGTAAAGTGGTATCGGGTGGTTGTATCGGAGAAGTTGTACGAGTACATGAGCACAGTGTCGGGCCCGAGTCCGAGTACTGGTATCAGTATCGGTGCATCCCTAAATTGGACGCACACGTACACAGACCAGTCGAGACCTATTCATGATATTGAAAATTCTTAGCAACATATTGCTACCCTCTCTCTTAACACTTTGTTTCTCAGACTACAGTCCCAGAACGCGCCTGGAGACAGTACGAACAGTTACAGTTATTAGGCCACATTTAAACACAAAAAGACACTTGCATGGAGCTTTTCTAACAACACTGATGGGTTGTAACGTTAGTTTAGGAAACCTTTTTAAGAAATTGGACGTGCTTGGGTGCAAAATATACCTGACACAAACCTGACACATTCATGCTGTCGGGAATAAAGCACGCATCCCGGTGCATTGTGCTGATTACGATACAGCGCTACCACATCAGCGATGCCTCAATCACAGTTACAAATTCAATACGGTCTTCCTGCAGGCGGTCGCAAGCAAAAGTGGGCGAGGCCATGAATACTAATTTACCAAATGACGTCAGATCGTAGGGCTTTTCAGAATCACTCGTTTATCCGTCTATTTTCTTTCATTGGCTAATACAGGCATTGGGAAGAACATTTTCACGTGCAGCATGCATATGCAACTCAGAGCGACCTGTCGTATTTCGAAAGGAGCAAGACGAAACGATTTCTCGGGGAATGACACCTTTAATTTACGTTTTTCAATGTAGACTACATCAGAGATTTTTCATAAAGAAATTCTCCACTCCATGAAAAAATCTTCAACGCATTATTCTGGCGATAGGGTTAGAAAAGGTGGGCTAAACCTTGCGGTCCCGCGGTAAACTTTGGAACAGCTGATTTTATAGCAAGGCTGACAAGTGGCATTCAGGTCATATCTGACCCGTTTTCAGTTTATTTCTCCCCACAAATGTTATCTCTCGAATATATAAAGAAACACTGTCAGCTCCTTGTTTACGACAGGCAGACAGGGAGGAAAATAAACCATTCAACTTTTACTTTACTTACCAATTTGACGTGCTCTTTTCCAAATAATCCAGCCACTTAACTATCCATTCATGAACAGAAATCGCACACTTTAGGATCCTCCTTACCCCCGGAATTTGCATGAACATTAATGGTTTGCAAGTGGCGTTTAACAATGTAATGGGACGCGCAACAGAAGTAGCCTAATCCATCATGGCCAGTGATAAACCAAAGAGCAGCGCATCGTCTAATGTAGACCAACGATGTAATCCACTAAATCACACTTCAGGAAGTTCTGTTACCAACGATGTAATCCATTTAATGACACTTAAGGATATTCTCTTAATAATGATTAAATTCGGAGTGACAAAAAAACAGTTTTATTAAAAAAAGGCGGAAATGGCAACTGGAATTACTGACTTTGAGGGGAAAAAATAGCTCCAACCCACTGAGTTATTTTACATACAAGATTTTGTACGGTTAGTTTGATGTTCAGTTCCAGATGTATTTATTAATTATTTTGAGTTTGATGTTCAGTTCCAGATTTATATATTTATTAATTTAGGTATCTATTACTTTGACGTAGATGTTCAGTTTGACAGTTATCAGGTTTCTAATAAAGTTAAAAGATTGTTCATTTCCGACAGTGTCAAATGTTTTTTTCACGTTTATTATATTATGTTTATTATATCGACCTTTAGAGATCCACTATCTGTCGACCTCTAGTTTACATGCCTTAAGGCACGGATTTCCATCTCCATCCCACCGAAAATGGGAAACTAGAAACAGCTGTCTGTTTTGTCCTTAAAAGAATACAAAAGAATACAAAATGGACTCTAAAACAGGGTTACCATACCTAGAAGGTGTCCCCACACCTGCCCAGTGTGACCCGCCATAGGCTATATTCTGTTTAAGGTGGCTGCCACACTCCACCTAGGGCTCCTTTGTTGGGCTCCTCCAGACACAAGGACACAGGGTCTCTAAGGTTGTCCTCGGACGAGTCCTACAACGGTGTTTCCAATCTTCTCGATCCTCCATGCAACTGGCTAATTGCCAGTGTTTTCCGCACCTACATCTTTCCACAGTGCGTCCACTTATGTCGGTATGGGACACCCTCGTGATCGACTGCCGTGTGTTGGGTCCCACAGCAACAGCTTGCTGGCTGGGTGCTTTGGGTGTCTCTGGCAATGACTGGCCAGTCTCATTCTCCTTGATGCTATTTCCTCACTCAGCTTGGTGTAGCCCCCATCCAGAGACTTCTGTAGGGTGGGCTTCTGGGTCCAGCTTTTACAGCCATATAGTAGAACGGACTCCACGGTCGCATTGAAGAAGCTTAGCTTGATGTTTCAGGGGAGGTTGGAGCTTCATACACTATCCATGCCGTTCAGGGCCCTCCATGCAAGCGCCTTCCTCGCTTTAAGGTCTTGCTCTGATGAGTTAACCCATGAGCCCTGGTATTTGAAGTCATTGACTTCCTTCAGAGCAATGCCCTCTGCTGTAACTATAGGTGGATGGTCCTGGAGGGTGTTGTAGGTGATTACCTTGGTTTTCTTGTCATTTAGCCTAAGACCAACAGTGGTACACGCTGTCTCCACTGTGGTCAAGAGCTCCTGGGCCTGCTCTACACGGTCCGATATCAGGCTGACATCATCTGCATAGCCCAGGTCCATTAGGACTAACGGCAGGGAAACGCCTGGATCTCTTAGGTGTAATAGTGAAGCTGAGTTCCAGCTCCCGTCCACTGATTACTTGCCTGATTGCGTAGTCGAAGACTATAATGAAGAGGAAGGTGGCGAGGGTGTCTCCTCACTGTCGCCATCTGGGGTTACCACCTTTGCTCTTGTGCCCGCATACATGGTCCCTATTGCCTATTGGGAGGGACACCGTAAGCCTTAAGTATGGTCATCATCATGCCTCTGTGTATTAAGTCAAAAGCCATTTTGAAGTCAATAAAACACAGCACCGCTATCAGGTTTTTCTTTTTCACCTCCTTGACGATCCTCCTTAAGTCTAGGTTCTGGGATAATCTTCCATCTTTGCAATGATACATGTCAGACTGATGCCACAATAGTTGTCTGGCTTCAACAGATCTCCAGATTTATGTTAGAGATGGACCACATATCGGGCTTGTTGTTTTCTATCAGAGCTACATTGCAGATCTCCTGGATGATTTCATAGAGATCGCAATTCTTAAGGTCCTCTGGGGGATTGCGGTCCGGCCAAGCACTTTCCCCCTGCTTCAGAGTGGATTTCACTGTGGCGAACTCCCTGACTGTAAAGGGGCCACCGCAAATTTTGAGATTCGTAAGGACTGCAGTTGTCTCTTCCTCAGCTCCATCCACTGTCGGGTGCGTGCCAAGGAGATCCCGGAAGTGGGCGAACCAGGAGGTCACTCTATCCTCTGGGCTGCAGCCTGCAACCTGTCCCTCTTTCGACCTCTTGCGCCCACTCATGTCATTTATGACCCTCCATGACTCCCCATACCGTTGTTTGCTGCCTCCACTCTCCGCACCTTCTCCATCAGCTCCTCCCCTTTGATCTTGTCTTAGGTATTGAAGAGTTCAATACTTCATGCCTCTCTGTGGTCTGTTCGCAGTCTAAGCTTTGTTGCGCCTCCTCCACCTTTGAATGCGCCTGCACTACCTCCGGATGCCTGGACTTTAGGGAGACTCTGATCTTCTCCGTCTTTGGCATACACTCCCTAGTTGCCTCCACATTTGCTGCGACAAACCGCTCGTACACTGTGCTAGGCCCCTCCTCCATATCCAGCAGATGGAAGCGGTTCCTCACTTCTACTGTGTATCTGGCTTGGAGGTCAGGGCTTCTCGAGAAGGCCTTCCAGTTGTAGATCCTCGGACTAAGCTTGGGGACCCTCATACCAGTAGCCAGGTCCTGGAAGGTCTATCTCTTGCCCATTCTCTTCGGGAACAACGTGGTTGCAGCCGGCAGCTCGTGTTCCGTAAGCAGGTCAGCAAGATGTTCGCTGTTGCGGTTAGTGCTGTCGTGGTAAGTGATGGGTGCATCTTCTGGTCCGAGCCTCGTGTTGAGGTCACCCAGAATTGATAGGAAGTTGTGAGCCAGGACATCACGAAGTGCTGTTCTAAGGTCCCCATATAACTTCTCCACTTCCTCGACTGGTACTACATTGGTAGGTGAGTACATGGTACAACCCAGCTACAACCCAGCTACAACCATGATGGTTGTAGCTGGGTTGCCATCGAAGTCTGTGATAAGGATCCTGTCGGTGTGCTGGTGCACCCTACAGAAAGCCTTTTGTGCTTGAGGACTCAGCAGTAGCCCCACACCACCTGTTGCAAAAGGACAAGTTACTCCCCACTCTGCAATAAAGGTTGGGGTCATGCTCATGTACTCTCCTGTGCTCCTGGACTCCCAGGATCTCCACTCCCCTTTCTTCAGCACAGTGTGCTAGCTCTGCCAGCCTTGCTTCTTCTCTCACTGTGTTTATGTTGAAGGTTCCCATAATAAGTGGTCTCCAACAATGCAAGAGTGCATTAGATGGTGCACTGTGGTCAGACTTAACCCTCCTTTCCAGGTTTGGGGTCCCATTGCCATGCTGCTCCCCATGGGGGGGACCAGCTCCACCATCTGCTACATGATTCCTGTGGACTCACGCCGCTGGAAGTATAGGATTTGCAATGATTGGCTTCTCCATACTGTTGAACTTTACAATGTGAATAATATAAGGGGTGTGGGGCACAACTCCTTGCAGCACTACTCTGGCCGTTTAGGGCATTAGCCCTTATCCGCCTGTTACTCCACTACCTTCAGGTGACATGCTGTTTGGAGCCATGTGCGAGCAGCACCTGTGGTCTTTGTTCAGACTGACCTTCTCCTAGATGGGTTGCCATCCAAGGCTGGGCATGCAGCATGCACTAACTACAAGCATCACTACCACAGTACTACTGCCCAGATGTATAACACATGCCCCTGTGTGCAAGCACACACACACATACACACACACAAGGGTGGTTGTGTTGAAATCCGGTTTATTGTAGAAGTTTATAGGTAATGATCTGCATTTCAACATAGCGCTGGTGCTCCATGTTGCAATGCAGATCCCCCCCTGAGTATGTGTGGTGATGGCTGGTTTAACCTGCGTACACTGATTACTCAATTTGCAAGAGGTGTGCAGCCTCACCCAGCCCCAGGGTCCAATCAGACTTGGCCAGGTGAGGCTGCTTAGACCAGCCATCATCCACACACACTCCCACACCGACCCTTTGTACATCTTCCTCAGGTTAAAACTGATTAACGTCAAATAGATAATACACAAACACAAATCTACTGAGCCTGCCAAACAAGTTATCACTAACAACTATTCACTATTCAGTTTACATTAAACACATACACACATTTTCACAGAAAAATGGTTTGCATTACTGTTGAAATATTTACTAACAGTACTATTTACTGACAGACAACCTTTCTGCTGATATTTATTGTCTCCAGTGCATAGCTAGCTGCAAATTCATCTGCCTTTTTCCTTCGCTGTTATAGTTAAAATATTAGTTAAAATTGTATTTCAGTAGGGTATTTTTTATATCAGTTGATATTGTGCACTGCTGGGGCATAGCAGGTGTCTGGCCCTCTGAAGCTGCTTATCGATTTACAGGGCCAAGGGCTCCACAGACTAGGGGCATAGAGTTAGGGTCACAGGGTTGCTTCAACAGGTGGATCTTATATTTAAGATTTGTACACAACTCCTAAAAGTGCATGGTTAGGAATGGTGTTGGTACACATAACAAACACTGCAGTTATCTTTCACAGTGAAACGAACCGTGAGTCATTCGAAGGTCATACCTACTCAAGAGACAAGATGTAGGACACTATTAAGCCAATAAGAATAGAAGACCAGGCTGGAATATGGGTAAAGCAGCTATAGAGAGACTGAGAGACATCTGCCTCGTGGAACGATGCTCAGGACATTAGCATGGCATGCACGTATCCTATTCCTCTTTTCAAATCGCTATAATTTCTCGAGCTTGACTCTTTTTATTCAGGTGGCGTAGAGCGGCCGCTCAGCAACCAATACAAATATCTAGGAGTGCCCGTGATGTCACCATTGCCGTAGATCATGGCCGCCGTGAACGAAACATATATTTTTATTTTTACTATCACTTACAATGTTCTAGTCTGTTCAATATGTGTAATAAGAATATAAATTCTTATTCCTACGCATCCATACATTTTTTTTAATCCCTTGCACACTTTGACCTAAGTCCCCCTCAATTCCCGTGCCACTGCTTGTGTTTAAATGCTACCATCTCTAACCAGTGGGCCAAGGGTGGGCAGGTCCAGATCGAGAGGCATTTAAATCTATAGCCCATCATAAAAGGGTGACAGTGTTCCCCACACCAACTACCAATAACATTGACATCTTCAGTCAGTCGCCGTGGCTGCGCCTGCCAGATAGGGTGTATGGCCTAAAGCCGGAGTCTGATCTCACTGCCCATGCCTGGCATTCTAAGGGGGCAACACCATGCGGCCAATGTGAAACGGGATCGGTTGTAAATCTCTCCTGTTTGACCATGTGACATGCCACATTTATGACTTGGGCCCTGCATCCCTTCCAAGCCTGGCGTCTTCTCCTACAGCCATAGCAGGGCCTGCTAACCTTCCACTGCCCCCCTCCCCCCTCCCTTCTTAGTCCACTGCAGGGCGGGGGGGGGCGGTGTTGGCCATCAGTAGTGGCAAACCCCTCTTTATCTCTTTCTCTTTTGTTGACGATATATATACATTCTGAGTGTGTGTGTCTGTATCCGTATGTATGTGTTTGTGTGTGCATTTGTGTGTGTGTGTGTGTGTGTGCATTCTTGCGTGTGTGTGTGTGTATGCCTGCGACTGTTGTGGGCGTGTATGCGTGTGTGCATGGGTGTTTGTGTGTGTGTGTGTTTGTGTTTGTGCGTGTGTGTGTGAGTGTGCGTATGTGCGTGTGTGTGTAGGTGTATGCGTGTGTTTGCATGTGTCTATGTATGCGTCTGTTTGTGTGTTTGTGTACTTGCATGCGTGCGTATCTATTTGCGTGTGATTCTGTCTCTAACCCTGGTGACCCGTGGTAGTATGCTGACAGGGGACTCTGTGTGAGGGGAATGTAGCACTTGTGGTTCTCTCTGAGCATGCTGTGATGCAAATTATAGTGAGCCTGCGATCAACTGGAGTAAATTTATAAATTGTTTGAGTGCATATCTGTATCCATGTCTGTATGTGTGTATCCCATGTCTGTATGTGTCTATACCATAGTTGTCTCTGTTGAGGAATAACCCGATGGTACATTACCATATTTATTCTACAGTTCATTCGACATTATTGTCCACGTAGCTCTGTTATCAAACCTAATAATTGCTGATCCTGGGACCTTCATTCCCTTATAAACCCTTATGGTACCTCAAAAATGACATGTGCACGTAAGTCAATAAAGTAATAGTGACATTTTACATTTGTATTAGAGATTCAGTGTGAGTTGAATTATTTATCTTCAACTTGCAGTATGTAGCCTAACTGTAACCTAGCCTACCTAACACTACAGCCATCCTCTTTCATCAACACAATTACAAATGATGTACAGTAATACTAATGATAAAACCGGTACTTGGTTATTTGAAAGGTCGAGGTGCTTCATATGACTTCCTCTCCTGACCCTAAATGAATACCCCCCCGCACACACACTTTTCTCCACAGACCAAATTGAAAAAAAAAAAAGTTCCCGGGTTTAATAAATATATTTGATAGGTTAAAATAATATAAACTTAAAGGGGTGATATTATGCTTTTTTGGGGGTAATATTTTCATTTGGGGGTACTACTAGAATAGGGTTACATGCCTTGATGTTAAAAATACCCCTTATTATTCACACACAGTTCTGTTGTTCAGTTCTGCAAAAACAATTTCAGCATCTTTCAAAAACGCTCTTTTTTTAATCATATCGCTTTAAGGCCCCCCTCCCGAGTAGCCTAGTCTGCTGTGATTGGTCAGCACGCCTACTCTGTTGCGATTGGTCAAACGCTTTGCGCGTGTGTCGGCAAATTCACACCCCCCGAGAGGTTGTAAACATTGCCGGTGTCAACGGCTTCGATTCAGCCATACCTGTTCGAGCCCGAGTCTGATACAGAATCAGGCCGAACCGAAACACCGTCCAACCAAGAGCGGAGCAGGACGTCTGCAGTGGTACGTTGTTTTGTTGTGGCTATCTTATATTTCAGATATAACGTTCTAACTGTAATTTGTGTACACCACGGTAACAATCGTGTGTTCGTTAACTGACCGAAGTGTATATTTTATAACTATACATTTTATCACTTGTACATCACTCATTGTTTTGTTGTATCTTCGAGGCTAAGGATAAGGCTAACGTTGCTCGTTTTGGGAAATAAAGCAGCCTCCGCTTCACGTTGGTTTCCTGCATCAATCGGTTGTGATTGGTTCATTCACTGTACATTATCCTTTCCGCTGTTTTATATGAACTATTCCAACACCATTGTATTTGAAATACATTTTGCGTCCTGGATTAACAATATGCCCTATGCAATGATGTTGCCTCTGGAGTTATTTGCTTTATTATAAAACACTTTGTTGTTCAGCAGTTATTTTACTTATTAGGTTGTAAGACAAATTAAGCAGCTTCCAGTCCATCCCACATGCATGGTGCACCACCGGGCCTAGAGCCTAACTGCTTGAATCCATATACCCTGCAGAACATAAACAACATCCTTAGAGCGGACTATGAACCTTTGAGGTGTAGGACAGAAGAAGAGTACGTTTTTATTACATAATAATAGTAATGATACAATTGTTTAAAATAAAATCGAAACAGTAATGTTTAATTATACCTATGACCCAAATAACGAATGAAGACATGACCAATTCATGTTTTCCTCAATATAAATAAATGTTTTGCAAATGTACAAACACTTCACACAGTAATACACAGTAAACATGGTTTTCAACAGGATTGGAAATATATCCTCTCCATACAGGTTTTACAGGTATCTGTCCTATCACTGCTTTATCAGCTGGTGCTACTTGGGACAGAATGTCAGGGTGGTCATCCCGTCGTGTGTTGTGCTCCGGATACGCCAGGAGTTTCCTGATCTGGCTGGACAGTATGTAGGGTTCCGGCCGCCCCTTGACTGAAGCAGGAGACATGGCGGGCAACAACTTCCTCCTTTGGGGGTCCCTCATACTGGGATGACAGGTCGGCGGATCGTCTTCAACAAATGGTGATGGGTCCTCAAACACCTCATCACAGACCAGGCTCAGCAGGGCACAAAGTCTGCAAAACATTGCGGTCTATTAGTCACTTTGTGTACTTTTTTTAGTTCCATGTACATATGTTACATGTGGCAATAATTATATAAATTATTTGTATGTTTTTCTGTTGGTAATAAAAATATATATATTTTAAAACTTACTGTATGTAGGGTGTGTTTTGATTGGCTTTGTGGTGCATTTCCCCTTCCTGGACTTCGGGAACACGAACTTGAAGACAGCTTGTCCTGCAGATGTTGTAGCTTGCTGTCCGCACTTTCATTGTAGGCTAATGCATGATCGTACAACCTATGTAAGTACAACCTACAAATATAGAATGTCAAAAGTCAATGATCCATTTCGAAGCATAGGAAAGATACGTTCGTATCTTTCAGGGTGTACAGCTCAGCTACGAGCAACTCGTGAACACTCGTAAGTAGCTACCTTGTTTGTTTTAAACAGAACAAATCCACAACTAATAAAGCATACTTACAGGTTGTGATCCTGAAGGTTCGAAGGTCCCAACCTTCCCCGTCTGTAAGGATTAACCGATGCGAAAATCCTGCATCGTGCGGTGCCCGGTTCTCAGTAACATGAGGCCCGGTTCCTCGGTAATATGAAGCGAACACAATGCAAGGCTCGGGCTGTACTGCGGAGGACTGGTGTTCAAAACGAAATATAACCACTCATTCTTCACGTTGGAAGTCCATGCAAAGGGAATTTTCTTTCGCACAGGGAACAACATCTTCTCGACATGTCGATACAGCTAACCGAACTCCACCAGCCACCGCTGTAGACTGCTTTGTTTGAGGGCGTGGCTAACAGCCGGGAGGCGGGACTTCTGCACTTCAGCACTTCCCACTGAACAGTCTGTCGTCACATTATCACGGTAGTAAAAGCTGAGCGCAAACGAGGTGTTTCACTATGGAAGGCCATTAGCGCAAAAACGTCTTGGAGATGTCATGTCGACACGTCGATTTTGGTCGCGTTAATGTAACCAAAATTGATACGTTAACGTAACCAAAATTGACATGTTAACGTAACCAAAGATGACGCGTTTATACGTCATTTAAAATTTTGACGCGTTAACGTAACAAAAAATGACACGTTAAAGTAACAAAACGTCTCAAACACTTGTCAAAGCCAACTGATTGTTCCATTCTTGTCTAATAGGGGTGTTAGAAAGAAAGCCTGAGGCACATGCCAGCCAGCTAATGACGACTATTGTTTCAGTTTACATGTAACGTTAACCTGTTGAAGTAAGCAGCACTTGTTAAACAACGGCCTTCTTTTATTCATCA
>JAOPJO010000124.1:13347771-13358918 GCA_027123675.1 Molva macrophthalma | reverse complement strand
GGAGGAGGGGTGGGGGTCTCCAGTGAGCTGAGGGTGGAGGAGGGGTGGAGGAGGGGTCTCCAGTGAGCTGAGGGTGGGGTATTGATGGAGGAGGGGTGGGGGTCTCCAGTGAGCTGAGGGTGGAGGAGGGGTGGAGGAGGGGTCTCCAGTGAGCTGAGGGTGGAGGAGGGATGGAGGTCTCCAGTGAGCTGAGGGTGGAGGAGGGGTGGAGGTCTCCCATGAGAGACCAGGCTGGGCGCAGCCTGACGATATGATGTGGCTGTGCAGAGAGAAGCGGGTGATCACGGCTGATTCATCACCCTGACACGCAAACAGGCGGGCGATGAACAACAGCGAGAGGAAACAGCAGGAAACATGGCGTCACTCCCAGACGGGAATCCTCCGTGGTGTTTGGTTTTTTCATTACACTTATTCCATTTTTTAAAGATCTTGTCTTATGAGACTTGTCTTTTCTTATGAGACTCATGAGACGGGAATAGCAATAAATAAAACAACAAGAGATTGTTTTTTGTGTGTGTTGTGTTATTCTGGTTCAGTGTCATGCGGGTTTGGCCCAGAAGAGTATGAACTACTGGCACCACTGGGGATGAGATGTGAGTCATGTCAGTTTGAAACTGCAGTCGCGCTGGTTTGAAACTGGATTAATGTTGGTAAAAGTCAAACCAAAAAGCTACGCTTCTTAAAATACAGGTATATCAAGTTAAGTTGTAATGTTGATGCAAATCTCAACTCTACCCATGATAAAAACATGCTCTTCTATAAAGTGGCATGTCATGCTATGCTAACGGTTGGAGGTTTTGACTTCCACTTGTCTCCCGTTAGCTTCCCCCCCGGTGCAGGACCAGCTCTGCCAGGGGCCCGTCCCCAGCCGCTCCCAGCTGTGCCACCTCCCCTGCCCCACCGAGTGCCAGGTGTCCCCCTGGGGGGCCTGGGGGCCCTGCACCTTCGAGAACTGTGATGACCAGGCGGGGAAAAAAGGTATGGAAAGATGGCGGCGACGTACGGCTGCATGACCAGCCCAGACGTCTCGCTACGAGCTGATAAGGCAGCGCTTTTAGAAACGTGGCTGAATTTAATTTATCTCACTACACAGCATCATGTAGGAACCTATCCAGCCTATGGCAGTGACTGCATCCTAAATACTAAAGAGTAAAAAGATGAGGGAACGGATGTTCTGCATGTTGCTGTCAAACTACTCCACCTTTATGGAAAGGTCTCTATTTTCTCTTGTGAGACTACAATCCTGCCGTCTCTCTCTGTATCTGACTCCCCATCCCTGGCCGTTAGCATGATGGCTTCATTGGAAACAGTGAAACGACATTAAAACATAAACTCAATGACTTAGGTTGAAGTTGTCTTTGTGCATCTCAGACCCACACTGGTTGGTCTGTACAGAATATACAGATCACGGCTGGCCTGTGAAGCTAGCTTCACATTAGCATTTGAAATGTGCCGTGTAATTCATCTCTGTTTTTATGAGCTTAATTAATGGAACTGGAGAACTAGGGGGAGAAACGAGCTGCAAGGTCAACAAACTTCTGGAGAAGGAGGTTTATACGAGGCTTAATTAGTTATGTTAATTATCGCAATGTCCTCGTTCTGACTCTTACATAATTGAAATTGTTTCCAACCCCCAATTGATTGTACTTTACAATGTATGCTTTTACAAGTATGGTATACAAAGTCTTCATACTGAAATAATGATTTATTTTAGTATGCAGTTGTGTCCATTATTATAGAGGGGGCCTCCCTCTCCTTGCTGAAAGACATCTTCGTGAATATGATTTTCAATAGGCATAAACTTCATCACAACAACAGTGAGGTTCATGGGTGAGATTTTATATTCTGCTGCTTTGTGTATATTCCCCAACGTTCAGGCTCATGTTTCCCAGCACTGTCTGATTCATCCCGGTCTGATCGACCCGTTTGGGGTCGCCTGATGTCGTGAGAACTTGTTGATTGACGCTGTATTTTTTATAAGAATGGACACATTTGAATCACACCCATGAGCGAATATCAATACGAATATCTCGCCAGCGTGGCCCGATTTGAATATATTCACTATTACATTGATGCAACCAATTTTCTTCATCCTGTAGTTACTTTTAGATTTGAGATTTATACTTCCATGTTTTATCGTGTCACTTTGAAACTCCCTGTAGAGCTAGGTTTGAAACCCCTGAGGGAAGGGGACGAGCCAGATCCCAGCGTTCCGCTCCCGGTGGCCTGAAGCTCTTCTCTGTGTCCTCACTTCCCGCCCCCCCCCCCCCAGGCTTCAAGTTAAGGAGGAGGCGGGTCTCCAACAAGCCCACCGGGGGCCCGGGGGACTGCCCCCAGCTCCTGGAGGCGGTCCCCTGTGACGACCCGCGCTGTCACGACTGGAGACTGGTCAGCCTGGACCGCTGTCGCCCTGACGACGGGAAGCCCTGCGGCCCGGGGATGCAGACCCCGCAGATCCAGTGCGTGAACAGCAACGGTGAGAGGAACACCGAGTCCGCTCCGGAACACCGGGCGCACACAAACGAGACGTCTGGATCACAACGAGGATGATACTGCATTATAATAACGCATTGATGTAGCACTTTTCACAGCGGTCAAATAGCTTTACACAGCGAGTGTGTGTGTGTGTCTGTGTCTGTGTGTGTGTCTGTGTGTGTGTGTGTGTGTGGGGGGGGGGGAAATGACCAACTGAATCATGGCCATGAAAACGATACACAGCAGTAGAGGTTTTTGTTTGATCGATCTAAGGCATCAAGGCATAACTGTAACATTGCAGTGTGTCAGTGTAGCAGTGTGTGGGCATGGGGTTCTAAACTGACCTCTGTCAGGGGTCACAATCCTTTGGTAAGGATGGACCCGAGAGTCATGCCGTCTCACTTTAGAAGCCATTGCACCTAGATCGTAACAGGTCCGAAAGGTTAGACCTCCATTCACTTTGAGGAGGGGGAAAAACAACATCACATGTTTTTGTTTTTTCATTTCATCTTTTTTTGTACAGTAAATCACATTCACATTTTTCTTTCTTCAAAACATTATTAACACTGCTTGTATGGATTACACAATGATACAGAAAACAATAATACTATCTCACAGAATATGATACACATAAGACACAATACAGATCTTTCTTTTTTTTAAATCTAGAAAAAATGCTTTGATATAAAACAATTTATATATATATTTATATGCTTTCAGAGTTTTACTTGGTATTTATAAATGCATAACTTAGGTACTAAAATTCCACAGTGCTTAGGTTTTGATATAGTTGTGAGGGGATGGGGTGGGCGGTGGATCGAGCAGGCTCTCTGGGCTGTTTCTGGTCAAAACATTATGGGATTCTTTCTGTGGGATGTACAGAGAGAGGAGGAATGCGTCCCTTTATTTTGAATGGTTGGGTAAACCCAATAGAGCTCTGAAGGCAATTGAATAGTGCCAGACACCACCTGCCTCTCTCAAAGCTCCCTTCCACTCTGTTCCTCCTTCACTCTCTCCCTTTCTCAGCCTCCCCTCCCCCCTCATATTTGTCACAACTGATTTCCTTCTCCCTCCCTCCCTCCCTCCCACCCGCCTCCCTCCATCTTGTGATGTCTGCTATACTAACAAAACACTGCATCATGGTGATGCCATTACTGTCTCCAAGGCTTGTGTCTCGATCCTCCCTGAATATCCAAGTCTTTCTGGAACACTATAGGTGTAACCCCGACTTAACAATCGCAGAGTTAAGACGCGGCGAGGAGGGTGTGGGTGGGCTAGATGGGGCTCGAGCAGTTGGACCTCTCCACGCTAAATGACAACATCTATATTTTAGATGCTGGGCTGGTTGAGTAAGCCTTCATCCTTGGGAGGGATGGAGGAGCGACATGATGATAACTTGAATTCACAGACATCAGTGTCTGAAGCCTTTGCTTTTTGGTTTCATAGTGAAGACCGTGGGACTATGGGTGGTCTCAGGCTGGTCCTGACTAGGCTTGGCTAAGGAGAGATACGCGTATATGAGGGAATGGAATACAGTCAACAGGAGAGTGTGCGTGTCGTTTCACAGGTTTGGCAGAGGACAACACAACTTCCTCCTCTGTTTCAATTCAGAGCAGCAGATGGCCGGGAGTTTCCCGTTACTTAGCGAAACCTACAGTGGCTAGATACAATGGCACATGCAGCAGAGCCAGCGGTGAGGGTGTGTGTGTGTGTGTGTGTTTTCCACAGGGCTCTGTGTTGCTCAAGGCACCGATCGATAGAGTGAGTAAATAAAATGCACTAAGCTGGTGTACCCTGCAAGTTAAAGAGAGAAAAGCCAGTCTCTCTCTCTTTCTTCTGGCTGTCCCACATCCCACTACACCTGGGTAAGCCACGTGGGTGCCTGATGACTCCCCACTCAGCACCTAAAGGCCCGTTAGTGATGCACCTTAGGAGGGGGGAGTTTTCATAGCGACTCAGAGAAAAGCTACATGCTATAGCTGACACTGTGGTTCAGATTAGATCTTTGACAGATCGTCTTCCGTGGTTCAAGGAGGCTCTACATTCCACACATCAGACGAGACAGACCCTCAGTGAATATAAACTCAATTCAAACGGAGAGGAAAGGAAGGAGTCAGCAGAGTAAGTGGGAGGAAACCAAGACAACAGAAGAGGACAAGTGGGGAGGGAGGGAAAGGGGAGGTGAGAAAGGGGAGGAATTGAATGAATATCCCCAGCGGAAAAAAAGAAAAAAAAAAAGAAAGAAAGCTCGAGAGCGAGAGCGAGAGCGAGAGCGAGAGAAAGCTCGAGAGCGAGCAGAAGAGAAAACAGTAAAGAAAGAGAGAAAGCAAAAGCGAGAAAGAAATATACTGAGTGAGAAGGGAAGGCGAGAAAGAGGGGGCAAAACAGCTATGGGAGAAAATGGGAAGTAGAGGGGGAGCGAGACCAAAAGCGAGACAGAAAGATGGCGAGCGAGAGGAGAGAGAGTGAGGGAGAGAGAGACTTTCCCCAGGCATCAGTGCCTTCCTGCAGAGAACAGTGGAGAGAAATAATTTCAAAAGCTGCAGAAATCCGTGGGGATCTGCTGGCAGACTGGCTGTGCCTTGAGGCCAGATCATGAAGGGGGTTAAGAGAGCAGCCAGCCTGTGAACGCCAGCGTGTCTCTCGGTTGCCCCGGCCGTGTCTCATTCCAAAGCCAGGCCGGGTCCTTCCATACAGACCTCATACTACACAGCAGACGGAGGCTGAACAAAAACCTGAGAGCATACCATTTGGCAAGTGGGAAGAACAAAAAAGGGAGGGAGAATAGGAAAAATAACCTTGCTTAAAAAGAGCATCCCTGTTTTCTTTTCCTCTCTAAAAAATATCTCTGACATAGTCTAGGTCGCTAACAAAAAGGCAGGGGTTACCTTAGAATTGCCGTCTAATGTGTGTTTTTAAGTCCATTTGAGCCATACAGCTGATCCTCACTCTGCCAGAGTGGCCACCGCATCCACCCCAACCCTTCCCCCGCCCCCACCCCCGGTCAAGTTTTGCTTACAGATTCACCCCTCAGGTGGACACAACATATTTACCTTTAAACAAGTCCTGATTGTGGCTCATTGAAGCCGCGTCCAGCACCCCGCCGGGGTAAAACAAGCCCTCCTGTCCGGGCTGGCTAAAGCCTGGCGCCGCACCCATGCTGCCCCAGGGTCTCTTACCTAGAACCCCACTGTGCTCGATGGGGTACTCCAGCAAAGAGGTGGGCGCCAGGGTGTACGGGTAGTCGTACGGCGTGGTGTAGATGATGCCGCCGTCGGGAGACGGGGGCACCAGGGTGGGGGTGCCGTTGGGCAGCATGGCCGCCATCTGGGGCCGGATGAGGTTCATGAGCGGGGGGCCGCCGGGCGTGGGGGGCCGCATGCCCGGGGGGGGCATGCCCTGGCCCGGGGGCCCGGCTATGAGGCGGGTGCCCTGAGCGGCTGCTGCCGCCGCTGCAAGAGAAAACGCAAGAGTGGCTGCCATAAGCAAGGAGAGAGAGAGAGAGAGAGAGAGAGAGAGAGAGAGAGAGAGAGAGAGAGAGAGAGACATATAAAAAAACTGACAGAGAGAGAGAGAGGAGACACGTTCCAGTGATGTGGATGTTAATAATTGAGATGAAGAATAGCAAGAGTGAAAGGTCAAAAGTAGAGGAGAGGAAACAGAGAGGGGAGGGGCAAAAAGGGAAAATTAATCCATGCAATGATCATGGTGGTGAACAATAGAAGCCAACATCTACAGCACAAAAAGACAGCGTAGCAAAATCAAGAATACACCCTAAAAAACACAAATAAACACACACAAGCACAATATGCCAGCAAGGCCATAATTGAAAGCATACCAATCACCTTAAAAGCTACACATTCAAGTACTGGAAATGGCATAGGTGACACAGCACAGGTATTACAGCATGCCCAGCAGAAATGACACCATCACAAAGAGGAAACCCTTCTACACTGTGCCCAATCAGATCATTATTGCCAATACGATCAATAATATTAATCCAATTTGGCAACAGTTTCCCCACCACTCCTATATGGATTGAAGTGAATTTGTGCTGGACACAACACAAAATTAAATGAAAAATGAAAAAGGATTTTGTGCATTCTTGAGTGCTCCATAGTGTATCAGCACCCACCCCCAGCATTCCCCCAAAGCCAGGCCCTCTGGATCTATAGCTGGCTACAGAGGCACTGTGCCTTGTGCACACAAGACAGCCACTTGACTCCAGGGACAGGTTAGTCCAGGAGTTGCAAACACTGAAATATTCATAGCAAATTACATTGTGCCCAAACTCTGAATCCATCCAACCCAGGATCCATATTTAAAACAAATTACTTTTTTGTTCATCATCATCAGAGATGTTATGATGTTCAATTGGTTTGAATTGATTTCACGATGCATCAGAGGGTGACTGCGTTGGGAGGGGGGGGGAGGGATGCATAGGGTAAATTAAGTGGTACACAGACTAAGACGTTTAAGAGCTGCACTACAGATTCAGAACGTGAAACTAGCGAGTGGCATGCAGACAGTGGATCGAACTGTAGCAACGCAGGGCTCAGGGGACAGGGCGGCTTGTCTCTCGCAGCGATCCGCATGGCAGGGGAGGGAGAGAGGGAGGGGAGAGGGATGATGGAAGGATGAAGGAGAGGAAGAGCATCGAAGAGGATGATGGACCGGAGCCATGTTCTGATGAGTGTGTGTGCGTGAGTGGTTGTGTTTGTCAATGGTTGTATAGACCTTATATCATCGTCAGGAAGTGAGGCACTATTGTTTTTAACACAAAACACATTGTTGAAGCTCAGAAACACATTGTGATCAGAAAGTGATTTTCTCGCTCTGAAAAGCATTTTGCGCACATAAAAAATAAAAATGCTGGTGTTTTTGTCCCTAAATCCAGTCTACTCGACTGGATTTGTGTGCAGAACATGAAGGTCTATTGGTTGGCAGTGAAGCACGCCCACGTGCTTTTAGCCAATGAACACATTGCAATGATTAGCATAGTGTGTCGGGTGTGCGATGAGCTGTAGAATAAGGATCAAGCAAAGTAACGAGGACTTGAACGCATCTGCATGTTGTCATCGTGGCCACGTAGCCCTGAATACAGAATGAACAGCTTATGAACGTGTTTGTGTACGTGTGTGTGCATAGGCGTGTGTGTGTGTGTGCGTGTGCGTGTGTGTGTATAGGTATGCTTACGAGTCTTAAGGTTGGTGTCTCTATACGTCCCATTGAGAATGGCCAGCTCCATCAGCTGCATCTTCTTCAGATTGTCCTCTCCTTCCGCCTGTAAAAACACACAGACAAACAAACACGCCAGTTCCTATTAATGTGTCTACTGCTAATTTTGACAACAGTTTCCCAAGCACATAACCACCTCCTTCACAGACCAATTGAAACCATCAATCAGGGCGATGACGGCTGATTTCTCCGGCTGCCGCACGCCAATGTGCTGTTAGGACAGGAAGGGTATAATCAATTGAACCTGATCGGTCATTCCTTAATTTATTTATCCTTCCACTACGAGCATCAAGGCTGAGTGGGGGAGAGGGGCCCAGACGGAAACAGGGCTGTTGTCGGGCAGAGTGGCTCGATGCATTCGCCGCCAAAAGCGCCAACAGAAAGAGAGACAAACAATTGAGAATGTACATTCATAATCCATATCTGAGCAATGATTACAGTCATTTTATTTTGTTCCCACGTGCACAATCACATGCGCAATAACTGCCCCGGCTAATGTCAGGCACGTCAATTAAGGCTTGGATAAATAAACACAGAAGAAGCAGCCCCCACCGCCGTCACCGCCAAATTAGGGGCTTGAAATTATTCACAGAAAGCAATTAAGATAGCAAACCCCTCCTCTGACTCCCACCCAACCCCTCCTCCTCTCCTCTTCCACCCACCCACCCATCCGGCATCCCCGCCCATTTCCCCCGGAGCTAGCAGGCCCTCAATAACCATGACAACGGAAAAGCCCCGTGGATGTCTCAGGTAGTACATCATACTTAAAGCGGGTCCTTTGTGATTCACTCTACAAACCGAAGGGCAGAGGGACTGATAGATAAGGCCTTGTTAGTCCATGTTCCGCTTAAAGTCTTTGAAAAACACTAAAATGGCTAAGACGGCTCCAGGCTTCTGTGCCTGCTGTAGAGCCAGTGGAAGCCTTGTGTTTTTATGCGTGGTTTTGCCCATTAATCCTCCCCACCCCCCTTCAATCATGGCAACACACACACAAACACAATACAAGTGAATACAGACACACACACACACACACACACAGTTGTGGATGAGCACACACACAAACAGTAAGGCATTAGGCTTGTACTAAGTAGAGGGAGAGACAGAGATAACCTCCCCCTTCCCCTCTCACACACACACACACACACACACACTCATTCTCTGTCCCACTGTTCTATTTCTTTTTGTAGCCCATTTTGCTGGAGTAATTCATAAGTTCAACGGCAGACTGCTAGTCTATTGAGCGCCAGGAAGGTAATGGAAGAGGAAGGGCCAGGAGGAAAGAAAAGAGGAAGTAAAAGAAGAAAAAAAGAGGAGAAGGCTCAAAAGCTAAGCCCTCCCCCGAGACTGCTCCTCAAGGCTGAGGGAAAGAGAGTGGCGCTCGCGCAAAGACAGGCAGAGACAGATAGAGAGAGAGAGCAAGAGAGGGCAAAAAGAAAGTGAAATCCTGGTTTCCCTTGCCTAAATAAAAAAGGCAATGACTTCAGAGAAGTGACCGTAGAATGCTTTGAGTTTCTGTCTTGGCTGCTTTCTCCCGACTGCCCCCTCGACCAATCAGTCAATTTGAAACCATAATCTGAGGATAAATTAAAGGTTGTCTCCAATTCGCAGACAGCCGGTTAATACCCACTGCCTAACAACCGATATGACGTCCTCTACCACACGTGCAGGAAGACACAATACCAAGACGCACACCCCATTAAGCGCCAATACCGATCCATTGTAGAATATCGCTGATGGTCTAGCCCCTATGCGAACACGTTACGCCGTCACCTCTTGAGGTGAGTAAAGAGCTACTTGACATGCTACGTAGCGATAAGCGCACAGGGCTAATTAAACACATCAAAGGGTCATTGGTCAACGAGGATAATGCTAGCAAGCTAATCCTCCGCCTCACAGGAGTGTTAGGGGATAAAGAAAAAAGACATCGCCTCTAATTAGCCAGCATTAGGAAGATACATGTGCACCTAGGTAAACAGGTGCACGTGGACAAACAGACTGAAGACATGTCTAGAATATGTTGCTGCTCATGCCTCAGGGCAAGTAGGAAAACATAACCTATTTTCTCTTTTGTCTCTTCTCTCCATAAGGTGGGTTTCTCCGAGCCTCCCGGGTTTTTAACAGCACAAATTAAGTCAGACAGGGGGTCTCTACAGCCCATGCACAATGCAGAGAAAGAGAGGAAAGAGAGAAATAACTCAAATGAATGGAACATGTCTAATGGCTATTAATGAAGACTCATTTTTTTCCTTCAATATTTCTACAAACCCACTCTTCTGGTTTTGATCTATGCGTTTTCTTCCCTCTGAATAACTGTCAGTGTTTTTTGGAAGTGGGCCAATCTGAAACGCTAAACAAAATGATAAATCAGCAATGGAAACGGCAGAGGGAGAACAAAACAACAAAAAAGATACAAGGAAAATGAAAAAGTGACTAAATTAAAACTGGCATTCATTAGAGGGAAATCATGGCAGAGTTGAACGCATGAAGCGGTTGCTTTTATTCAACAGTAAATCATCCACATTACTCGACAGTGGTAATTCTCAGTTAAAACAGATTTTCTCTCACAGTAGCAACAATACTAAACATGAACAATAAAAAAATGCCACCAACACACAAAGAGCCACAGGTATGCATATTTACAACCGATTATATGCTATTCAGGCAGGATACATGCATACAATGGGTGTGAAAACAAGACGTGAAAAGACATGGCGATGATTCCCATAGCCAAAGGAACAGGGGATGTCCTTGGCATGTGTGCTAGTAGTGAATGTGTGTATTGGCTAGTGTTGTATGCGTGTGTGGCCTTCTGGCTATAGCTCCAGAGATACGGCACAAAAAACATGTGTAGGAGTAAGCGGGGAGTCAGTGCGTGCGTGTGTGTGTGATGGATCTGGAGGGTGGCGGGGGTTAAACGCGCGCCGGGGAAGAGGGGGCCATCATCCATCCAGCCCGCCCGGCTACGGTGGCAGCAAGAGAGCACGGATGCTAATGCACGAAGTGAGGCGCACACGAGTGTGTGTTTGTTGTATCCGTGTACTGTCGATAACGGTTTCCCTGTATTTCCACACCAACAAGATTTCGAAGCAAAATCCCCAAATGAGCCCAAATCACCTCCCCTCGGTTGTGCGTTATTCCACTCGAATAACGCACAACCAAGAGTTTCCGGACGCCACTGATTTTGTTGCGGATTCTGTTCCGTTATCGGCGCTCCTCTCGGACTCGCATCACACAGAGGGCAAACAACAAACAGCTGCAGCGTGGCGCAGAAGGTGCATGGTTGCATAAAAAGGCATATCGCTTACGGTTACATATCGGTTACTAACATGAGCTCTCGCTAGCTTTGAAATCGCAACATATGCTGTGTGTGTGTGTGTGTGTGTGTGTGTGTGTGTGTGTGTGTGTGTGTGTGTGTGTGTGTGTGTGTGTGTGTG
>JAOPJO010000124.1:13239721-13244721 GCA_027123675.1 Molva macrophthalma | reverse complement strand
GTTATTTCTGACTACTCACTGGCACAGCTTGGCCCAGCTAACATTTTAAATCATGCCCCTCCTTTGTCATCGTTCAAAACAAACCTTTGCTGGATCTGAAGCAGCGAATCAGTGTGTGTCGGGGTGGCGATGGAAGAACATACAGAATGTTTTTAGAATGAAACATGAAAAAAAAAAACATGATAAAAATCCCGAACTGGTGAAGTCACACAATCATGTGACTTCAGTCCCTGGTATCATTAGGCACACACACACGGCCAAGCTAAAGCGCCCACTCAGGGCGATGTCACTCTAAGCCCCTGTGTGCTTTGAACCTGCAGCTGCTCTCTATCTCTCTCTCTCTCTCTCTCTCTCTCTCTCTCTCTCTCTCTCTCTCTCTCTCTCTCTCTCTCTCTCTCTCCCTCCCTCTGCCTTCCCAAGAGCTGTTGACCTCACGCTGGCTGCTGCAGTCTAGTAGGGCAGCCCTGGGGGGGAGGCGTTGAAGTGGGGTTGTAAAAGAGGGGGAAGAGAGAGAGACAGAGAGAGGAGAGAGAGGAGAGAGAGAGAGGGAAATTGTTTTTTGTTTGTTTTTTGGATTTATATTTTTTAACTGCAATGTCCACATTTTCTATTTAAAATGTAAGGTATCTTTATATATATAGATATATCTATATCTATATCTATAGATATATCTATAGATATAGATATTTTAGAGAGAGAGAGTGAAAAAGAGAAGGAGCGGGAAGGAGAGAAAGAGAGAGTGGTCTATGGGGTAAGTGATTGATTGATGCAGACAGAATCCCTGCAGCAATGAGAATGATTAATAAATGTCTTGTCAATGGCGTCGCTCTGTGGTGTGTACCCTCCCTACGCTAATGCCAACGTGGGTATTGCGACAATTGCGGGGAAAGGCTAGGCGGGAGTAGGCTCAGGGGTTTGAGCTCAACATAAATACTGCATGTAGCTGGTTTTTATGAGGTGTTGAAACTGACATGGTCACTGTTTGGTCATTTCGAAGTGGGACATTTATGACCCCTAAAACTGTCAAACACTGTCATCTAGGAAAGTATACAAAAACGGAACAAAATGATGAGATAAGAAACACAAACTCTTTACACAAGAAAACCACTGAAGTACAGTCACAGTCATGTGACTGTACTATATAACAAATACCTTTCACATATCAGCAATATGAATCTTCTTGTGTATCTATGAATCAGGATGGCACCTATCACACTGTGGAGCATATAATATGCAGCACTCTCACTATGGCATCCATATGTGCAGCTATAAGGCTGAGACACTAGCTGAACATCCAGTGTTAGAGAAGCCCCTCAGCTCAACAGACCCTCTGTAGCACAAGAGGCTCTGACTTTACATAAATTAGCGTGCATGTGTGAAAAAGTCTCATGCACATGCATAATAAATGGCTTAAGAGTGCACTGTTGTGTGTTACTGCATCAACTATCTAACTAACTATTTTGTGTGTGTGTGTGTGTGTGTGTGGGGGGGGGGGGGTGTATTCTCCAGGGGGCCATCACTGTGGGTATGTGTGTGTGTCCTCCAGGGGGCCATCAGTGTGTGAGTGTTTGAGAGAATAATAAATACAAGGTGGGTGGGAGGATGAGAGGCTGTGACCACCGATCGATCAGTTGCTGTTTCTCACATCAGGAAAGAGAGAGAGAAAGAAATAGAGTGATAGAGATGGAGAGAAAGAGGGAGAGAGAGAGAGAGAGGATGGAGACAGAGAGAGAGATAGGATGGAGACAGACAGAGAGACAGAGAGACAGACAGCCAGATAGAAAGACAGACAGATAGATCGACAGATAATGACAGATAAACTAATCTCGAATCCAGTGGTCCTAAAAATAAAAAGGGGCAGAGTTATGCTTTGTTTCCTGTTTCGTTACGTTTGATATTCTACCGAAGAGAAACAGACCCATGAAAGTAGATGAAGCTTTCAGAAGGGGATTTTTATAACTATATTTATACAGTGGCCAGTCTACACGGTGTTGATATCAAACCTTTACAGACATTTTTTTTACTGTTTACTAGTGCTGGACGAGTTTGTGTTCACTGTTAATAGCCAATTACATGCTCACAGATCCCCGCTTTCAGCAACATGTTGGGGCTAAACAAATATGAAGCAAAGGAAAAATGCCCAGTTCATCCAGATTTGAGCTCGTCTGCCATCAGACTTTAGATTAGTAATATAGAGTCTTATTTGTGAGTCTACCCACAGATAGACAGATATACACCGATTGATAGACGGACAGACAGACTGACAGATAGATAGCTGGATAGTTATAGATAGATAGATAGATAGATAGATAGATAGATAGATGGATAGATGGATAGATGGATAGATGGATAGATGGATAGATAGATAGATAGATAGATAGATAGATAGACAAACTGTCAGACAGACAGGACAGACAGATTGATAGATGGAGAGAGAAACAGAGAGAGAAAGAGAAAGACAGAGAGTGACATAAAGAGACATAGTGACAGATAGTGAGAGAGAGAGAGAGAGAGAGAGAGAGAGAGGGCGATGCGATCGAGTGAGAGACAGCCATATGCTGACAGGAGTCCAATTAAGTGGCATCCCAGCGGAGGTCCACATGTCTGCTGCCTGACCCCACGTCCTCGGCTTCCAGGGAGAACTCACACACATACACACATACACACATAGACACACGTTTCACTCATACACCCGATGACGCACAAATCGACACAAATGACACATTCATCACATGCATTTGTAACAAGACACAAAATAAAAATACACAGACACAATTGAATGAGAGCTTAACATGTCACTCCCATTGAGAACACGGCCAGCCAAACAAGCCCACCATTGTCAGTGTGTATCTGCAGCGCTGCACTGCCCCCCCTGTGGGGATCCGCCTTCGGGGTCCGGGGACTGAATCACTTCCAAAACCAGGGGCAACAGCCAGCAGCTACCAGTCCCAGGGTAGGGGTCCCTGCCAGTGGCAAACCCACTCATCTCTGGCCTGCCCACTAAGCCAGCAGCAGCAGCCCATGGAGGCACATGCACACACAAACCATGCTTTAGTATGACATCAAGTACACACACACACACACACCGTCCTAAAGAGAGACATCATACGCACAGCAACACACACACTGGCTTGTAGTAAGTCATCAGCTACACACAAACGCACACACACACACACACACACACACATACACACAAACACAATCACTGACTTGTAGCAAAACATTGACTACACACACATATGTACACAAACCATCCTGTGTAGTATTGCATTGACTACACACACACACACACCCACACACACCACCAACCACACACACACACACACACACACACACGCATACATACATAATTACATACCAACACAGGTTAACGATCTAGACAGTGTCCAGATCCTTCAGGCCAAATCTATAGCCTGAGGGCCCTGTAATAAAGGGTTAGGGTTAGCAACACGTGTTGCTAGTCTAGGCTAGCAGAGTTACTGTCTGACTGGCTCTGAGCTGCTGTTAATTGCCAGAGAGGATGAACCAATAGGCTGCAATGCTTCTAAATTCATATCCATGTCCTGAGAGCAGCAGGAGCAGAGAAGGCAAAGCGCTTAAGAACAATGGAGATTAAAGCACACTGTTCCAGTGTGAGCATGACCTTAATGTTCTCCAGACAGCTTAGTCTGTACACATTCAACACACATTCCCTTGCAGAGACATGCACGCTACGCACACACAGACAGACAGAGAGACAGACACACACACACACACACAAACAATAGGGCACACACACCCATGAAATGCTTAATCCTTCTAATATTTTGCCTGGGATATACAGAATCGTAATATGCCGAAAGAGAGAGAGACAGAGAGAGAGAAACAGAGACACAGAGTGGTGGTTTTGGGGAGGATGGGGTGGATGAGGTGGTGGCGGGGGTGCAGGGAGGAGATGGAAGATGATTTAGGAAGGAGCGTGAAAGTAGAGCCAGTCTGGTTTTCAACAGGGGAAAATGAGAAGCCAGTCAAGAGGCTTGGCTATAAATTTCCCCGGGAGCCTCAGATCCAATCTGGGTCGGAATCAAACAACAAGCCGGCCCACCGCTATGTGTGTGTGTGTGTGTGTGTGTGTGTGTGTGTGTGTGTGGGAGGGGAGGGTGGGGGAGAGAGAGTCTATAGGCATTGTAGACTGCGGGTGTGTTTGTGTGTGTGTGTAAGGTAGGTAGAGAGAGAGAGAGAGAGAGAGAGACAGAGAGCATGTGTGTGTATGTGTGTGTGACTGCGTTAGTGAGCAAGAGGGTGGTGGAGGCTGAGGAATGGGTTGCTGCAGAGATGGTGACGTATGGGACCCTGCATCCTGCTGCCCTCCATTTAGCCTCAACAAGGCAGAGAAAGAAAACCTATGCGGCCCGTTACGCTAATTTACAACATTTCTCTCTCCCTCACTCTCCTTTCAAATTGGCCTCTACTCTATTCTACTCTATTTTTATTCATTCTCTCACTAGCTTTGTATTAGTCTTCTTTTGTCATTAAAGAGGAACCGTCCAGCTAGGCCTAATATAAGAGAGTACTGCTTTATACGCATGTTGTCAAAAATCTGTTTTTGACAGTTTCCACGAAACAATGGGGTTCGGAAATATGCATGTGTGTTTGGGGTTCGGAAACCAGAACCTTTTTGCCTGGGACTTAATCACCTTCACGACTACACTATAGCCTGCCGCTGTTCCTTGATGGTCTTTCACTCTTTGCCGTCTCCTCTCTCCATCCATTTCCTCCATCCATAATTTTTCTTCAATACAACAATCTTCTCTCCTTGTTCCCTTTACTGCTCCCTATTCACAGACCCTCTCTCCTCACACACCTCCTTGCCTCTCTCTCCCTTCCTCTTCTCTATTAGTTAGCGGCCCGTGCTAGGGACCTGTTGTCCTCGCCGGGTGACAGCCAAACATGGCCTGTTGTAATTAGTGTGGAATTCTAATGAGCTTATCAGGTCAAAAGCAGCTTAGTCCTCCGGGACC
>JAOPJO010000124.1:13160014-13162514 GCA_027123675.1 Molva macrophthalma | reverse complement strand
GAAAAAAACTGCCACATTACACCGCTTTTTTTCATGGGGCAGGTTTTCTTTATGCAGGTCCCTTAAGGGGCTCCGTAGGATACAGTTCTAAACAGCCACTTTAATGTTGTTTTGATTGGGAACATTTTGAAACGTGAGACGTATCCGGATTAATTGTGTCTTTTTGTGAGCTTATTTGTAGTGAGGACTTTCTATGCCTTTCTAAGCATTTATAAATGACATGTAAAGGCTGGATTGATAAATTCAGTTAGTTATAAATTGTTAATTAAGTATTTTGTGTGAGCTCATCTAAAGTGAGGACTATCTAAGCCTTTAAATGTATTTGTAAATTACATTTAGAGGCTGAAAATGCCTCACATATCATGCAGCAGTACCAAGTAATATGAAGTAATAAGTAGTACGGCATATATAGTCCTCACTTTAGTTGAGCTCACACAAAATAATTAACTAATGGTTTATAACTACCTTAACTAACTTGAACTGCAGCATTATTAAGTGTTTATGAAGCTTAATTAACTTAAATAGTAACGTAAATAGTTTATAAATCATCCACTTACGCTAAATTGATATATGATCTTATAAACCATATTCTCATTATTGAAGCGGGTGTATATAAACAAAAAAGGAATGCCAAATGAATTGGGTTACAGCGAGAGCCAAAGCTGCTTTACTGTCAACAAAAACAATCAATACAAACACAGTCATCGCCTAGAGACAGTCTTAAAGGCAACGTACATGTGGCAGTCTCTAGGTCATTCCCGAACCGCTTGTGGTGAATTATGTCTTAAGCATCTGTGTGTTTGCTCACCACACTTGTCCCCCCAGAATTCACAAGCACCGGCATCGCAAACCTGCAGGGGGGCCGGACGTCATGGCCGAATCTGTTCGTGAACCTCTGGGCGGGGACTGGAGAAAGCGCCTGACCCACCGTGGGAGCCTTGGGTCTGTCCGGGGCCACCACCATTGGAGGACGTCTGCACCGCGGGGGTTGAGCCAAAGCGATGGGTTGTTCCAAGTACAGGTGAGCTGGCTTTAGGTGGTCCACCGATATGTTGTCAGGCCGGTCCCCAACATCGAGGTTTTATCCCTCGGCTCCAGAACGCAGAATGGCCCGTCATAGGGTGGCTGCAGGGGGCTCCTGTGTGCGTCATGCCGGATCAAAACAAACTTAGCCTTGTGCAGGTCGGGTGGGATGCAGGACTGGCGGAGGCCATGTCGGGACGTGGGCACGGGCGCAAAAGCATTGTCTAGCAGGGCGGAATGTTGGCCTCAGGGATGAGGGAACGTTGGGAATGTTGGCCTCAGGGATGAAGTTGCTGGGCACCCAAAGTAGTTGCCCGTACACCAGCTCTGCAGACGAGTACTGAAGGATTTCCTTCGGGGCAGTCCTGAGCCCCAGCATCACCCAAGGGAGACGGTCATACCAGCCGTCTTACTTCATGCTGACTCTCAGGGAGGCCTTCATGGACTGGTGGAACCGTTCGCACAGGCCATTCGCTTGCGGATGGTATGCCATGGTGTGGTGGTGCTTCACTCCGAGGCTCCGGGTGATCCCAGACCAGAGCTCCGAGGTGAACTGGGGTCCTCGGTCTGAAGAGACGTCCGACGGAACGCCGAACCGGTCAACCCAGGTGCCGATGAACGCCCGAGCCACGTCAGTGGTCATTGTCAATGTTAGGGGGACGGCCTCTGGCCACCTGGTGGTCCTGTCTACCATGCTAAAGAGATAAGTGAAACCATGGGAAGGGGGAGGGGGGACACTAGGTCCAATGGTGCCTTGATGTGTCGATGGACCTTCGCCCTCTGGCACTCCACACAGGCATTGACCCAGTCCCTGACCTCCTTACGAAACCCATGCCACACAAACTTTGCTGCCACCAACCACTGCGAGGGCTTCCTACCTGGGTGCGAGAGGCTGTAGAAGTCCGTGGGAGTCTCCAACTCCCGGGAAGGATGGGGCGCGGCTGACCAGTGGAAATGTCACACAGGAGCGACACGTTAGCGCCATCGAACTGGACGTCAGACAGCTGCAGACTCATCAGGGCTGTCCTGTAGGCCTGGACTTCCGGGTCGGAGGCCTGGTCAGCGGCCATTTTGGCGTTGTCAATGTCCAAATGCATTCCATCGCTGATGGCTCAGGAGAGGCAGTCCGCCAGGGCACTGCACTTTCCAGCGACATGTCTGATGTCTGTAGTGCACTCCGAGACATAAGCGAGGTGCCTCTGCTAGCGGGCGGACCAAGGCTCAGCGACCTTGGCCATGGCAAACACCAGGGGCTTGTGGTCGACAAACGCTGTAAATGGGCGGGCCTTCAGCAGGAAACGTAAATGGCATACAGCAAGGTAGAATCCGAGGAGCTGGCGGTCAAAAGCACTATATTTCTGCTCGTTGAGGCGGAGCTGCCGGCTGAAGAATGCGAGCGGTTGCCAGATGCGGTCAATCAGCTGTTTGTGGGCGGCGCCGACAGCGTAATCCGATGCGTCGGTCGTGAGGGCGATGG
>JAOPJO010000124.1:13121211-13137826 GCA_027123675.1 Molva macrophthalma | reverse complement strand
AACGTCGAAGCGTCCGTCATGTCCTCCGCTCTGTCGGGGGTCGGTGGAGCTCATTCCCGCGTCGTTAGCCATGCGCCTCGCCGTCTCCTTCAAGCGGGCCTTGGTCTCCGCAGCGCGCTCAAACTCCGCCGCCAGACCCACCGAACGGGCATAACTGCAGCTCCCTGCCTCCTCCTTAACTTTCGGCCGTGCTCCGCTCCCGTGCGCCATGTCCGTTGGCAGTACAAACAGCAGCACGCCGTGGTAGGTCCGCTGGCCGGCTAGACTAATGGCGAACACCGGAGAAAAACCAGTCCGTCGCTTTCACTTCTGACACCAGTGTAACGCTCACCCCACGGTGGTGCAGCGTTGAATAAACAGGTGATGTCTGGCTTGCAATCCTGCTCTTTATTAGCAGATAAACAGTTATCCCCGGTCACTGTTGGCCGTGACCACACCGTCCATCCAGCCGAACAAGACTTAACTCTCTCAAACACGTCCCTTCCGGACCCCCTCACGTAGTCCTCCTCCCCACCCCCTCTCGCGAGACGATCCCCCATTAACCTCTACCAATAACATTAGTGCATAACCCAACACATGTGAACATTTGCATAACTGCTGAACGCATAATAACAGAACCACATTAACCCAGCTCGTTACAATATATTGTAACTTACAAACGATGGTTTCTTTGGCATTCAGAGAGGAAAATACGATGATATAGAGTAGACTCTCAGAAATATGCCTAAGTTACGAGCATCACATTCCTCAAATGTAAACATGAATAAAAGATGGCCGCGAAACCTTTGACCATAATCACATGACAAACTTCACGACAACACTGCTGTATAAACATGACCAATAGGAGGAGATATTGCACAGACATCACAGACTATTTGAATGCAACATTTTACAGATTATGTGGACGACTTGATGAGGCTAAGACAATCCCCACAACCCAGTATCTATCATCCCAGTATGAGGGACCCTCAAAGGAGGTTGTGTTTTCAGTGAAGGGTCAGTCGTAAGCAAACCTACTGTCCAGCTGGATCAGGAAACTCCTGGCCTGTCCAAAGTACAACACAAGACAGGATGACAACCCTGACATTCCTTCCTAAGTAGCTCCAGCTGACAGTTTGTTTACATTTGCAACAAATAAAGTAATTTGCTCAGGACTCGGGGGTGAGATGGCCGACATGCACGCTAAGCGTTTGACCAATCACAACAGAGTGGGCCAGCTTACCAATCAGAGCAGACTGGGCTTATCAAGAGGGGTGGCCTTAAAGAGACAGGAGCTAAAACCAGGAGTGTTTTTAGACAGAGGCTGAAAGCGGTTCTGCAGCAATGAACAGCGTGTGATTAATAAGGTGTTTTTTTTACATTACAGCATGTAAACCTATTCAACTAGTACTCCCAAATGACATTATTAACCAGAAAAACAGCATAATATGACCCCTTTAATGCAGTCTGCATTAAAATCCTGGATGTGGCAGCAGAGAACAGAAGTATTTTCTTAACCAATTACCCAGCTACAGTCTAGCGATATAGATATTAGTTATTCTAGTCATATTTAAACTGGCAGTTGCTCTTTATTTCTTGCACATAATATCGAACAATCAATTTCTGACACAGTGGCTCCATCACTGAGCTCAATTTTAACCTCACATTTTCAAACATTAAGTCATAACATCTATAAGCCAGTTCATCTCTGTATATATCCATCTGCAATAACTAAAACTAACAAACCTAAATCTGCTAGCAAGTATATGTGTTATTAACACCATAAAACAAACGTGTAAGAAGAAAGACAATAAATAAAAAGAGAGAGATGTAGGAGAGAATGAAAAAGGGAAGCACTGAAACGGAAATACAATGACAGGTACAGCTTCCCCCTTTCCTCTCTGGTCTACACAACTTTATTAAGAGGAAGTGAAGACTTGCCCTGGGCAGTGAATGTTATTGTTCTTAGAGCTCTGCTTTTAGACAAATATGGGCCCAGAAAATAATAGTTCACCATAACATTGTCTTTTGGTTAGCAATCAGCAAGGGCTCACATTTAATAAACTTGTTGTTCTGTTATTGTGTGGTATTATTGTTGCTCTCTCTGTTCATGTATTAGTGTAAGTGTTTTACGCTGCCTTTGTTTCAGACAACTCGACAGCTACAATCCACCCTTAGTTTATAACAATCTGGATTTATCGCTCGTTAGCTTGTGATGCTCCCCCACCAGTTGGTGTGGGTACCATGTTCTCACTAGCTAACATTTCCCAGCAAAATCTAGAATTCATCAAGATTTTGCAGAAAGCAATAATCAAATGTTTTTAGTCATTGTGGATGCTAATGCTAGATGGTGATAAATCCTTCATCCCCCTCAATGATTTTTCCATTGAGGTACTCAGAAATCGTTTTGCATTTTATGACCCATTAACCATCCCCATCATATTTGGTATTCAAGCATTCTCTGTCCCATTTTCCCTTTCCTTATATGTGTGACAGTAAACCATTTATCATTTGCATGGGCTTCTACACTAATTTTTCATACCCGTTGACCCGTGACTTCTGTGCCTTCACTATCTATTAGTTAGTGTAGCATGTCAAAAGCTACATAAGATCATACCTATTAACGTGTGAACTGCTAGTTTTCCACTGAATCCAACCACAGAAAATAATTTCACATATAATTGTTCTATTCCAATCCGGAGCAAACTTTGGCGATGAAAGAATGTAAATGTGATGCATGTTGTTCAAATATACCCATTTGATATTGACACTGATTTAGTTTGGCAAGAGCGATGCAGTTAGACTAAAATTGACTAATACAATAGTAAGGAATTAGGTAACAATTGTGTTGAATTATAGTTGGAAATTGTTATTATTATAGCTCACACTATTTGATAGCTCATCATTTGCAATTTAGAATGCTTTAATATACACACTTATACTTATTCATCCTTTTTATGGTTGTAGCCTTTATTCTACACAAACATTATTTCAAGGGGTTTAGAGACTTTACTGACATTTGCCTGCAAACTGTTGACTGTGAGCTCAGTTGAGGTTATCACTTGGGAATGCAGTGGAGAAGACATATTCTTCTCTCTGAACATATTAGCAATGACATCCATTGTTGCGTTATTTTATTTTGCTTAGGGACTTAATTACTAAAGAAAGAAAAGGGAACACTTTGTCACAGTTGTCGCTGGAATTGTTTAATCGTCTGCATAAGATGCAACCTTTCCTTCAACGTACTTCTGTGGAACCAATCCTATGCCCAGAAAACGCCACTGCATTGTACTTCTGTGGAACCAATCCTATGCCCAGAAAACGCCACTGCATGCCACTGCAATCAGCCCAGGCTGATTGCCAAGCAATTCAAAGGTCAATGAGTAAGGTTGTGTGACTAACTTGTGGCAGTTAATTTAACCGTGTCTGTATGTTTGTGTGAGCGTGTGTGTGTGTGTGTGTGTGCGGCATGTTTGCGTGTGTGTGTGTGTGTGGGTGTGCATAAAACAGCTGTATATTTACAAACTGTATAGTGTTGACTATCACTGAGGTACATAAAGTCAACAATTACCATTTGAAAGGGAACCTGATACTTCCTCCCTCGTTCTGGGTGATTACACAAACCTGCCACTCTTACCTGTTGAAAAGACAGTGGCAATCACAAGTTCATTTGACCATCGAAGATGCTGCCTTGGTCTTTTCTATTACTCTTCTTGTCGGCAGCAGGTTTGGAAATCTTTATGAAGAGATTTAAGCAAATTATAGTCTTGGATGTTGGATTTCTGAAAGTGGCACATGCCGAGTTGTGTTTGTTTATGAAAAATCTGCATACTTTTTTGTCTTATCACATTGTCTTTCCGGTATATTTCAGAGAGAAACCTGGTGTGCTGTGTGCTGTTTTAACGTTTTTGTTCTATTTTCTTTTACAGATTATTTCAAGGGAAACAAAGCTTTTAGTGTTACGTCCTCTCCTGCTGTTTCTGCAGTTAGTGGAAAGATGTTAGTTACCAAGTTAGTGGTATTATCAGGTGATTTAGTAAAGCTGGAATGCAAACCCCTTCAAATTGGGAACATTTCTTTGTATTATTTCAACCACACTCTGGGTGAATACCACATTGTACAGAGAGGTCTTGATCTAGTTTTCCAAGCAACCGTTGAGAACTCTGGGAAATACCTTTGTTCTCATGAGCCAAGGGAAACATCTAGCAGTCAAACTATCAACCTCACCGTAGTGGGTAAGTGTGTATTAACATGACCACCAATGAAAATCCAACAGCAATATAACTAATATAATTGACTTACCTTTGTTACATATTTATTATTTATTGATGACTACTGTGCGTTGTTGTAGTGCGTAGATGACCATTGCCCTCATGATCATTTCAGTGTACAGAAAGACCATGTTTCACATTTGATTATGGACTTTTTACTTAAAGGTGTTGTAGGTAAGATTTGAGAGTTGTCAGGAGAAAACAGAAAAGAGTGGAAGAAAGCAAAAGAGCAGCAGTGAATGCAATGTGTTGCATTGTGTTAACACTTTTGACTGCCACGGCAAGTTTGATTCCTCGACTCAATCAGGAAAAAGATTCCCTAATTGGTCAGAAATTGCCCTGATTGATTCCCTGATTGCAGAGGTATAAAATCTAAATTGGGTCACACAGAGGCAGGAGCATTCAACTCGAAACAGATATTCTCAGAGAGCATTTCACTCACTTATAGCTGACGGACAGCTATTGCATTCCTAATAAATTACACTCAAATTCTAGCTCTTGCCTACAGCACCTTTAAACCTGCACTATGGAAGTTTTACAATTAGTTATTTATTACACTGCTTTAATGAATAGTAGATTCTGATTGGTCAATCACGGCATTCAGCGGTGCTATGGACCGCTGCTATGATTAACAGGCCGTTGCTATGAACACTGTTTCAACCGTTGATTTTATCTGACAATTTGTATTAGGGAAGGGAATAAAATCCTTTTTTAATCAATGCAATCATAAATTGTTGTTGTTTTATTTAGTAAGTAGCTGTGTAATAAGGAAAATGTAAAGCGAGCCGGTCATTATCTCAAACAAAAATGTATTTTGCAACAATGACCGACTTGCTGTGCATTATCCCTTACATAAATGGAGGGGCAAAGTAAGGAAATTGCTGCAGTAGAACAATAACATAGTGCAGATTTAAAGGACAATACCGATCTGTGATCAAACATCGTAAGTGTCTCTCCTGGCTTCTCCAAATCATCTGTTACCAATATAATTACAGACCGGTAATAGTTATTTAAACTTTACTTAAAGGCCCTAGCCAAAGGAGTCAGATGCCATTTTTCAAACGTCTTTCATGAGGCATCTGCATTAAACTGGTGGTTGGGGCTGGTCATAGCTTTTCAAAAAGTGGGAGGGTTTGTTGCATGAATAATTTTGTTTTCCTTCCGTCTTTTCTCTGCCCGCTTCAGAGCGATTGGCGAAGTTGCAGGTGGTGGCCACTCCCTCCCACCCGGTTGTCATGGAGGGTCAACCCGTGGTGCTGCATTGTCATTCCTCCACCTTGTCGCTCGCTGTCAACTGGTCCTGGTTCATGATTCCTCTGAACAGATATGAAAATGAAATGATGTACACTGGGAGGGATGTGGTTATCTCCAGGCCAGAGGACAGCGGGTCGTACCATTGCATGGCTCAGAGCCTGGTAATGGGGATCAATCAAATGGCGACCAGCTCACAATTCCTGATTAAGGTTGTCGCCATGCCAAAGACTGGTAGGTTCTCTTTGTACTCACCCTCTGGAAATGAGATGGTTCATTTGTATTGTATTTATTTGTGACATCATGTTTACAATTTATTTTGTATGTGCAAGTTTTGGTATTTGTCACAAAATAATGAAAAAGAAAATACAGGTTTATTGTTGGATGACATTTAGATTTGCACATGATGTGTGTTCTCGGTCCTCTAGAGTTCCCTTGCTTATTATGGCTAATGTTGCCACTGCTAATGTTGTGTTCACCGCCGACCTCGGTTCATTATAACGTGTCTGTGTATTTGATACGTTTACTCATCGTTTAGGACTGGCTCTTGTGGATCATTTGGGTCTGGCAGGCTTTGGTTTGTCTCTCCTGGGGTGGCTCATCCTGCTAGCTGCTCTGCTGTGGTTTGCCAGGGGGGGTTATGGAACCTGTTGCCCGGCTCTGCAGGGAGTGACATCCTTAAGGGCCAAGGCTAAAGGTGCGAAAAGACTTATGTTGATTTATTTAATGGGTTACTATTTTGTGTACTCATTAAAAGGGTTTTGTGCGTGTGTGTGCGTGCGTGTGTGTGCATGCATTTGTGTGTGTGTGTGTGTGCATGTGTGTGTGTGTGTGTGTGTGTGCCTGTGTTTGTGTGTGTGTTTTTGTGTGTGTGGGTCAATTCATTTACAGGTTTGACTGAATCTAAAATGGCCACAAGGTAAGCCAATAGTTGTTATAAACACACACAATATGACAACCATTATTACAGTCAGTCTTTTTTTTGTGTATAAGTCACATTGCGAGTCAAAAAGTGAATTGCCAAGAATATATTTGACATAATATCATCCGAAGTTGATATATATTGGTTTATTATTTATTGATTTAACCCAAGTGATGGCATGCCACATGCTGAAAGTCAAGGTGACTACATGAACTACACCAGAACCAACCTAGCCTACGTAGACCTGAAGCCCAACTCCATGAATGGTAATGATGTCTACTCCAGCCTACCCTAGACCTCCATGATTGGTCATGAGGTCTACTCCAGCCTATCCTAGACCTTCATGACTGGAAATGACATATATCAGTGTACCCTGACCTCCATGACTGGTAATTGACCTCTTGGGAGAGGCAAATTAAGGATGAGGTGGAATTGAAAAACTACATTTCCACTTTTATCAACAGCTTTTTAAGGTTCCATGGATTGTCCGATGTATGTTATCCTCTTTCATGAAGGTACAGATTTTGTTTTTCATGTGTGAGAAATGTGAAAATGTTTATTTTAATAAATAACTTAAATGAAGAGACTACATGTATTATGTTCATCATTAAAATGCAATGGCTCAAGAGGAACATAGATCAAACAAACAAGAAAGAAATTAATGAGAACATGTCGCCCCTTGCGACATCTGGCTTATCAAGAGAGATTATATAATTCACACATAGGAATGTGGATTTATAATGCTGGTCAATATACACATATCCCACAAAACAAATATTGGCAAAAAAATGTTGAATCACTTGCGTTGCATTCCTTCCGGGTCAGGCTTTTCATCACAGGAAGTTTCCTCAACATGTTTTCTGATTTAAGTGATTTGTTGGTCCAGCATAAAATGTGACCCTGTGTGGGACCTGGGTGGGTTTAGATGTGTGTACATTTGATTTATGCAACAATTAAATATCTTGGTCTTTGGCCTTTGGCCTGTGTTAAAAAATACTAACAATTTCACTCATGTTGTCTTCCTGTTTTATGGGGGTGGGAGAATACTGCCTTCCCTTTTTCTTAATATGATGAACAAAGAACCAGATTCAAACCATAGATTCATCAGAGTTGTCACATTCTTGTAGCCTGATACTTTCAGAATGACTGTATACATTACGTTTACAAACATTCCCGGCCTTAAAAATATTTCACAATACTAGGATCCAGATCCTGTTTCGCAATGACAGAGTACATTAGAGCACAACAGACCTAAAATCTGGTGAAGAAACTTTTGACAAAGTAACTTGTGATTTACTTCTAACCTTTCCCCAACATTAAAACACATGGGCACGGCTTCACAAAATCGACTGTTTCTGAGTGAAATAGCATTAAAATATATCAGTGTTTTGTTGTTGCTGCCGATATGTATTTCTAATGTATTGTGATGTGACCCTGTATGCAAACAAATTTAAGAACACTAAACAACTTGAACATGGGTGCTCATGGGGGATAGGTCGTTTTCAACACAACCCCATAAATGCCATGTATTTCTCTAGTGCATGAGAGCAACAATACCAAGCTATACATTTTCAAAGTGATTTTTAAACAACTACCTCCATTGTTGTACTGTCGCTAACCTGAAATAATACATCACAGGCTTCACATAATAGGCTTCACATTCTAACCATCATTAAATCTTCAAGATCCTTGCTGTATTTCCTCTCAGTGAGGTTCAGCTCTGATGAAGTGTATCTGGCAGTCCTTCCCTATCGTCTGCATTTGCTGCTCTTCTCCTGGGCCTCTCCGGCTGTGGTTCCTGCTCTCCTGACTGGACATCTGGCTGGTGAACGTCTGCGAGGAGCACGCTTCCCCCTTCACCACCTTCTTCATGTGCCTGGCAATGAACGTCCTGAACTTCCTGGTGGCGAAGCAGTACACCACTGGGTCCAGGATGCAGTTGAGGCCCATGAGGAGCAAGGTGACCTGATGGGCGTCGTTCAGCGCCTGCCGGGTGTCCAGGCTCCAAGTCACACTGCCCCAGCCCTCACTGATCCCCAGCACCGCCAGGGTCCATGGGCCCTGGATGATGTGGTGGGGCAGGAAGCACAGCACGAACACGCCAACCACCGCACAGAGCATCTGCAGCGCCTGGCGCTTCACCCCTCGGGGCTTGGCGGACACCGGGGCCCTGAAGCTCTGACCCGCCGCAGTTGATGCCACTAATCCTGACCGGGCCCCCGGGGGCCTCCGTAGCAAGGTGCGTGCGATGAGGAGGTTGCAGACTACCACGAGGAAGAAGACCACGAAAAACATGGCGATGATGCCACAGTGGGTGAGCGCCACACCTTGCTTAACCTTGTCGCTCTCGCGGTGGTAGCCCTCGAAGCACCGAGTCACATTCCGCTCATCCAAATGGGAGGCGGGTGACAGCAGCGACGGCACCGCCATGCCCAAGGTCACGGCCCAGATGGTGAAGGACACGCCTGCGCCGCGCCGCCAGCGATCCGAGGCGGCGGAGCTCAGGGGCCGCGTGATGGCCCAGTAGCGGTTGACGCTGATAGCACAAAGGAAGAGGATTGAGCAGTAGGTGTTGATGAAGAACATGGAGCCGGTCACACGGCACAGGAAGTCCGGGTAGATCCAGTCACCGTGGCGCCGGTAGTAGTCAACCCAGAAGGGGAGGGCGCAGACAAACAGCAGATCGGCGATGGTCAGGTTGGCCATGTAAATGCGGATCTCTCCAATAGCTTGTGCCCCACGTATCCGGCGGATGACGAAAAGGGCGTAGCAGTTAGCCAGGAAGCCCAGGATGAAGATGATACCATAGGAGGCAGAGAAAAGGGTGTAGCGAAACTCAGAGTCCAGGAAGTCCTTGGGGGCATTGGTGATATCTGGAGCAGAGCTGCAGAGCCCAGTGACGTCTGGGGATGGCGGTTTTACCTCTGTGATGACAGTCATGTCTAGTGTTTGAAGACACTGCTTCTATCTGGGAAGTGGCAAAGAAATTTGATCAGATTCCAAAATGTAGCTTTTATGCCACAGTTTAAATGACATACAACTTATATCCATGTGTATTGTTCATTACCCATTAATTATTTTAACTTGTCCATCAAGGTTAGAAGTTTATATATGTATTTTATTATTACTGTCATTTAACCTCCAGATTACCACTTAACCAAAGCAAACAAAGGTGCAAGATTTTGCACTTACCAATAGGACAAAGCAAGACTAGAAGTAAATAATATAGGCTATAATAAAGGCTACCCAAAACGTTTGGAGCTCTTTTGTATTTTAGCCCTTTTCTGACAACTGAATTCAAAGCTGTACTACAAGGAAACCCTTTGTTCCTACTTCCAACTAGCTTCTGCCGCACCCTTTACCGCCTGTTAATCGTAAAATGATTTTTTTTTTTGGGGGGGGGGTAATGGTTACGCGCAGAGTCTCAAGAACTTTCTTGAATCCTCATGTTAAAAATAAAAACCGTAGGGCGTGTTGTCAGACACTGGTAGAGCGGTATGTCATCCGTATACCTTGCGAAAAAAAACATGCCCGTGTGTTTTGGGAATAATCTCGTCTAAAATATAAAGTCTGAAATGTATAGTTGTGTCCCTGTGGATTGCCTGCAATTGATATCTTTACATATTTGCTCGTTGGTTCATCTTGCACAAACGCAGCCACCTCAAGGATGGTATTAAAGTTCTGGCTTTATCTCGTTGCTTCAATTTAAAATTTAAATTAAAGGAATCATAATCGAAATGTACTTCAGACTTTACATATTTACAAAAAACTTTTGGTTTAAATCTTCTTATAGGCTGGAAGGCCTATTGGGTCATTGCGAAAACCATAGACAGACAACCACACCCACAGGCTGACCCACAACCAACCTACACTTCCAAACCCAGTAAGAATTTGTAAGCTGTATGATAAAAAAAATAAAAAAAAATATGTTAGGATAGGCCGACACTCTACACTTGCACTGCACTACAGATTAATACCCTTTTAATATGAAGTTGTAGGCCTAACTTTGGCTTAACTGCCTCAACACATTCAACAGTCCTGAAACTTACCTGTAGACCTTACACACAGCGGTTCTTCTCTTTATCTCTTCACTTAAAATGCGAGAGCAGATCCTCCTGAGCAAGTCAAACACGCGCGCATCTGTCGGACTGGTGAGACTGAATGAGAAGCGGGGGAGAAGAGATTGCGTCAAGAAAGGTGTTGGCGGCGACATGGGAAACCACAGAGTTGCACATTGATCTTATTCGCGCATTTCCCTCTTTCAGAGCATTGTTGGAAAAGACAGTTTCAAATCCATATTCACGTTAATCGAATCTATACCATATATATTTTTAGTTTTCTTATACCTCATGGATATATCAATATCATAATGTCTTGTATGAATGGATCATACTCCTATAGGAGTATCATACTCCTAGAGGACCAACTTTAAAAGTTTTTAGATGAACTCAAATACATTATACATACGATGGACTTGTTTTAGGTTGGGGTAACATGTATTTATTGGATGGAAATTCTGCCCACAATTTTATTGAGTTCATCCAATGAGTTATTTTTTTGACTGTAATCGAATTACTGCTACATGAATTAATATAGATATGAAAGCAAGAGTATATAGGTGTATCAGTTGCCAACGTAGAAAACTATGTAGCAAACTAGCAAACTTAAAAAAAAAGAAATTAAGTAAAGTAACAATTTTAGTAATAATTTAATGTAGTGCTGGATTTCCTTCGCTAGGTGGAAGCAGAGATTGATGAAAAGTCCAAAAAGACGTTGAGGAGTAGACAGTGCTATGCCATTTATGGGCATTTATGCCCATAATTGTCCATAAACTATGCGCATTTCTCGCAGTGCGCATACTGTCCTACGAGCCTCTGATGTGTTCATATCCACGCCTGGTCAGTGGTAGGTATTTTTTTGCTAAAGCAACCTGGTCCCCCCGAGGCCACTGTGTAATTCCTACATTAAGGTAAACAAGCCCCTGTAACCCTTAGGAGCCTGGTTTTATGACTCAGCAGTGAATACAAAACTGTAGGGATTGTGCAGAACTGTCATGCATTACAATACAGGCTTGTGGACTTTAAACCATCTTGTCGTTCGTTTTAGTTTTGATGGTACGTATGAATTTAGTTTCTATTTCATGGGTTGGTTTTCATACTATCTAATCCTTACGCAAATTTTTCTTTGTTCCTATTTGGATACGATCATTGAAGGTTATGATCGTTTTCCAAAGCTACATCCCGTCTCATTCCTCCGGTGTGTGTGTGTGTGTGTGTGTGTGTGTGTGTGTGCGCGTGCGTGCGTGTGCGTGCGTGTGTGCGTGTGTAGAAGGGTTATGAAGGCAATGAGTGGCCCCTCTGCATTGGAGAACCGAGTCACCAGTCCGTGCAGTACACGTACCCTGATGTTCTGCTCTGCTGCATGGGTCACACTGAGGAATCTCTTCATCTCAACAGATAATGCAGATAAAGCACGGTAGGCTTTCAGTGCAGGTGTTCAGAGAGAAGGAAGGAGAGAGAAAGGAGAGGCAAAGAGACGAAGAGAGAGGGAACACTGCCAAGGACCTCCTTTTTTTCTAAATTGCAGAGCCAGTGTTGGCATAGGAGAGCTGCAGTCCTCAGGGTTGTCGTTCCATTGTGAGAGCAGGGAGGGAGAGAGATCCTGCATGTCCCGTCCTCCCTTTACACAACCTTTGAACCAGTGCTCCACGTCACCTGCCCCCTCTCCCCCTTAATTGCTTTGATGCTTTTATACAAAGCGACTTACACTAAATTAAGGTTACAGATGTGTTTAAGGTCAAGGTGCACTTTAGGCTGTAAAGTGCTCTAAGGATGCTTACAGGTTAACTGTGCACATTGGGGCATCAAACCAATAGTAGCTTTTCTGTCCATCATTGGAAGGAGGCTATGGAGGCTATGGAACAAAACTGCCATGGATGTTTCATGGCAGTTTTGTTCTTTTTTTGTTCAGTTTTTTTTGTCTAGGGCTGAAGGTTCAGGCCAGGCTCTCTCTTAGGGCAGATTTACAGCATGCCAGAGAGGGAAGTTTTAGAGGAATGTCCCCCTGCCGTGGCAGTTACAGAAAGAGAGAGAGAGAGAGAGAGAGAGAGAGAGAGAGAGAGAGAGAGAGAGAGAGAGAGAGAGAGAGAGAGGCCCGGGCAGCCGCTACAGAGAGACTAAGGGAGACCATACTGAGGCTGGGGAGCTTGTTATGACTGCAATCTTGAAAGATGTAGTCTTAATACTTAATAAAAAACTATTTTGCTTTTGTATTGATTTAGTCAAGATTATTAAGTCAATTCAGACATTTCATTTTTGGAGAACCACCCAAAAAAAAATGTATTAATGAATTTCATCACCATAGCAGCGTGAACAAAAAATAAGTTGAGTTTATTTAGTATAGCACCTTTCACAGAACATGATCAGAAAGTGCTTCACAAAAATATATATATTTTAAAATAAGACCATAACACAGTGAAATGAAAGAAACAATAAAACATAAGCAGCAACAGACCTTAAAAACACACAAAATTACAAACACTACAGCAAGACATAGGCCAGTTTGAATAAACTGAATGAAAAACCCTGGTCAGAAAACCTAAATTACCTACTGGTGAGTTAAGGAAGGGGCATTGTCAGAAATGAACACAGATTCCTGGCAATGCAAGGCTTTATATGTACTAACAAGTACCTTAAAATTGATCCTGAACTTGTTGGGAAGCCAATGTTAAGAAGATACGATGGGTGTGATGGGAGAGGTCCTGCTGGACCTGTTCAACACCCTAGCAGCAGCATTCTGGACCATTCATAGACGTTCCAGAGATGGCTTGCGGAGGCAGGTAAAAAAGGAACTGCAGTAGGGAGAATATAAAAGCATGAATGATCATCTCTAGCTCAGGTTGAGATGGTAAACAGACATGAAGAATGGCATTGTTTCTTAGATGGAAGAAACATGTACACGACAATGATTTCATCAAAGTGCGTGAAGCAAATATATGGACCTCAGTCCTATCTGCGTTTAGCTGTGAAGAGTTGTAAGCCATCCAGTCCATAATGGCAGTCAAACAATTGTGCAAAAGTCTGTTTGCAGTCTCATCAGGCTTAAAAGAGACATATGGCTGAATATCATCAGCGTAACAGGGATATGAGATATATACATTTGCTAACAATATGACCTTAGGGAATTATATACAATGGACATTATATAGGACCCCAGAGAGAATCTTGAGACACACCACAGGAAAGAGCAGCAGTTTCAGACATGTAGGGTCACAGAAAAAAGCAGTCTAGGGTGCTCCCAGAGACACCAACCCACTGCTTAAGCCTTTCAGTTAGGACACTGTGATCTACAGTATCAAAAGCTGCGCTTAGATCCAGAAGCACCAAAACAGAGCATTCACCCACATCAGAACACATCATTATGTCCAGTGGCAGATTAAGGTGGACATGACCCTAGGCTACTCTTTGTGGTGGTCTCTTTGTTAACTGTTTTATTCTTAACCGTTTCATGTTATCTGTATATCAATTATAACTCCATTTTATGCTAACCGTTATGCTTTATGCTAACTGATGTGGTTTTCACCTGCTAATTCTGGATGAAGATGGATACAATGGGAAAATGTCTTCATCAGACTGGTGTCTGTAATATTATCAGAGCAGTCATGCACTGTTCACATAAAGAATACAATGTTCTCTCAACAATACATTAATATACACAACATATAACAATAAACACATGCATCAACAGACATTATACATGTATACATACATATAAATGAATATATAGTTATATATATATATAAATTAAGTCATCATTTCCTAACTACGGTTACCTTGTTAGCCCAAAATACAGAACAGATACAGCTTTTAGCTTTTGTGCTCTGCTATCATATTTCTTTCTGACATTTTGCCACTATGCTGTCCAGTAACAGTGATGTATTATTTGACGTATTAAATGTAGATAATTAAAAAATGTCCGGCCAATCCGGGGCCCTTGCATACGTGAGGCCCCTAGGCTGCGGCCTGTGCATTAATCTGCGCCTGGTTATGTCATTGGAGACCCTGAGAAGAGTGGAATGCTTCAGACAGAAACCACATGGAGTTTATCTAAAATGTTGTGTGCAGTCAAGAGCAGCGAGCTGTTTGGCAACAACTTTCTCTAATATTTTTTTGATAAAAGGCAATCTTAGAAATAAGCCTATAGTGTTTGGAAAGGGATTGATTTGTTTTTTTCTCCGAAGAGGCTGAACAGCTGCATGTTTAGAGATGTTCAGAGAAAGTCACTGCAATGCTTATTTGAAATGACTGCACATCAGGAGCAGGAGTGACAATGTTGTTAATGGTGTCAAACAGGACTGTCAGGTATGTTTACTCGAGGCAATTAGGTTAGACAAGTAAGATGCCCTCTTATCCTTAACCATGCTGTTAAACTCAGTTATAAGGTCTTTGTAATAGAGACGGTGAACATAGAACAACAAATAGTGTAATTTAACCAGGGGGATGAATTGAGGGAACAAGTTGCATTTTTCTCGGAGACTCCTTTTAAAGGAGTAGACCAGACTAGCTACATCAGTGTGAGAAGACAACAATGCGCTTGGGTCCAAAGCTGCAAAAAACTTCTCAGCTGAGAGGCAATATAAGATGCGAGAGCAAATTACACGTTTACTGAGTGGGCAGAGAATCGAGAAATAATAGACAGGTTAAACAAAACACATTCATGATCAGTAAGATGCAGCTCGTCAGTGCAGATAGAATCTGTATCTAAGCCAAGCGTAAAAATAAGGTCAAAACTATGACCCCTAATGTGTGTGGGACCAGAAAAGTGAAAATTAAGAGACTCAGTGACATTAAGCCAATCATCAGCAAAGCTGCAAGTAATGTCATCGATTTGAATATGAAAATCCTCAAACATAATAACTCTGTCCAACCTAATGATGAAAAAAATTGAATTCAGTCATGAAAGAGCTATTTGAACCAGGGGTGTGTAAATGACAATAAAATAAAAACGAATTTGAGCGACCATCTTTGGTCATCTGCAGTTCAAACAAGGAGAAAGACCCAGTGCTCACCGTCCGACTTGGAAAGCAGTTCCTAAAAACCACAGCGAGTCCTCCACCCTGGCCCGAGGTCCTGGGAGTGCTGATAAAAGCACCTGTATCCCATCATGGAGAACAGAGCTCTCCATAATGTTTGAGCTGTTTGCTGATACAATGAAGATGAACAGGGATTAACTTGAACAACTTTGGCATCTATTAAAATAACATATGAACTACACAATCCAGGTCTTTATTAGCCACTTATCCAAAGTCGTCATAAACACTTATAACACACCTATTTAGCAAAATAGTGCTTAATAGACAAGTTGGTGTTTGTGTGTGTGTGTGTGTGTGTTTGTGTGGGTATGGGTAGGTGGAATGTGGAAGATTGTGCTCCACAGATGAGTTAGGCAGGTAATATAAATCACATGGTATAATAACATAAGCTTGTTTCTGTAGTCGACAGAAATGACACGATGATCCAAGTTCGTAGACTTACACTATGCTTGATTAAATTACATACCACCTCCTACATTACCTGTTTCATCTAGGGATCAAACATGGACAAATTTATGATGTGGTTTCATATGATTTTATACAAACCTTTCAAAATAACTGGAAAGGGAAGGGACTGGCATTTCAGCTATACAGCTTGCAGTATACTGTTTGCTGCTGCCTTTGTGAACACTACATTTAGATGGGCAGAAATATGTAGAATCATAAATCAGTGCACTAGATTTGGAAAGTAAATAGATTAATCCTTAATCCTTGCTGTAAAAAATATAGATAAATAAACAATTATCTGTGAATCTGGATCCCACTTAACCATGTTACAAGGAAAACTTTCCCCTATAAAAAAACTAAATACTATAGGTTTTTGGAAAATCTGTTGTAGGACTGTTGTGTAAGATGTCAATCAACAGAGGAAAGGATTTGTCAATGACAACATACGTCGCTCATCTATGATTCATGCACTGTCTATGTGTTCCCGGTAGCCAATGATGCCGGTGGAGGATGTTTGTGATTAGGAAGGATGTGGGCCAGGGGAGACAGCTCTCTTCCTGGGTTGTGTGTGTGTGGGAGTGTGTGTGTGTGTGTGTGTGTGTGTGTGTGTGTGTGTGTGTGTGTGTGTGTGTGAGTGTGTGTGTGTGTGTGTGT
>JAOPJO010000124.1:13077081-13090112 GCA_027123675.1 Molva macrophthalma | reverse complement strand
ACACACACACACACACACACACACACACACACACACACACACACACACACACACACACACACACACACAGCACAACCCCCTCCCTCACGTATCTCTGTGTCCTACGGAAAGTGAAGGTGAAACACAATGATTTGAATAACAAAAAAGAAATGAGATGAGAAGCCATTATTTTCAGAGTTTGCATTTATGCAGTGCTATGTGGTTTCGCAAAACTACTGAAACAGATTATATTAACCTAATTTTTTTTGTTGTATCATTCCAATTAATTTAAAATCTTAAATAAATTGCTAAATTCATATCATGCTTTTGTACTCACTGGATCTTCTAAAACTAGGACCAACAATGTGGTTTGTTATTTAATAGAAATGCAGATACAATATAATAATAACGGTGTATAATATAATAATGATGGAAGCTGTATTTTTCAGAGAGAATAACCTGCTCAAAGACCCACACCAAATGCTATAATCTATCTGCTAGCTAGCTTCAGATAGAGCTAAATCAATGCACAAGATACTATGACGTTGATTAGTGTGGCATGCCCTCATAGATAGAAAGACGGTAGTTGGGTTTGAACCCAGGACCTTCTGTGTTAAATGCTACATGTTTTCTCTCTTCTGTCTGGCTTCCTCTTAACTCTAAAGACAGAATTGTGCATGCGATTCGAAGTGGGCCTATGCTAGGGAGAATAAGGGTAAAAATTTGACTTGACGATTGTTTGAAACATAGTTTCAAACAAGTTTAATGTAAACATGGTCTTGTTGATTTCTATTTATTTGGTAACGTAATTTGCTGTTGACTTGCTTCTGGTCGTACAGTACTTCTCACAAATGTTTGCCATGTATGAAAGAGATAGTGATAGAGGGAAAGTGTGTGTGTTCCTGTTAGTGTGTATGTGTGTCAGTCTGGCCATCTCTTAACCCACGCAAATTGCTTGTGTCATGGTAATCAAGCATAACTGTGACACCATCTGTTGAGTGCTCTCTCTCTCTTCCTCTGTCTCTCTTCCTTTCCCCATTATTTTTCTCATGCACTAAATTATTCCATTTCATAGACACGTGTGCTCTCTTGTACTCACTCCTGTTGCTCTGCAGTGAGTTTGACTCGGCTTACTGATGAAGAAATAATCGGTTGTTCTTCTCTTCTTCCTGCAGATGATGGTTTTCCCTACTCAAACACCAGCGTTTGTCCCTTGAAGCTACAAGCAGACAACAAAAAGACAGAACAGCAACCATTTTGAAGAACCATCATCTCCTTTCTTTCATCCATTCTTCTGGACTCGAGCGGAGAACTAACCAGAACAACAAGGGATTGTTACTGCTACTCCCACACAAATGTTGGCTTTCCAAAACCTTGTCCAATAACTTCAATAAGAAATCGAGACCACGTTCCACAACTCTGTACGCCATGTCTGAGCACAAGGACATGACGAACCGCCACTTGCGGCATAAGCTACAGAGCCTCGGTCGACGGCTGGACGAATTGGAGGAGGCCACCAACAAGCTGCAGAAGTCTGAGGACGAGCTAGTCGAGCTGCAAGTCAGTACTCTGATGTCTAGTCGGATGCAAAAAAAGTTTTGGCTAAACCCTGAGAATAACTGACTGGATATTAATTATGTCATTTATTTCTTAAAAGTTTGAAAACATAGTACTCTGATGTGTATTCTGGCTAGTCTATGTGCAAATCTGTGCGTATTTGTATCTTCTCTTCCTGAAATGGAGATTGATATTTATTAAGACCTTTGTGGATAGTTATTATAAGATTGTATGTGTTTACAATCAATTTATTAATGAATCCCTCCCCCTTACCATAGGACAAGATTATCCAGGCAGAAGGCAGCAACTCCTCACTGCTGGACGATGTGGAGGCTCTGAAAAAGAGGCTCCTGAAGATTCAAGGGAAGGACGAGGAGGTCCGCAAGGCTGAGGACCTCTGCCGCACCGTCCGAGAGAAACTGGAAGAGGAGGAGAGCCTCACCAAGGAGCTCAAGGCCGAGATCGAACGTCTTCAGCGGCGGATGACCGAACTGGAAAAGCTGGAGGAGGCATTCGGTAAAAGCAAGTCCGATTGTAGCCAGCTGTGTCTCAGCCTCAACGAGGAGAAGAACCTAACCAAGAAGCTCTCGTCTGAGTTGGAAACCCTCAAGGCCCGTTTGAAGGAGATTGAGACATCTGAGGTGAAGCTGGAAAGGGCGGAGCAGGCCTTAGCTGCCGAGTTGGACAAACTCAAAGGCTTCACCCAGACCTTTGTAAGCGAGCGCAAGAGGCTCCTGGAGAGCCAGAGGGACAACGAGAAGACCATTCTGAAGCTGACAGAAAAAGTGGAACATCAGAAGAAACGCATTGGCACTGCGGCAGACCCCGGACACGGGGATTTCAGGAAGTCGTGCATTGAAGATGAACTCTCCATGGGCCTTTTCAACAGCAAGCTGAACCAACGCAAGAGAAGCCTGGACTACCTGAAGTCCACCGAGGACAACATCGGCCTACGGAATGAGAAGAACAGCAGCCTAGAAGGTCAGAGAGAGGAGGACAACAAGGTGAAAGAGCTGACCCAGGAGGTGGAGAGGTTAAAGAACCGCCTCAAACAACTGGAGATTGTCGAGGAGGACCTTAAGAACTCAGAGTCCAAGAACGGAGAGCTCCAGGAGAAGTTCCAGGTGGAGTGCAACAGAGCACGACAACTCGGCGAGCAGGTGGAGCAGCTCCAGACGCAGCTCTGCGGTAACGGGGACATGGATAATTGCAGTAGTCAAGGCAACAGGAGCCCCAGCGCGTGCCCCAAAACCCTTGCCAAAGTCCACGAGAACGGAAAGGCTGAGAACGAAGAGATCAACGTCAAGGGTGGCTTCAGGCAGGAGAAGCCCAAGTACAGGAGCGCCGCTGCCCCCTCGGAGCCCAGCTCACCTAAAGCCAAGAACCGGGAGCTGTCTCCTCAGCACAAGAGGGAGACCAAGCTGCGTAGCAGAGAGCTGAGCCACTCGGAGGAGAGCTCGCCCAATGCTGGCAGGAGACCCGTCAGTCCCGCACACAAATCCAGGAGGACGCCAAAGACCCCAACAACTACAACAACCACATCTGATAACGGAGTAAAAGAAACCGGAAGAGGAATGGCTGAGAAGACAAGGGAAGGTGCCTCACGCGGCTCTGTAAGCGCATCTTCCGGTGAAGCCAAGAAAGCTTCCGTCTTGAGCCGCTACCCCCCAGCAGCTAATGATCAGAAGCCTTGGAAGACCGCAAAGAAGGAGACTGAGGTAGAGAGCAAGAAGAGCAAAGTGGAAAAGTTCTCCAAGTTGTACACCGGCAGCGACAGCGAGTCAAACAACTCTGATGTTTTGCCTGAGAGCTATGGCAAAGCCAACAGCATCTCCACCCAGGACAAGGACTCTATCTTTGTGTCCGATCAGGAAACACTGGACCCGGTCCAGGAGTCAGTCACTGTCCCCCTCTTGGCTTCAAAGGCCAACGGATCCTACACAGCTTACAGATCCAATGTCACGCCACTGTTGCCTAGCGACCAGGGGTCAGAAGGTCACTCCTCCGCCTCTGAGACGGAATCCACAGGGTCGAGGCCGTCTGAACCCGAACCCGTGTCTGAGGCGTCCACTGCTACCACTGTAAGCAGCAGGACCACAACCCCCAAGTACCCCCGGTACTCCGGCGTTCGCGATCCCCCCTCGGAGGGCTCCTCCACCAGGAGCTCATTCGATGATGAGCTTCACAGCAGACCGCTCCTGGCCGACGGAGGTATCCCAGAGCCCCCACACACTCCGTCAGGGATCGACATCCGGCGCGTGTGTAGCCCACGGGAGGCGCTGAGGTCAAAGGCCGTCATCAAGCCGGCCATCGTTGAGAGTGACAGGAAGGAGGTGATGATGTCAGAGACGTTGGCCACCAACGGTAAACCCAAGATCTCGACCAAACCGATGGTGATCACCACCAGTAAGATGACCAGTAGCATCACAATCTATCCCAATGACCCCAGCTCTTCCAGAACCAGCAGTCGCAGCAGTAGTGTGTCCAGTGAACCCATGTCTGGCAGGGAACGACACACCTCTACTAGTAACATCCTAATAGGTATGTTACTATGTCAACCATCTTTTTTCAACTGTGCATTAAACTGTGGCCCTTGAACAGTGAGTATTGCTCACTGTTGGGGGTTGGCTTAGCTCAGGAGGTAGAGCGGGTTGACTTGTGACCGGAAGGTTGCTAGTTCGATCCCCGGCTCCTCCTAGCTGAGTGTCGAGGTGTCCCTGAGTAAGACACCTAACCCTAACTGCTCCGGATAAGCTGGCTGTCACCTTGCATGGTTGACTCCGCCGTGAATGTGTGTATGAACTGTTGTAAGTCGCTTTGGTCTGCTAAATGCCCTAAATGTAAATGTATTGCATAATTGCATAATTATTAAAAAACGAATTAGGCTAAAACCGGAATTAAATTTAATACCTAATTCTCTTTAAATTATAAATGAATAATAAAATAATTATTAAAACTTGATTAAAATCCTATTTATTTGAATCACTATCAGGCCCCAGCACGGAGCACCGCGGCAGCATCTCCATACCGTACGAAATCTCCATCCCCAAGAGTGACATCCCGTTGCGCACCTGCCCGGACAATGACGACTATGGCCCAGAAGACCAGGGGGACCCCCCGTCCAGGTCCGGCCTCCACGACACCTCCAGGATGGACACCACCTCCATTAGCCGCCTCTGCTCCCACCACAGCAGCTTCAGCCTCCTGTCCCCGGAGGTCACAAGCACCACCACCACCAACTCCACCTCAGCGGACTTCAGCAACGACACCGAGTCGGGCTTCGAGAGCAGCAGCAGCAACACCACCGCCACCTCGCTCAGCAGCTGGAGGAGCCAGACCTACGGCCCGCCCTTGCAGGACGACAACCTGCCGGACCTGAGGAACGTGACAGTGAGGAGCACTTGGAGGAACCGGGCCGGTGCCAGCCCTGCATCCATTGACCCTTGCGTCCGGGGGAAGGCGGGTCCCCTGGCGCCCGGTGATTTTGGTGTAGGCGGTGGTGGAGGCTCGGATGATGAAGCAGTGGATCCTCCCACCACGTGGAGGGCCTACAGGGCCAACAGCATCCTGGATGCAGATGAGACGGGAAATGGCAAGATGGGGGCCGGCTGTAGTGTGACGGCACCCAAGGGAGCCAAGGCGTCTCCTGCTGAGGTGAGACACAGCAACGCAGTACATCAAATATAAATATGAGTGAATTTCTAATACGCATCCAAATTCTTGGCAAAAGTTATAAAAACAGCACCAAACGATTTTAAACTAGTAATGCTATGATAACAACACTTTTTAACTTTTTTACAGCTGTACATGCGAAAGATTACCAATGCCCCTGGCATCAGAGAAGTCCAAGATTCTGGAGCCCGCAGGATCAAGAGCTCGACGTCCCCCTCTTTCGAGGCAGCAGGGCTCAGTAGAGCCATCGCCCATGAGCCTCTCAGCTCACAGACGTGGGGCCGGTCGTACTCACAACCTGCAGTAAGTGGAACAACTGAACTGTAGGATTTTGTGCCTTTAAACACCTCAATGCACGTTAATAGGCAACATTGGTTTTTGATTTATCATAGTCACATTGGACATTTCTGTCGAAAATACAGAGCTAACCTGTATTTTCTCTCTTTTCTCTCTATGTCATGGCAAAGGGCAAGTGGCTATACTGATGAATCTGATGTTGAAAATGATTTGTTAGGTTTGCAGTTATCCATGTTTTCCGATCTCTTTTTTCTCCATCTTCTCACACAAATTGTTTCTGCTAAATGCTCACGTGGGTACATCCTATTTAAATACAGTGTTTGCTGCTGTATGAATATATGTTTCACAGCATTCAGTAACTTCCTCACAGCATTGATGAACCTCTTCCTATGTTGGGAGTAGCCCATATGGTGCTTGGGCAGTTAAGTACATAATTTGTTTCATCAAAACAAAGCTTAACAAACTGATCCCTGCTTCCATAGAAGAATCGGTCCGTAATCAGTGCAGTGGCTGGTGTGTCTGCCTTTTTGAGTGATGGTTTAATGAACATGTCTGGCTCTGCATTAGAACAAAGAGCAGTGTTTAGCAAAGTACTGATGTATGGTTATCTGAAAGGCCTGCACTCGAAAAGGAATTAGCCAAAGTAGTCATCAGGAACTGGAAGCTGTACATTTTGAGTACAGGAAAGAGAAAAAAAAAAATAGAGGCAGAAATATCTCCATAATTGAAGGAATTATCATTCCCAATCTGCAAACAATTTAGCATGGGAAGATTAGTCGAGTCTGGAAAGAGCACAGTCACAGTGTTTTTCGCTACTGGTGTGTCCACTTTGCCGGAGCTTGGCCCAACTTGTGCTTTTTTCCCCCTGCTCGCCAGACCCTGAGACTTGCAGCTTAGCACAGCAGTTCTGTAAGTTCCTCTCCCGCTGCCCTGGTAAGCACAAAGAGAGAAACAGGGTGGGACTTTGAAGGGGAAAAAAAAGAGAGAAGAAAATATGTGGGAGGCTGGAAATGAAAAAGACCTTAACAGGGAGAAAAGGTTAGGGAAACCTCAAAGAGAAGAAAATAGCTCTCTTGTATTTTAGAATGCCAGCACATTAGTCGTCTGGGTCCAGAGCCAGGCTGCATTGCTTTTCCACGCACACACACACACACACATGCACACGCATGCGCGCGCACACACACGCGCACACGAAGATGGACATTGTGCTCCATCTAACTTCGGTGCATTTTATATTTTTTCAACAAGGTGTTATTTATGTGTTTCTTTTAGTTCATTTAGTTCATATATTTGGGGGGAAAGGTTAAGAAAGACATATGAGTTGGGAATTGGCAACACCACTAACTTAAATGTCTCCTGGTATGAAGTTTGTCAAACAAAGGCACATTAGCCCAGCCGGCACCTTATTCAAGTCGGACCGTGCCCAAATTGTTAGGATCAGTAGAATACCTCTAATATAAGCATATATAAGCGTGGACTCAGTATTGACTTGAAAGTTTGTTTAATATGTTTTTATCTAATGTTTATCACATTAAATGTGTAGTACGGGATTGACATTAGCGACCTTCTCCAATGACTCCCAATGGCTTCTCTCTGATTTATTGGAGAGAAGACGATAAACATTGAAAGGGGTATGACAATGATTATTTTCATTATATAATGTTTTAGTTGCTATGCAGTGCCTGATTAGACATTGAAGGTGAAGCAGACTATGACCGGTATTTACGGAGGCTGTCCGTTCTAGTGTTAGGTTAATATTTCGTCAGTCCCAGACATTCGTCCGTGTGGTCTTGTAGTCTTGAGACGACTTCTTGAGGTAATACATTTGATGGTACAATTTCAAACAAAACACAAAATGTCCTCCTTCCATCCAGCCACTAGCCAGAATACTAGCCATAGCCAAGGCTCTGCTGTGTCGTTTCTTTCCCTGTGTAGTGGCTAAGACGGGCTTGTGGTGTCCTAGCTTTTTAAAAGTAGCGCCTGTTGTGATATAGTCATTTAAAGGTCACAGAGAGGTCACAATGTGTAGGCATGGGGTTATGGGGATCAGTTGTGTTCTACAACAAAGCCACACAGGGCTGCATGTTAAGCCACCAGTAGGCTGACTCTGGTGCTCTGTCAGGTTCTTACTGCACAGGCCTCCCCCTGGCTTACATCACTGATGGTCTGCTATTAAGTAACATTTCATGAGGTTGCAACATTCGGCACACTCAAGAAGTCAACGTGGGTATGACAATCATACGTCAAATCAAGAACAATGCATATGGGGATACATGCCCTTGGTCTTCAGCTGGGGCCCCAAATTTTCAGCCAGGCGACCAATTGTATAAATAACATAAAAGGGATGCCCCCCATCACTGTAGCTATGCATGCACACAAACACACACAAACACACACTCACATAATTACATTGCCATAGAACCTTGACCTTCAAACCACTGGGGGTCTGTCACTTTTATCTCTCCCGCCCCATCCTGCCAACTTTCAGTTTGTCATTCCTGCTCTGATTGGAAGAGAAGTGATTTTGTTTTGGATGGGTCTAGTAAAGGTCTGTGGTCATGTTAATGTTTGGTGCATACCCCGTGCTTTAAAGCTCTTACAAGGAGTTTTGGAAAAGCTGTAGTTTCCAAGATTGAGAACCACAGCCCCCATTAGCCAAAGGAATCAACCTTGTTTTAAATGGAATATACAAAGAGAGTAACAGTATTGTTCCACTTTGTATGCAGGACTGAACGGCTGTGGATCCTTCGGCCCGCAGGCCATCAGGCTTTACAACACCTCAGACAATGGCATGGGCTCCTAACCTGGGCTTCTTTCTTTCTTTCTTTCTTTCTTTCTTTTGCCTTTGTGAGCTGCTGGACCTGAATTTCCCCAAAGGGATGAAGAAAGTATCTATCTATCTATGGTTATGTTTATCGTATTCTTAGATTTGATCATTGTGTAATTTGCCTATTTCGGTTAGTTATACTGTTGGCATCGTAATTAAATGGATACCTGATACTTTACCTAATAGATGCAGAGAGGCCTAAACTCAAGCACGTGAAGATCCACTCACAGACATAGGCCTCACTGTCCAACCCCCCAACCCCCCCACTCCATCTCGTCCATCATTCACCACCCCGTCTCCCCTGATGCTCCTAAATAACGATAGACTATGGGGGTTTTACGAAATCATCACTTGGCCCGGGGCCCAGGTTCCATTTTTCAAGAGCTCTACCATCTGTTAGCAGATGAACTGGGCCCCGACTTCACTACTCCTTCACTTCCACTCTGTCAATCTGTCGTTGGCTCTCGCTCACATCCGGGGTCTCCAGGCTTGATTACCGGGAACATCGCCGTTGTGCAGCTGAAAAATACTGTTCCTCCACAAACCTCAGAGACTTAGGAACTAGCCGCTCCATCGAACAGACATAATAATCAAAGTACGCTTCAGTGAAAAGAGTTCCACTACAGAAATCTTTGCTTTTAAAAAAAATGTCTTCCTCCAAACCTCATCTTGGAACCCCATTCTGAAATCTGGTGGTTAGGGTTAGGCGATTTTAATATATTTCAGTGGCTTGAATCGCAATGCCTTACATAAGTAAGAGTTACTGTTATTAGGCTGTGTTTTTGGATACGGAAGCATGTGGAGATAACTATGTGATTATGGCAGGGCAAAGGTTACGAGCACTGATTTTACGTTATTAAACCGAAGCAAGGGGGTCGATGAGAAAGAAATGTAGCCAGACGTTATTATCGGCCACGTCAACTGTCCATTATACCCTTTCTTCTCGATTGATACTGGGCAGGCTTTGATTGATCATTGATCTGCAAAGCAAGCAATATTTGATTTCATAGCGTCAAAATGGCCTGTCATCACTGATCTTTGCCCCTGTCAATACACATTTCCTGTGTTCAAAACAAGCTATTCATCCAGCTCCAGTACAGAGTCCAAAGACAAATCAATAGAGATCTCTTTCTTAAAATATACTGTATATATTCTTTTACATATGCTTTCCACTATTAAGTGTTTTTGACAAATGTTGGCAAATACAGACCAGTGAATGCAAGCGATTACGTCAGGCTAGCCTGAAATTAAGTTACCCCTGAAAGGCCCCTATCAGTCAATAGTAATTTAGGAGACAACAATACCCAATTCCTGGGAGAACCATAAAGCCACTTCAGATAAAATGAAAGCTTATTGTTCCTCATTCTTCCGCATTAATGATGTTGTTGATGGCTGTTATTCCATTGAGCCTTTATAGGGGATCGAGGCACACTTTTTTATCTACTGGTTACTAGTTTTCTGTGACCTTTATCCAAATGCATGTCATTAATGAACAAGGTAGGGATTCTGAATTGTGCCCACCGGTGAAGGCACCAAACACCTAACCCTCTAGACTATCCTGCCCCCCCCACCCCCCTGTAATGGTTTTCGGGATCACAGACCATGGCGGAGCATGAAGGATATTGTCCAAAACCCACACAAAGTCCATTGTGAATAACGCTGGCAGGTCCGGCTACGTGCTTTATGTAGCGGTCTCTCCTCACCTCCCGGTGTTGTACAGAACAGCATTGTAGTGTTTCCTTCCCTGTGCTGCTGTCGGAAAAACCTCAAGCTCAACATGAATGGGCTGTGAACTTATGTTTGGCCCAGACCTGCGGAGCCGGCCCGGACGATGAGCGGGAACCCAAAACATCCTTTTCTCTTTTCTCTTTTCTTTCTCCGTCTGGTTGAAAAAACTGGCGGCAGCAAGGTGAAGCTATGGGCTTAACGTTGTGGTTTGGTTTTTACCGTTTAGCCTGACATAACCCTGACAGAGTAGGAAGTTCAAGGAAGAAAGTACCAAGGTGAAATAACAGCCGGAGCAGGCATGGCAGTTGGAGGGTGTCTAGGAGGAGGTTGGAGCAGCAAGAGACACACACAAATGACACACAAATGACCTGCGAGCAATGTCAATGGAGAATGGCAGTGTGTGTGTGTGTGTGTGTGTGTGTGTGTGTGTGTGTGTGTGTGTGTGTGTGTGTGTGTGTGTGTGTGTGTGTGGAAATTGAGTCATTTCTGCCTGGCCATTTGAAAGGCTCTGAAAAAGAAGTGAAGAATGGCAATGAAATGTATTTTAAAGCCGTCATTTATCACTTTGAATGTGCTGAGAAAAATCCTCTGCCATTGCAAAGCAACATTACATTACATTACAACATCACATCGAGATGTGAAATGGTACCAAGGGGATACGGATTTAAAACAACTTGTTCTAGAACACAGAATCCTGTTCAAAAGTATTGATTTACGGTTCTGTCTCAGGTATATTTCATCATTACCCATTTGAATTCATGCATTGATATATTAATAGTATATAACATCCTACTTCTCCAAACCAGCTTCTATTTTTCTATAATAAGTCCTCATCCTGATGTTCCAGGATTTGTCAATTATTTCTGTTATTTTATACCCAAAACCATTTCACTAATCGGGAAGCTAGATTTATATTTTATGACTAAATAAATAAAGAAAGGATAAACAATGAAAGCCACATCTCCAAGTAGTTTTCCTCTACTCGTTTTGCATGCTCTTATGACCCAAGCAAGCATATTACAACCTGATGTTTCTGAAGCGCAATTATTTGCCCGTATTAATGGTCAATAAAATGTAGAAAGCGAATCCAATGGAAAAAAACGACCTGTGCTCTGCTGGCATGACAGTTAACCTTCAGGCTGGTCAGCACATATGGTTAATGCCTGGTTAATTACCTTCAAGCTTTTAAGCTCTCTGTTAGTTTCTTTTAAAAATTCTTAACAGAATTTTCTGAACGGTTGCCTGAATATTCATGCTAGCCGGTACATACACTAATACTAAGAAACTTGGCCAAGCTCAGCATCGCTATAGCATCAACCTTAGCATTACAGTCCTTCCGTTCAGCCCACAGACCAAATACAGCATGCAGCCGTGGTAGCTTACCGTACAAGGAGAAATCTCTGTGCCATTTCCTCCCCTGAAACAGGAAGTGACCCAATCGGCCACACCCACTTGGCACCATAACCGTGCTGACTCAATGTCCTGTCTGTTGCCCTGCAAGATCGAGTAAGGCAGTCCAGCAGTGCTCCATTAAAGCCAATTAGCAAGAATGCGTTCTCAAACTGACATCAGAAGCCAACTTCTACCCACCAACTGTCACTAATTATGGTGCATTTTAAGAAGCTGAAATTACAGGAGTGGATTGCTGCTTCTGTGTGTTTTTAGGAACTGCTTCGTCATCAAACTCTCCCTTCCCCTCGCGCTCCTAGGGTCACTGAGGTTATTTGAGGGGACGCACTGATGTTGCCTCCCTACGCTAGTAACTTGGGGAATTTTGTTTTGCAACTTTGACGACCTACCAAATTATATGTCTCTCAGCTTGGGGTATGTTTGGGTTTTTTTGGAGTTGGGAAATTTCCTCTGGCAAAACTCCACATGGCATTGATTTTCTTTGTCACACACCAGTTCACATAAACAGCATGTTTCTAATATCCAAATAGTAGACTGCTGGATCAAACAAAGCCCTACGCTAACAGGGCAAATTGCTCATATGTAAAACAACAGAAAATTGGGGGAAAAGTAATTGACATATTTTTTATGACATCAATATGACAACGCTTTACTATACAACGCTATTACTGATACACTTGGTACAATATATTCAAGCCCACCATCTTGTACTTCTTGACCACAATTTGAGAAGAACCAAGCAACCACTTGTTATTATTCTTGTTATAATGGGGAAAAAGTGCTGAGATGGCAACTTGGAATGTGTGTGGCATCATGTGAAACCCTCTTGTGCATTAGCAGGACCTTATTTACATTCTCTGTTCTAGGCGGCTGAGCGCACAGACCCCAGCCTGGACCCCCGGCACAGCCCAGCCTCCTGGAGACGCCCGCCCCCCAGCGGTGACTCCCACCGCCTGGGCGGCTCCTACGACCGGGGGCACAAGACGGCAGGGGTCTCCCCCAGAGGAGATCTATGGTCCAGCAGAGGTCAGGGGTCAGCGGACCAGGCGGAAAGTAGGAGCGGGCCGGGGAGCCGTCCCTGGAACCGTGAGCGCCAGGCCGACCACCACTAGAGCAAGTTGGGTCTGGATAGGACTTTAACACCATGGAGACTAGGTAGGAAGACTCCCTGTCTGTCATACTCTCTTTCGGTCTTCCTGTCTCTCTGTATTTCGGTCTTCCTTTCTGGGAAACAGAAAATATATACTGTTTTTCCATTTATTAACATCGGTTTCTTTCTTCCTTCTGTCTGCCTTTCTTCTCTGCCTGTGTAAACTGGTTGTCCTTTGGTTTTTGACTTTGTTTTCAAGCACAGCTTCATAAGCAAACTACGTGCCCTCAGATCTCTAATTAAAGGAAAGTAATTTCATTACTTCTTTGTACACGTGTACACATCAGTTCATTTTATTCTTCCTTTTCTTTCTTTCTTCACCCAATTATCTCTGTCTCTCTGTGTGTGTGTGTGTGTGTGTGTGTGTGTGTGTGTGTGTGTGTGTGTGTGTGTGTGTGTGTGTGTGTGTGT
>JAOPJO010000124.1:13046963-13058881 GCA_027123675.1 Molva macrophthalma | reverse complement strand
ACACACACACACACACACACACACACACACACACACACACACACACACACACACACACAAACACACACACACACTAACATACACACACACACACGTGTGCATTAGTTACTATTGTGTATATGGTCGGTTAACATGCGCAGTGTGCATATCAACGATACCATTTTGCCCATGGTTGATATTCTAAAATCATGTATGTGAGCTTGTGTTTGAGCGTGTCACTCACTGGATGACCACCTCCAGGGCCTGTCCCAGGGACACAGGCTTGTTGTTGAGGAAGTTGAAGTCCAGCTGGTGGCTGAGGTAGGAGGTGGCCTCCAGGAGCCTGTTGAACTCCTGCTCCACCATCTCGTCCTTCTCCTTGGGCACCTGGAGACAGACACACAAACCGTTGACAACCACCCCAGAATCTAACCCACCAGAGGGTTCCAACAGTAATACATTAGAGTATAGTAGCTTGAACTAGAAGGAAAGAACATGGCTAATAATTATATAATAGTTATATCCGTGATCAGTTTAAATATTTTTATTTTATTTCCTGTTAAAGTCATGCAATACCAGGAAGGAATCAATAAGATGGTGATGAAATTTAAAATATCATCGGCATCAATCCGATGTCCTCGAAGATGTAATTTCCCACAGGGCATATAATAGAAAGCATGCATTTCATGCAACAAAAAATAAATTCCTAACTTACGACAGACCATGCATAGATTTACTCTGCATGCTACCTTAATAAAATCCACCCAAAAGCAATATATTTCGGCAAAGATTAATTGTTAATAGTATAAGTATTGCATGAAAATGTCTGTTAAACCAGGTAGACCAAACATCATTAAAATAAACATAATTAATGTCAAAAAATATTTCCCATATCATTAATTCAGTTCTCATATTGTTCTCATTAAAGAGGGTTAAACTGTTGTGACATTATGGGTTGCACAAGGTGAAACTCAAACGATGAATGGATGGAGAAATTAAAATCAAAGGATGAAACGCCCCAACAAAAGGTTCTTTGAAATGATCATTAATACAAGGTAAGGTATGTATTATATAAATAAACCAATACATACACTTGTGCATCGTTCACCCTAAAGTTGTTCACCAATAGATGAACAAGGGAGGGTTTGAGAAGAGGGAAGGAAGAGAGAGAGAGAAAAAAAAGTAAATACAAGTTCACCTCAAACAGGTTTGCACAAAAGTAAAAAACATTTACATTTCATTTTCCTGCCGATGACTAAATTTATTCCACATGATGTTGAGGCTTGAAGAGCCTTTAAACCTTTACGAGGAAACGCCCTTATCGCAAATCTAAATAATCCCTTTTTCACTGCTGCTGCGGCTGCCCTTACTGACAGCCGACAAATTAGCAAACACATTGTTTACATCCAATAATAGCATTGGCCTCTGCCTGCTAAACGCTCTACATTAAAGTGACTGTGGTCAATGACCCGCTAGCCTAAGCAGTGAGGGACAGATCCACTCTTTCGTTTACGTAGTGTGTGGAATGGTTTAACTCGCAGGCAGACAAAAACAGGTCTATAAATGAGCCTTCAGTCTAAACAAATGAGGGTTGTACAAAGACCAAGAATTTTACATTTACTGTAAAACCACACATTGTTAAATACAAAAGACAGCCTAAGCATAACACACTGTGCTTTAGATCCATTACCTTGTAGTTAGTGTGTAATGCATACATGCATCCATAACATTAATCCACTTCCCATCTTAAAGTATATACCCATTTGAGCCTTCTATGACCAAAGTACCAATCACAAAGGCCAATTTAAAAATAATTGATCTGATCATTTTTATATATTTCAGATTTCAGTCTGCCAGGTAAAATACTGGATGGGAAGGTAGAATAATAATAGCCTATTAGATCAAGGATGTCTGGTTATACTTACGGCCTGGCCATTGGCTTCATAGAGAGGACACTTCTGTTTTATTTTGGCCAACTCCATGTTGACCTGCTTACTTATTACAGCCATGGGGTTTCCTCCTTCACACAAACACAGAAATAATGTTTTAATTGAACGCAAGGTACTCATTGACCAAAACAACACCGCCCTCTACTGATGGCTATTGGTTACTGCAGCACTGATCAAAAAGCATAATTTGGCAAAAGTTCTAACTGTAAGATTTCTGCAGAAGAAGGAATGCCATGGGTGAATGAAGGGTTCTTACCTAGTCCGGTCACTACCATAGCTCCTAGATCTGCCACATAGTTGCCTTTCCTAAACGTGGCCACTCTGCCGCCAACACGATCCTATAGAGGATGAAAAATAAAACATTTAACAAAACCAATCACTAAACAGAGTCATGTTGAGCACAAGTCCCACCTATTCGTATTGACTTGACTATTGACATACCCTGGCTTCCAGAACGGTCACATCCATCCCAAAGCTCTGCAGCTGCCTGGCAGCAGCGAGACCTGACACACCCCCTCCGATAATGATGACCTTTCCTGTCTTTTTAGCTGCGGGAGGAAGGAAGACGGTTAAGATATAACCCAGGACTGGTACATGGCCAATGGTGGCTCAGAGAGGCGGTATGAGCAAAAGTTTCAGGGTTACATAACATTCATGAAGACAAAATTACGTGCACTCACTGGGTAAGGGCTTGACCCTCTTGTAAATGCCAAAGTTGACAAGACCATGCCTCTCTAGATAGCTGTGTATCCTGTGGACCAGCACAGTATCACCTGATAAAATAAGGAGATAAAAAAAAAAAAGGTTAACATTTGTTCCACAAATAATTTAAGAAAAGATAAGTCAGGGAAAAAGACTTCACTTGAACTCACTATTGTACGGCGCTTCAAGCTGTTGTGCAGTGGCTTCAAACGTCAGCTGCACCTTAGGGTTGTCTAGCCACAGTTGAAGCTGGAAGACGCATCATGTTAACAAATTAACAAAGGCATCACTTCACATGCGTCTTGCCTTTGGAACAAAAGCCTGGTGTCGAGCATGCGTGGAAGGGTGGGCCCTTACCGTGCGGTTCCGGATGTACAGGAAGACCTTCTGGGTCTGCTGGGGCCCACTGATGATGTCGGGGAAGCAGGCGGCCTCCTGCGATGTCATGCGGTCGTGGGGGAGGCGGCTCTGGAAGGCGGCTCCCTCCACACCTAGGTAAGCCAATCACGTCCATTGCGGGATTAAACATAGTCACCAACAGACAGTATGATATTATGATGAAACTTAGGTACATAAAACAGGGAGCCACACGAAGATATTAGACAAGTTATTAGCTTTCAATCACGTCGTGTAATAAGTGCATGGACATTGAGACACACCAGAGGGCTCCTCGGGCTCACTGTCATTCTCCTCCTCCGGCGGGGGTGCGGGCGGAGGCACCACCTGCTTCCTCTCCTTCTCTGCCTTGGCATTGCGCTCCTCCTCTGAGTAATATTCGTCCTCAGACAGATTGGCCAGGCTCTCGTCCATCTCGCGGTACTCCACCTGCAACAAGAGGCACAATAAAAGCGCCATTAAAACCTAGCCCTGGGGTCCGCTGGAAGGCAGGGGCGAACTTGTGCGAGGGGTGACACTCTTCACTTTCTTCCATGGCCCGGAGTCTTTATCTAGGGAAGGAGGTATAATCTGTTATTCTTCAGCAATACTATAGCCATGTCCTTTCTTTGTGTTGTTGTAGATGTAGGTGTGTTCACTGGGTCTTTGTGTGTGAAACAGCCTGGGTTAGTTTACTGGGAAAGATAGCACGGTTATGTGATTTGCATTAAGGGGATGTATTAGATAGGCATAGTAACATGTGATCCTAAAGTCATTTATTGATTGACTACTGCCGAGGTCCAAACAACTCTTTCTTCTCCTTTTTTGAAAATCATTTGGCTGTAGCCTGTCCCTGCTGCTCTAGATACGAAATGAATGGAGTTCACCACTGCTCCCTGCTTTGCCCACTTTATGGCAACGAGGAAACACAATGTGATAAGGTATACAATGGACATCATAAAAACTGTAGAAATGCTGATATATATATTTCAGGTGTATAGTGTAAAGTGAACGCACATTATACTCACGTAATTGAAATAATGGTAAACTTTCCAATCTTTGCCCTATAATGATATGATTTAGACATTAAAAATAAAAAGGGTTCATATCCAGCAACATGTCACCCTCTCTTGCCATAGAGGCAAAGAAGATCTTAGATGTTTACTTTTGCTCGCTTGCGACGGCTCGTCCTGCGGACTTCCGCAGAGTCCTGGTCCACTCCTCCTGGACCTGCTTGGTGGGGTAGAGGGGGCCCCCCCGGCTCCCCGCTTGGGGAAGCCCTTTCCTTTTTCTTGACGTCTGTGGGTCCAGGAACAGTGGCGGAAGGCCCAGACTGGGCATCTGACCCAGAGGCCCTCTCCACCCCAGCTGCCCCGGTAGAGGATGAGGAGGTGGAGGAAGAGGAGCCAGCATCTGACTTCTTACTGGACAACATCATGGAGGACGTTGGAGGCCTCTCCTAGGGCGGGTGGGGAGGATAGCATAAGTATTGGCGATTTTTGTTTTTAAGATAAATGTGTTTTTTGTGGTGAAATAACTGCCACTTGAATGTGAACAGTGGATAAGATACCAAATGATCAGAAGTATAAAAAACAAAAAATGTGAATGAAGAAAAGCATGAGCAATGTCGATCAATATCATAGGTATCACTATCGTTGGTAGTTTAGTGCAATACAGCTTTGCCATTTGGGGTATTTTTAGGTAAGGTGATGCAATACATTTATTTACAGCAATCATGAAATATATAGACAAATATGTTCTGGTGCCTAAACCAAACAACATATGTGGCCAATCATAATAATAAAAACACAACAACAACAACATGAAACTGCCACTTATTCGCCTCTTTACTTTGGGTGAAAATGAATGCACCTGCTGCAATAGGCTAATACAACACTAGATTTGATTGGCCCTAGGAACTGTAACGCCCCAACCCGTAACACGAATTTGAGTGCTGCTGGACACGGTGCATGAATATATGATTTTGTGAAATGACGGCTCTATGGTACAATAGCATTGTTTTACCCATTTCTCCGTGCACCTCGTAATATCCATTCAAACACTAAGAAATAAAGAAAGAACCAGAGATGTAGTTATAATAACACCTAACGGCCTTACCTAAATTATACTATACATCATATAATACTACATAATAATCATCTGGAGAACCAATTCCATTGTGTAACGCTACCGTCGTCCCTATGGGAAATAGCAAGAACCGGCTAGCTTGCTAATGCTAGCTCTCAGTGAAGCCTGCAGAGCCAGCAGCAGGTTTGAGCTAGCCCTTAAGAGATAGCTTGGTCCATTTTGTTATATCACCAAAAAGGAAAATGTACATGGGTTGAATGTATAAATAGTAGCCTACATATTAATCGATTCCAACGTGTGTTTCTTTCGATACGATTGGAAAAGGTATCCGAAAATGTAATTTACGATCGATTATTTGCGCAAGCTAGCAATATTGTTGGCTAAATGCTAACAATGAGTGTCGACTAGCAGTAACGTTAACTGTGGCTCAGTAGCAGGTGTGACCCGATCATGACTAAACGAACCTCGTTTTCCCATGAATCTGAGCTCGTATACTGACAAAAACATTTAGAGTACCCCTGTTCGCGGCAACATGCAATATTTTGTGCGTTATTTGTCATAAACGATTGAATTATCATCATTACCTCTTGATCCCCGAAAATGTCAACACAAAGGCAGCTTTCACTGCAGTGCCTCTCGACGGAGTGTCAGGTGATTGGCTAAGCTCGACATGGAACAAGTTTTCTGGGGCACACTGATTGGCCAGATACATTGTCACACCAAACTAGTCATTACATATTCAAATATTTGTCTCCAAATTCTACTTACGATTTATGTATAATTGCATTTTCATTTGAGTTGATTTATATATTCATGCGTACAATAATACACAGAATTAATCGAAATATCCTAAATCTATGGCAAAAAGTATGTTTAAAATACAATGTTAAATATTCACAACCGTAAAGCACAGCCACAAGTCAAGAAAATTCCAAACTGATCCCAAATCAGTGTTCACGCCACAGCAGACATGATGACGTCAGAGCGTCTAAACCCGAAAGACAGGAATATAGGAGTATCAGGAAGGTACAGGCAAAGGTGTATCAGGTAGGTACAGGCTCTGCTCCGTCGAAGTTGTAACCTGGGCTGCGTCCGAAGCTCTATTATGTGTGGCTAACTCGTTGATTTCTCCATTTCGAAACCCACATTCTGTAAGTAAACTTGAAGGAGTTTTATCTAATAGACTTATTTCAAAAACTTGAATGATCCTACTCTGAGTTTTCTATGTAGTGGTTGTGTCAAAGAAGGTACTTGTTATTTTGCATTTTTCTAATACTGTACTACATACTAGCTTTAATGGCAGCCTATCACCAAGTCATGTCTGGAATAGCGATCGATTGATTAAAATGAACATCCTGGTACGTGTATTGATAGAGGTTATACATTTTTTAATCGATTGAAGTCAAGTTACCTCATCTCAGCATTCAAGGAAAACAAAAAATGGCCTTTATGGCACAACAAAAAGCAACACAAGTATGTAGCCTTTCCTATATGTGTTCCTGATGTAGACAGATACGAAAAACTAACTGATGTGAATATTTTAACAGAACCAGTGCAATGTCTAAGGAGAATACAGTCAACCGGCCTGATAACACAGCCTTCACCCAGCAGCGCCTGCCCGCCTGGCAGCCCATGCTGTCTGCTGGCATTGTGATTCCAGGCTTTGTCCTTATTGGGGTGGCCTTCATTGGAATTGGTGTAGCTCTTTTTGTCACTTCACAGAACATCCAAGTATTGGAGGTAGGTTACACACAGTGATCGATTGGACCAGATCAATTGTCCAAAGGTGTCTGTAATGAACACCACACACAACAAGAGGTGATGAAATATGCATGCTAACACCTAAAGGATTCCCTCCCTTTCACACTCACAGAAAGACTACACTGGAATAGAGAAAAACTCCTCTTGCTTCAAGTGCACAGACTCGAAAGCCAAGAACTGCACGTGCACCTTGTACTTTTCCCTGGACAAGTTGTTTGAGGTATACAACATGGGGATAGCAATTCTATTTTACTTTATTGTTCAAATTAACCTTGTTGCAAACTTGTTATTTTTTAAACTTGTTTTGTGACTCCATCGTCAACCACAGGGGCCGGTGTTCGTTTATTATGGTCTGTCCAACTACTTTCAAAACTACAGGAAGTATGGCGCTTCCAAAGACGCCAACCAGCTGTCTGGTGACCTAACTTACTTTAAGGTAAAATATTTATTCAAAGTTTTTTTTTTCTTTTTTAAGTCGAATGGAAATGTTGAGGTTGTCATCATCTTGCATGTCAAGCAGAGTTGAAGTGAGGGGCAAACTGCCTCAAACTTTCATGAAATTTTCCATCCGTCATGTCATAGTAATTTACATTCCATTAGTTTACCCATCTTTCTGGTGTTTGTCATTCTGCAGACTAAATGCTATTTAACACATAATTGAGCCATATAAAGTGTTCGGCTTCAGCTTTTTTTTTGTTCTTCCAGACGCCCAGTACATCTTGTGCTCCCTACAAGACAGATGCCAATGACAAACCAATTGTACCTTGTGGCTCAATAGCAAACAGCATGTTCAATGGTAAGTTAATGGTGTAAAAAGTTATAGATAGATCTGGCCGATTTTATTATGTTGTTATACATGATTTTGTTTTTCTTCCATACACACACTCCTACAGACACTTTCAAGCTCTTCCAGATCATCAATGAGAAAAATGTGGAGGTTCCTTTTGATGGAAAGGGAATTGCTTGGTGGACGGATTACAACATCAAGTACCGCAACCCGTCTGACACTCCTCTTAAAAAAGCATTCAATGGTAAAAAAAACACAACAAAATTCAAATGTAATGTCAGTGCAGTGCAAATATCAGCATGTCTAAAACCTGACTTTGCATTGGTTCTTCATCATACTATTAATTTCTTACTCAAATCAAAAATATTAAATTATGTATGTTTGTGTATATATGTATATCCATCCATACATAGTGATACTACTTTTCTGTACAATTAGAGCAATGAATTACACACATTTTGAACTCTGAATTTTGTTCTGAGTGTGTGTGTGTGTATAGATAGATATAGTGTATGTATCTGGTGTGAAATTTAAGTCAGATCACCTACAAAGTTAAATACAGTATACTATTTGTAATTTACAAGATTATTCATACTTTACTTTCAGATACTGTGAAGCCTATATTTTGGCCCAGGCCTGCCTATGAGCTAGATCCCACAGATCCATCCAACAATGGCTTCATCAACCAGGACTTCCTGGTTTGGATGAGAAGGTCAGCCCTGCCAAACTTCAGAAAGCTGTATCGACGAATCACGGATGGAGACTATGCGAAGGGCCTGCCAGCAGGGAAGTATTCCCTTGTAATTGGTTACAGTATCCTTTTCAACATTTAAAAAAAAAAGACTAAACTTTTAACTTTTAAGTATGTAGCATTGATTTTTGGGAGTTGCATTGGTCTTTGCAATATATCACATCCTGGTTGCTACCATCTCTCCCTCAATATATCTGTTATGTATTGGAACATATGGGGTCTGTATCGTATGACAACACGAGTAGCCTCTGTGAATGTTTGCTAGACATATGTTAACCCCAACCTGTTGAACCAGTTTGCTGCGCCACTCTGTTTTCTGTCTAAGAGAATATGAAAAGCAATGACCTGGGTGTTCCTGAAGGAGTAATGACACACACATGCTTTGCATTATGCAAACAAGATATGGAAATAATTTGCTGTGATTGATTGCCATTTGGCATCTAGCTTAAATGGGTGTGGCTCTTAAGGAAACCATCAGGACATGGCCGGCATGAAGTTTGTTTTTCTGATGTCGACATCCACGAAGGAATGACCATAGGTTTCAGTGTTCTTCTGACAGTGTAGTGAACAGCAAGCCATCTGTACTACATCAAAACGAGTAGAAGTGCTGTCCATTTACTTCGGTCTGCAAATTAATTATATATTGATACATTTCTGAAGCAGCTTTGTTTAACAAGCAAGTAAAATTGGGCTCTTCCTTCATTACATGCAAATCTGTCGCTTAACACAAGATGCTTTAGGTAAAATATAATTTATAAGTACCATGTTATCTTATTTCAAAGCAACCCGACGACATTGTTAATTGAATTGAATGTTCTTTATACACCAAATGAAGGCCATTGCAGATCAGTTAATTAGACTAATACTAAGGCCTGTTTGTTCCATTGGGGATTTTGTCAAAGGGAGTGCTTGAGGATCTTAAAGGAACTGACCAATATCAAATCTTCCCGTCTACTTTACAAACCACAATGTTTTGTCATGTTTCATTCGTTTCCTTTACAAAAGGAAATAACCGTTAACCCAGTTCATATGCTTTGAACATCATTTCCTAATAATGTGATATGTGCATATAGTCAACAGATATTGTTTTGTTACCCCAAACATCTTCATTTAATGCATTGTGATTATATTAATATGTTGAAGTCCTTAATTCACTGTACCCCAGATTACCCCGTGGTGGCCTTTGATGGGAGAAAGAAGGTGGTTTTCAGCAATGTGTCTTGGATGGGTGGAAAGAACCAGTTCCTGGGTATTGCCTATCTGGTCATTGGCTCCTTGTGTGTTGTAATGTCAATAGTCATGCTCATTGTCTATGCTAAGTTCAAGTTCCCAGATGAAGAGTAATTTAGCATGTGGTCATGAATGGGCCGTTGTTATTGCACAATTCATTAGGGCTCAGCAATTGTCTAAAAAACCTAAACAAATCTGGGACTGCAATTACGTTTATTGTTCTCATTAACATTTGATGTGGTCCATTCCAAGAGTCAGAATGGACCATCAGACATTAGTTTTCTCGCATCAATGGTTTTTAGTGATAGGACTCCATGGCAAAGCCTACTCTAGGCATCGTGTGGATTGTGCAGAGGTGAAAAATCATGGTAGTTTATGGTGCACAATATGAAGTCTAGGACAGTTGTCGGGTATAAAATACACGGCACCTTACTTTTAGGTTCGTTTTTAAGTTAAATATGTTAGCCAATGACTTTTTGTTTTGTTTTCTATTTTTTCATAAGACAGGTCATTCTTCTCAGGCTTTTGGAGTTTTCGGTTTTCTCTTTGTACAAAGTAAGGGTATTGAAAGCCATATTCATGAATTGTGTACATTGCAAATGGTTTCAATGTGTGTATTACATTCACTTTTAGAAAATGAACTATCAACTGCATTTTACTATTTGCTCAGGGTAATGGCTATGTAATGCAATATTAACATGTATGGGTTTACTTGAGTATATTCATAACATCTGTTATGTTTTATCTATATGGATGAACACTTTCCTTTCTATTATATTTTCTTAATAAAATGCTTTTTCCAACAACTCAAAGAAACTCTGTCTTTGTATTATGAGTCAAAGTGACATTGTGTGACATACATTATAATGTCTTTGAAGTGTTACACTTCCGCTATCAAAGGGTGTCGCGCACTCAAAGGGCACTAACAAGTTCCCTATCTGGCATGATAGCCTTTAACTTTTGACCCTTCTCCAGTGTGGTGGTGGAAACCCCAAAAGCCTCCTTGGTGGGCCTGGGCTTTACCTGGGAGGAATTGGCTTTCAGATCACAGTAGTGATGAAGGAAGCAGTCCCAAGCTGATGGACGGCCTTTGCCCTTACATCGCATTGTTTGTGGCATTCACAGGCCTTGCTTTATACACTCGTTATAAGAATATACTGCAAATGGTGCACCCGGTTAGGTTATTTAATTAATTTAATATGGATCATATGTACAAAATGTTTTATAAAAAAAGCGCTTTTTTAAATACATATATCTAGCCATATTTCTATCTCAGATGGTCTTTAAATTGTGAGTCCGACCAGAAAATGAGTGAATTGTCGAATGCAGTGTCCAATCTGTCAGACGAGCTGAGGCAGGACTTGGCCATGAAACAAGCTCATGTGAACAGGCTGAAGCGCATTGAGGAGGGACTCCTGGCCATTGAGAGGAAACTGAACGAGACAGAGGAATCAAGAGAAGGGCCAGGCACACCAGAATTTGAGCGACATGTCAGGAAATGCAAGTGGATCCTTGCATCCACTGCAAAGATGAGCATGCATCAGCAGTCCGCAGCTGACACCCCACCTAGTGGAGTCTCTTAGTACATCTCCAATCATGTAAAATCAACAAAACATAATTGAAGTCTTCATAACAGTCATTTCAAAGAACTATATTACCGTATGCATCAGAATATACAGTACGAAAAAATAGGTAGGCTGGTGATGATTTCATGTAGGATACTTCTTGACAGCAAAGTATTTGATTTAATGGAGCATTATCAAGGGAAGACTCGCTGGGAAGATTAACGAAGCCTCCTCAGAGAGACAATATTTTTTGATAAGGTAGCAAAGTAAACAATAGATACAATAGAACAATAGATATCATTGGATATTATTATTAGTATTGATTTTTCCACGACAGTTCCTCCCATAAGATCAACACTTGTAGAGGTTAAAGGGAGATAGAGGAGATAATTATTGGAATACAAAGAAATGCATTTGGTATGGTAGTATTCTAGTGGTTTGAATCATTTTGTGTGATTTGGGAACATCAGATGAACTCCCTTAAGCCCGTTACAAAACCCTGTTAGTCATAGGGGAAAACGAATGGGAGAAAAGGGAGCAATCCTGACAGTTACTTGTAACAGAGTTGCAATTGATAGAAGACAAATGAATGCTTGAAACAACTTGTAAATATACATGAACAAAACATTCAATTCATAGTCATGCAATAATAAGAAAGATGTGTGTGTGTGTGTGTGTGTGTGTGTGTGTGTGTGTGTGTGTGTGTGTGTGTGTGTGTGTGTGTGTGTGTG
>JAOPJO010000124.1:13010310-13046863 GCA_027123675.1 Molva macrophthalma | reverse complement strand
TGTGTGTGTGTGTGTGTGTGTGTGTGTGTGTGTGTGTGTGTGTGTGTGTGTGTGTGTGTGTGTGTGTGCGTGTACATGATAGGGAAAGGCTGCAAGAGAGATGGGAGAGAGACAGAGAGCATGCATCCTTGTAGGAGAAGGAACTACCACAGGAACTATGGTATCCGGTTGATTTGGTTGATTTGCTTTCAGACTATTGACAGAGAGGTTCAGGTTTAGGTGACGACGTCAAATGGCTGTGATGACATGGGATTTTGTGTGATATTGGGGGAATGAATGATCTGGCACACAACTTCTGTCCTGTAGTGATTTTGGTGGCAAATATCTTTTAAATGTGCAGCTGTACATCCTTTAGGGGTAATCCATAGGAAAAGTTGGGTCTGGCTCTTCAGATTTTGTTGGGACTGAAGTGGTTTGGTTTATTTATTATTTATATTTGTTTGAGTGTTATTAGCTCTCGGTAGGGTGTTATTAGCTCTCTGGAAGATTTAATCCAAATTGATATTTCAATTTGTTATATAATTTGTACATCATTTGATAACATTATTAAGATACTTTTTCCACAGCAGCAGGTTGCCAAATCTGCATGCATAACTAAGTGCATGGGAACGTTTTTAAGAATGTTTATTGCATCAAATAATTAAGAAAAAAACTTTTATGAATTACTAGATGAACGAATGCATCTAAGAACTCAGTCAAGTCAGTAATATAGTTGATAAACACATTTAATTAAACTGTTTAAACTGGTTATTCAACTCAGGCATTCTAGGGCTTGAGCCTATACATCAAATTAAATGGTAATTCTGCAACACATAATTATATTCAAATTGAACTATGTAATAATGGCTGTTACCCTCACCTATGGTCATGAAGGATGGGTGATGACCGAAAGAATGAAATTGCGGATACAAGCAGCTGAAATGGGTTTTCTCAGGAGGGTTAAATGGGAGATGTAGTTTTAATCTGCAACGTTCAATTGAATTGCGACCCACTGAGACGACAATTACCACAATCCCTTGCACACAATAAATCTGACGGCCACTGTCTACGGCATTTTGACAGCTGCACTCATTGGCTACAGTTGCCATTGATGCAGTAGTCCGCTTGAGCTGCCTTGTGTCTTTGTTAACTTTTACGAACGGTCGTCTACGAACGGTCGTCCTTGGCCGACCAAGAAGATGTCCGACGGGGGTGAAGAAAATTCTGGCACCATGGAAGTGTCGGCTGTCCAAACGGTAGCCGATACTTCTGTGTTGCAGAAACATATTCGCAAACTTGTCCCATTGCTCCTGGAAGATGGCGGCGAGGCCCCGGCTTCTCTGGAAACCGCCCTAGAGGAGAAGAGCTCAGTGGAGCAGATGAAGAAATTTCTCTCTGATCCTCAAATTAACTCAATCCTCGTCGAGAGAAGTTGCCTCAAAGGTTGGTGTCCTATATATAACTATAAGTTATATTACGCTATATACACTTATCGGAATGAATCCGTCTGATCGATGACAATGAAGGGTGTCCCGTAGCTCTAGCACACAAAGGCTAACACGCATTATTATATTGTAATGTTGGCGGATGTTTAATGTGGTATAGTCAAATGTTTTCCTTTTTAAAGTTGGAAAATGCTGTAGTTACAATCGTTTTGGAGCCGACAACACCATTGTGCAATTTAGGCATTCCAACTACAGACAGTAACATTACCAAGAATGGCAATGGGCGTGGTGATTTATTCTGTATTAAAGATAATAACACACATTGGGCCAACAACTGAATACATTTGATAATTTGAAATAAACTGGACAATATATTATATTTTTATATTGCTGTATTTGGTCAACAATGTTCTATTATTATGTAGCTAGCCAAGCTCTAGACAGCTTCAGGCACTTATGTGAACGAGCTTCTATCCATGTCCATTTTATTTTTCGTTGCCAAATCGGGATCGACTAACGTACAAGGCTTAAGCACTGTCCGATGTTGTGATGGAGGCCCGCCCTCACTCACATGACAAACTGCTGATTCTGTTGTGTGGTGTTTTGCACTGACATAACGGAATCTCAAGCACTGCGGTGAGAGCAGTGTCTGCAGTTCTGAGGTAGCTTTTCAAACCGGTGACCTCACTTGCAAGGGAGGGTGCGTTGCTGGAGTATAAAAGTCATCCAATAGACCGATAGAAAAGCATTAATGCTGAATCATAGCCTGTACACATAACAATCATGCAATTCATCTATTATATGTAAATATTTGTGGGGTTTTTTCGTCATTGAATGCGTTTCATTTTTGGGTTTCACATGGTGCAGTCTTTCTAATATCATATCTGTCACTCCTTTGTTACACAGAGGATGTTGGAGATGAAGGAGAGGAAGAAAAGGAGTCCATTGCTTACAACATCAGCATCGATATCCACTATGGGATCAAGTCCAACAGGTAGCTGATGATGTAAAATATGATCCAAAGTGTTTTGCAATACCATCAGTGCATTTTCTTAGCACACCTTTCTTAGCATGGATTGCATATGTCCTGAGTGGGAATAAAAAGTTACGATTAGGATACTTTATTGATACCAGACGGGAAATTCTGTGCTGATATTGATGCCCTTGATATTTGAACCATATTTCTAACTAGACTTGCTTTCTTCTGCATAGCCTGGCCTTCATCAAGAGGGCGGGCGTGGTGGATGCGGACAAGCCCATCTCCACTCAGGTGCGCGTGCTGACCCTGAGTGAGGACTCCCCCTACGAGACCCTTCACTCTATCATCAGCAATGCTGTCGCTCCATTCTTCAAATCCTACATCCGGGAGTCTGGCAAGGCAGACAGGTAAGACTGAGAATTGGATTTCCAAGTTGCCATGGTGGTTGTCTAAAATTGGCAGAAGTCAGCGGCTGTTCTATTCTACACTTCAATTTCTACCGCTGCTGTTGACAATGGTCGGGCCATTATTGTTGAGGCAGATCATTTCTATGTTTCCTTTTATACTGCCATATTGGCCTTTCTCAACGTTCTTTAAACATGGTCCAGCTATATTTCCAGCCCTGCTTGAAATCCAGTGCTTCTCTGGTTACCTTTGCAGTGTTTCCCAGAATGACTCAGCGATACTCAGAGATACTACCCCTAGTGGTAGAGTGATAGAACTTCAACAGAACAATTTAGAACTATCGCAGTGCTCAAAATAAAATCCTTCCTATCATCCCTTGCAAAATAATGTTCTTCTCACCAGTGTACTTGTTATACATGTAACATTGTTCTAACATTATGAAGTGTAAAGATCTACTACATAACCTATATAACTAGTACAAAACTTGGCACTGAGGCCTAAGAGACTACATTGTTCCCCTTTTAATTATCATTGATTCCAATCATTCCCCAACGCTACAATGACATGTAGTTTGACAGCACACGTTTGGTATAATCCTCTCGTATAAATTACTAGGGATGGGGACAAAATGGCTCCCTCTGTTGAGAAGAAGATCGCTGAGCTGGAAATGGGCCTGCTCCACCTTCAGCAGAACATTGAGATCCCAGAGATCAGCCTCCTGATCCACCCCATCATTACCAACATCGCCAAGCAGTGCTATGAGCGTAGCGAAAAGCCCAAGGTCACAGACTTTGGGGACAAGGTGGAAGACCCCACCTTCCTGAACCAGCTGCAGTCTGGGGTCAACCGCTGGATCAGGGAGATTCAGAAGGTGAGGTGTTGTTAGTTCTCTGGCCAACGTTTACCTATCTGATAAGACATTGTATGACATTTTCAGTTTGTTAAATTGAAAACAAAGCATGCTGAGATTTTTTTTATAGGGATATGGGATAATTCGTTTAGCTTTTGACATATGAGCATGCAAGATGAGAAAAATAAACTGCATATGTAAGGCAATGTTATTACTCATTTAGCAATGTTGAGAGCCATGGTATGGAGTTCAAGCTATTGATTAGATGAATTAATACAAATCCCATTGTTTACGCATTCACTTGACAAACTTACGCATGTGACCATTTAAGGGCCTTTAAAATCCACGCTTGCTTTAAAGGCATTACAAATATTCCATCCGTTGTTGCTAATTGGTTGCTGTTTTCTTTCTTTTTTTTTTATTTCTTCCATGTCCTGCGAAGGTGACCAAGCTGGACCGCGACCCGGCCTCTGGCACGGCGCTGCAGGAGATCAGCTTCTGGCTGAACTTGGAGCGGGCCCTGAACAGGATCCAGGAGAAGAGGGAGAGCCCCGAGGTGCTGCTCACCCTGGACATCCTGAAGCACGGCAAACGCTTCCACGCCACTGTCAGCTTCGACACCGACACTGGTGCGACTCCTGAAATTATTTACATTTTTTATCTATTTCATTTTTTTATTTTATTTTTCTTCTTTTCTATCTTCCATCTTTATGTGTTCTTTCTCATATCTATCTTCTATTCTAAAAATGTTAATACAAAATCCTAACTTTCTCTTCGTTGGCAACAGGCCTGAAGCAGGCGGTGGAGACGGTCAACGACTACAACCCCCTGATGAAGGACTTCCCGCTCAACGACCTTCTGTCGGCCACCGAGCTCGACAAGATCCGCCAGGCTCTGATGGCCATCTTTACCCACCTAAAGAAGATCAGGAACACCAAGTATCCCATCCAGAGGGCCCTGCGCCTGGTGGAGGCCATCTCCCGCGACCTCAGCTCCCAGCTGCTTAAGGTGCTGGGCACGAGGAAGCTCATGCATGTAGCCTACGAGGAGTTTGAAAAGGTGGGTGTGTTTTTTTTATTTTTTATCTTGAATGTAGACTTGCTCTGCTATCGTCAAGGTTTTTCCAATCCTATGCCCCAAAATGTATGTAGTGTCTGTTCTCACCCCCTGAGATGTCTGTGTGTGTTGCTAGGTGATGGTGGCGTGCTTCGAGGTTTTCCAGACCTGGGAGGACGAGTACGAGAAGCTGCAGGTCCTCCTGAGGGACATTGTGAAGAGGAAGCGTGAGGAGAACCTCAAGATGGTGTGGCGTTTAAGCCCCGCCCACAGGAAGCTGCAGTCCCGCCTTGACCACATGAGGCGCTTCAGGAGGCAGCACGAGCAGCTGAGGGCCGTGATCGTTAGAGTCCTCAGGCCCCAGGTAATAATACTAATATTACACTTCATGCAGTTTACAAAGAGCTTTAACATGTACAATAAAAACTATTAAAATAAGTAGAGCAAACATCCCGAATCAAGATTATTTGAAACCTTCTGTAAATAAAGAAATGACACAATGGGGCAAATAAAAGAGTAAACGAGTGAATAAAATACAGATGTTGTACATTAAAAACAATGGCCACAGTTGCAGCATGTTTCGGTGATATTTTGCTCACTTTCTATGTTTAATACATTTCCGAGTTTGGTTTGTTTACACTGAGGTTGATCATGTGTGGTTCCAGATCTCTGCCGTGCCGCAGCACGCCCCTGGGGAAGTGGTGGAGCCCCAGGACATCAAGGTGGCTGAGGTGCTGTTTGACGCGGCCGACGCCAACGCCATCGAGGAGGTCAACCTGGCCTATGAGAACGTCAAGGAGGTGGACGGCCTGGACGTGTCCAAGGAGGGCATGGAGGCGTGGGAGGCTGCCATGAAGCGCTACGACGAGCGCATCGACCGCGTGGAGACCCGCATCACAGCCCGCCTGCGTGACCAGCTGGGCACCGCCAAGAACGCCAACGAGATGTTCCGCATCTTCTCGCGCTTCAACGCGCTGTTCGTGCGGCCCCACATCCGCGGTGCCATCCGCGAGTACCAGACGCAGCTGATCCAGCGCGTGAAAGATGACATCGAGTCGCTCCACGACAAGTTCAAGGTGCAGTACCCCCAGAGCCAGGCCTGCAAGATGAGCCATGTCCGCGATCTGCCGCCAGTGTCCGGATCCATCATCTGGGCCAAGCAGATCGACCGGCAGCTGACGGCGTACATGAAGCGGGTGGAGGACGTGCTGGGCAAGGGCTGGGAGAACCACGTGGAGGGGCTTAAGCTCAAGCAGGACGGAGACAGCTTCAGGGCCAAGCTCAACACCCAGGAGATCTTTGACGACTGGGCTCGCAAGGTATGGGTCTGACAGTCATGGAATTTTGTTGTTCGTTACCTATTGAGAAACATTTTTGAGGAGGAAAATCATTGCCCTTCATGAAAATCATTACAAAGAATCCCATTGATCATTTGTGAATACTCCAAGTTGCGATGAAGACTTCCCTCACTTCATTTCACATAATGTTGTATTTTCTTCATTGTGACTTAATTCTATCTGTGACAACACCTTATTGCCATTTGCTTATCCTATATATTATTCTAGTAATTCGTATTTGTATGCATTTATTCTTTAGTAAAACATTTAGCATTTTGTCTTTCTTCCTTGCATCAACATTCACAACGCATCTCTTTTGCGTAATCAGGTGCAGCAGCGCAACCTGGGCGTGTCCGGCCGTATCTTCACCATCGAGAGCAGCCGCGCGCGTGGCCGCACTGGCAACATGCTGAAGCTCAAAGTCAACTTCCTCCCAGAGATCATCACCCTGTCCAAGGAGGTGCGCAACCTCAAGTGGCTGAGCTTCCGCGTGCCGCTGGCCATCGTCAACAAGGCCCACCAGGCCAACCAGCTCTACCCCTTCGCCATCTCTCTGATCGAGAGCGTGCGCACCTACGAGCGCACGTGCGAGAAGGTGGAGGAGCGCTCCTCCATCTCTCTGTTGGTGGCCGGCTTGAAGAAGGAGGTGCAGGCGCTCGTCACGGAGGGGATCGCTCTGGTCTGGGAGTCCTACAAGCTGGACCCCTACGTCCAGAGGCTGGCAGAGACAGTCTTCAACTTCCAGGAGAAGGTTGGTGGGGAGGGGCATGAGTTTGTTTCAAATGTCCACGTTGTGATGATAATTTAAGTATAATCAAATAAAATGTTAAGATATTACATTTATTATTGTTATTATTATTGTTTCATGACAAATGCTTGGACAAAAGCTTGACTTGACTTTAACTTGGGAAATATATACTCTTTTTCACTTTTGAAGAGTGTGTCGTTCCTTTCCGAGTCATACTGTAAAGTCAACCCTTTGTTTCCTCATCACTTCCCACCAGGTGGACGACCTCCTGCTGATCGAGGAGAAGATCGACCTGGAGGTGCGCTCACTGGACACTTGCATGTTCGAGAACAAGACCTTCTCTGAGATCCTCAACCGCGTCCAGAAGGCAGTGGACGACCTCAACCTGCACTCCTACTCCAACCTGCCCATCTGGGTCAACAAGCTGGACATCGAGGTAAGCACTGTCATGTCTTGGTGGCAATGGATTGGAAGCAAAACAATGTATCTGAGTTCACACCAAGTCTCTTTGGATAAAAGCGTTGAATGAAAGTGAAACCTCCTCTCCCTTCAGATCGAGCGGATCCTGGGGGTGCGTCTGCAGGCAGGTCTCAGGGCCTGGACCCAGGTCCTCCGGGGCCAGATGGAGGACCGGGCTGATGTGGATATGGACACTGAAGCCCCGCAGGCTGGACACAAGCCTGGAGGAGAGCCCAAGATCAAGGTAGGCTATATGGTTCTCTGTGGTTCTCCTTAAGTCAATGACATCTTTTTTTTAATTGATTGTCCTTTTTAAAAATGTGATTATGATTGTGTTTTCCTGCCTATGTAAAGCACTTTGTGTTTGAAAGGTGCTATATAAATAAACTTGTTTGATGAAATTTGGCATTCCCTAAAATACAGCTCAGTTGTGAAAACTAAACTAGAGACCAGGGTCTGAAATTTACTTTTACAATTTTTCTTTTTACCTTCCAGTGTGTAAAAATGTATTGGCCAAGCAATTGTTTTAATATGTAACCTTGAACTTTTTGTACAAAATGGTACAATCTCAGCCATTGGTTGGTTGCAGGTGTTAATTTTGGAGACTGCTGGAGACAAATTAAACTACATACCAACTTGTCAGGCCTATCACCGGTCCGCCCGTGCCGAGCTCAGCTGACTGATAGCTTTGTGTTGTAGAACGTGGTCCATGAGCTGAGGATCACCAACCAGGTGATCTACCTGAACCCGCCCATCGAGGACTGTCGTTACAAGCTGTACCAGGAGATGTTCTCCTGGAAGATGGTCATCCTCTCCCTGCCCCGGATCCAGAGCCAGAGATACCAGGTACCCAGTGCATTTTCTTTGCCTTTTTGACATGCAAGGTGTCCGAGATGGAGAAAAACAGCCGCTCTGTAATTTGTAGTTTGCAATGGATACCAACTTTCTACAAGAGAGTGATAGCCTATTTTAGTTATTAAACAGGGGAAACAACCTCAAAAACGAACGTCTCCAGAACACACCCACTTATCTAATCCGCAAACAGCCATTTTACACTAGGATTAAAAAGTAAAACTCCAGTATAATTTGAATCCTCTAAATACATTGGATATTTTGGTCAAAGGATGCAGTATGAGCTCGTCTTCACTAGGCTATATAGGTTGAGTAATCCATCTGCCTTTTTTACCAGCGCGATTATATAGGAATATGCCGTATATTCGCATCGGGGCTGATGTAAATAGTTTTTACACAACAATTTCGTCCTCATTTTTCGGGCATATTTTTTTTATCGTTTATTTGCTCGCGTCTGGTGTAAAAGCACCTTTAGCCGCAACATTTTTCAGAAATGTTTTGCAGGTTTGATATCCGTCGTCTTGAACAACCCCCTGGTCATTCTTTGTGTATCCGAAATACTCCCACACTGATGACAACAGGCAGTTTTAGGGTAGATGCTTCAATGCTCGGTCCCCCCTCAAACATAACAGACGCTTTCGCGACAGCATGTGCCACACGGCATTTTACGCCTTCCTGCCTCTGCTCCCTAGGTGGGGGTTCACTACGAGCTGTCGGAGGAGGAGAAGTTCTACCGCAACGCCCTGACACGGATGCCCGACGGCCCCGCGGCCCTGGAGGAGGCATACAACTCGGTTGAGGACAACGTCAGCGAGGTGGAGCAGTACGTCAAGGTAGGAACTGCTCCTTTTTTCTTTTTTTTCAGCACTGTGAAAAAATGTGCAGCACTAGACCTTTTTTTAAATTGTATTCTTTCATGCTAACTCCAATTTTGATTGTACGCTTTGTGTGATCATACTAATCCTTTTCTCCTCATCTCCACTAACAGGTTTGGCTGCAGTACCAGTGCTTGTGGGACATGCAGGCAGAGAACATTTACAACCGCCTGGGTGAAGACCTGACCAAGTGGCAGGCCCTACTGGTCCAGATCCGCAAGGCCCGCGGGACCTTTGACAACGCCGAGACCCGCAAGGAGTTCGGCCCCGTCATCATTGATTATGGCAAGGTAATGCCGCCCTCGATTATGTTGCCATGGAGATGGCAAATAAAACCCAAAAGTTTGAGCAAAGTTAAACAAAGTACATCATTGGTGATACTTTATTAAACCTGAAGGGAAATGCAGGTGATACAACAGCAAAAGAACAGTGCAAATCAGACAAAAAAAGATTCAATCAGAAATATGGAATATTCACTATATAGATAGATTGGTATATTTTTTTTACTCTGTTCTTTGTACAATAGTGTTGCATATAAATACACGTTTACTTTCATGCATTTCCTTGTCTCTTAGGTCCAATCCAAGGTGAACCTGAAGTACGACTCCTGGCACAAGGAGGTCCTGAGCAAGTTTGGTCAGATGTTGGGTCAGAACATGCAGGACTTCCACTCTCAGATCTCCAAGGTACAGTCTTCTTTTTGCCCCTTTTTAAGCATCTTATTTGCATTGCTTACCATGTGATTTGCAATAGTGATTTTATTTATTTAAATGTTAATCTGTACTGTTTATTATTGCATTCCTTCTGCAGTCTCGCCAGGAATTGGAGCAACACTCTGTGGATACTGCCAGCACCTCAGACGCTGTCACCTTCATTACCTACGTCCAGACCCTCAAACGCAAGATCAAACAATTTGAGAAGAACGTGGATGTAAGTACTACATCATTTATACTATTTCTAAGCTCTACAGATGACCTAATGTTTGATTACTTCTAATCCCCAAATGTAACTCTCTACCTGATTTACCTCATCCATGTTTACTTCTGATCCCCTAATATCTCACTCTGTTCCGCCTCCTAGTTGTTCCGCAATGGGCAGCGTCTGCTGGAGAAACAGCGCTTCCAGTTCCCGCCGTCTTGGCTCTACATTGACAACATAGAGGGTGAGTGGGGTGCCTTCAGTGACATCATGAAGCGCAAGGACACTGCCATCCAGCAGCAGGTGGCCAACCTGCAGATGAAGATCGTTCAGGAGGACCGCGCCGTGGAGAACCGCACCACCGACCTACTCACTGACTGGGAGAAGGCCAAACCAGTGGCTGTAAGTAGCCCAGTAGCCCTTACATGTTCCAGTCTCAAAGGTCTTCCCAGGCACACATTATACATTATGTGACCCTTAGCCCTCTGAACGATTAAGAGAAACTCCCCAAAAGCAGCATGGAGATTAGAAAATGTTCAAGCTATACTACTAGCGAATTTCTTTTAAAGTGTTACCGATGTCTATCATCTTCCTTCAGGGGAGCCTGCGTCCAGAGGAGGCCCTCCAGTCCCTCACCATCTACGAGGGCAAGTTTGGCCGCCTGAAGGATGACCGGGAGAAGTGTGCCCGCGCCAAGGAGGCCCTGGAACTCACAGACACTGGGCTGCTCAGTGGCAGCGAGGAGAGGGTGCAGGTAAACACACGCACGTTCACACACTAAGGACTGACATGATGAACTCACAGACACTGGGCTGCTCAGTGGCAGCGAGGAGAGGGTGCAGGTAAACACACGCACTTTCACACACTAAGGACTGACATGATGGAACAACTCACAAGGTACTCCATTCTTGCAAACTAGTCGCTTTTTGGCGAAATCTGAATGTCGTCCCCCTAAATCGTGTATATCCAAAGATGGTTTTTTTTCTTTTGGGGGGTGTTGTAGGGAGGTATGAGGTCTAGAACAATGTCCCATAGTTTAAAATGAGACCCGAACGTCTTGCGTCTTGAGTCTTCTCATACCAGCAGTTGTGGTCTGGCGCTCATTTGGCCAATCAGAACCAAGATAACTGCTTTGTCATTTCCATTCACCACTATCTTGCAGTTCTACAATTTTCAACGACACTTTCTTGAGGCAAGACTTGTAACTCACTAACGTAATACCTTTCCCAACCAGTTTTTAATGGAAAGCTTGGTGTGTGGCCCGCGAAGGTTAACCCTCCCGGACACCGCTATAAACATTAACATCTCCTATTGCAGGTCTCGTACTGACTATATGGTGTGTCTGTTTTCTAGGTGGCACTGGAGGAGCTGCAGGACCTGAAGGGAGTGTGGTCAGAGCTCTCCAAGGTCTGGGAGCAGATCGACCAGATGAAGGAGCAGCCATGGGTGTCTGTCCAGCCACGCAAGGTAAAAGAAAATTGCATACGTTTGCAGAATCAGACTCTCATGTGCTCTCTCAAATATGCTTGCGTTCATATAATGTTAGATGTTGTAGATGTATTTATACCTGTTAAATCTAATGTTTTTTTCCGGGTTGTTGTCCACAGCTGCGTCAGAGTCTGGACGCTCTTCTGAACCAGCTGAAGAACTTCCCGGCGCGACTGCGCCAGTACGCCTCCTACGAATACGTCCAGAGGCTGCTGAAGGGCTACATGAAGGTCAGACATAACATGACATGTCTTTACTACATGTTCTCATAATATATCAGCAGATTAATGCTGAGAGTGAAGATGGGTTTTTAAACACACATGTTTAAAAATCTTTTGCCAGGTCAACATGTTGGTCATCGAGCTGAAGTCTGAGGCATTGAAGGACCGTCACTGGAAGACGCTGATGAAGCGCCTGCATGTGAACTGGGTACCGTCGGAGCTGACCCTGGGTCAGGTCTGGGACGTGGACCTGCAGAAGAATGAGATGGTGGTGAAGGATGTTATGCTGGTGGCCCAGGGAGAGATGGCCCTGGAGGAGTTCCTCAAGCAGGTGAAGACAACATTAACTGCACCAAAGGGATTCTCTTGAAATGCAAGATTTGTGTCCAATTTATGTATATATTTTATTTATTTTTATCTACACTTTTTGATTATATCTTGTTTCAATTGTGTCTATTCATGGTTGGATGGATTTCATTTATTTGATCCAGGTTCCAATTATGCATTTATGATAGTTTTTATTTTATTTGTCAATTTTCATAACATCACTGTTTGGTGAAATGCATTGAGAAATCATGTACAACAAGCTGGTCCTAAAGGCTGGGACATACTTTCCATGGACAGCTGCGGACTTGTACTGGTTGTGCGGATGCGCACGCGGTTCAATTCATTCTTTAATTGAGGGTCTGTGTTGGTCTGTCCTTGCACGTTTCCCAATACGAACTCCATGCCAGTTGGAGATAATGCACCATAACGTTCATTGCTAAACGTCATAAAAATCAAGAAGAAGCATATGCATTGGGGAAGAAAATGGCATTTCCATCTCTCCCAAGCAATTGCGCGATTTCTTGCCATGACTTCAACGCCATTTGTCTTTAAATTGTTTCATGGACGAATGATATAAATGAGGGTGAAGGTGGATCTTCTCGCAAAACCTCTCTTCAAAACATGCATACATTTTGTTATCTAGAGTATGCGTTTGCTATGCATACATTTTGGGCTGTACGCATGGTGGTCTGAGCGGGGCCTCGCGGCCATGGGCGGACGATGGCACTAACGTCACACAGACCAGAGCGAATCCGACATTGCATTGCTCTGAATCTCTCCGTCCAGATCCGTGAGGTGTGGAACGCGTACGAGCTGGACCTGATCAACTACCAGAACAAGTGCCGCCTGATCCGGGGCTGGGACGACCTCTTCAACAAGGTCAAGGAGCATATCAACAGCGTGTCCGCTATGAAGCTGTCCCCGTACTACAAGGTGAGTGCAGCAGCCTTCATATCGTATGAATATCGCCTTCATATTAAGCCAGCGGTTCTCAACACGTTTTCATGCCGTAATCCACCTGTGGAGTTACTTTTAGGTCCAGGACCCACCAAATATATTTTGAACAGTAAAATAATGCATACATTTTTAATACTATGTCGCAAACGTGAGAACATTTGTCTTACGTATATTAGTTTTCAAATATAATAACGATGAAATGAAACTGCCAAGGCATCCATATATATGTAATTACATTTCTTTGTTATCAATCTACCCATTTTGTCCACAGCTATGTCCCACATATCGGTCCTGACCCACAGTTTGAGAACTACTACATTAAGCCAGCCCCCCCCCCCCCCCACACACACACACACACACCAAGTCCTACAATAACCTCATGGTCATTTCCACTTTTCCTTCTTCCCCCTCCATCTCCCAGGTGTTTGAGGAGGATGCTTTGAGCTGGGAGGACAAGCTCAACCGCATCATGGCTCTGTTTGATGTCTGGATCGACGTGCAGCGCCGCTGGGTCTACCTGGAGGGCATCTTCACCGGCAGTGCAGACATAAAACACCTGCTGCCTGTCGAGACCCAGAGATTCCAGAAGTAAGTCGGAGATGGCAATATTTGGGCCAAGATGGTCTTTTTAGTTTATTTGACTCCAGCTGAAAAGTCTACCTGTAGGCATCCTTGAGCGAGATGCCCCCTTTAGATAGAAGCATCCACTAAATTACTAAATAATAAATTGTAAGACTTGGTCATTAAGCCGACATTTCCCTTCTGGGATTAATACATTTTTATATCTTGTCTGGAGTAGGTATTGTACAAATGGCTTCGCACACCACCAGCAAACCAAGGCTAATATTTCCACCATCTGGTTTCTCTCTCTTTCTCTCTGTCCCTCCCAGCATCAGCGCAGAGTTCCTGACCCTGATGAAGAAGGTGACCAAGTCTCCCCTGGTGATGGATGTGCTGAACATCCAGGGGGTGCAGAGGTCCCTGGAGAGGCTTGCTGACCTACTGGGTAAAATCCAGAAGGCCCTGGGAGAATACCTGGAGAGAGAGCGGTCCTCCTTCCCCCGGTAGAGTTTTTTAACCATTTTCAAAATATGTCTCTAGAATTGTGGAATTGTATTACATTTGTTTTATTCCAATAAACTGCAATGCACACAACATATTCAAACTGTAAGACACAAAATACATATCTTTTACAGGACAATAATGAATGAAATACTGAAATCTGTGTAAAAAAGAAATAAATTGCTCATACATCTTGAATACATTACAGACATTCATTGTCATTATATTATTTATGGGTGTATTATGATGCATTGTTACCTGAGAGGATGTTTCCTTTCAGGATTCTGTATAGTGGGGCATGCTCTTCTGATGTCTTTATTGTGTGAATGAGTATTCCACTTGTGAGAATTTCTCTAATCTAGTTAAGCTGAAATGAAACAGAAGACCTCTTACTCTCTGCCACTAGGTTCTACTTCGTGGGAGACGAGGACCTGCTGGAGATCATCGGTAACAGCAAGAACGTGGCCAAGCTGCAGAAGCACTTCAAGAAGATGTTTGCCGGCGTCTCCAGCATCCTGCTCAACGAGGACAACACCGAGGTGCTGGGCATCTGCTCCCGTGAGGGAGAGGAGATCAACTACAAGACGCCTGTCTCCATCACCAAGCACCCCAAGATCAACGAGTGGCTCACCCTGGTGGAGAAGGAGATGAGGGTGACCCTTGCCAAGCTGCTGGCCGAGTCCGTCACCGAGGTTACAGACTTTAATAAGGGTGGTGATGTGGACCTCAGCCAGTACATCACCTGGATCGATCGCTACCAGGTTAGTTGGATATGAGAGAGTGGGGTACATGAGGAGGGTGGCGAAGTAGGACTCCATGGATCTCTTAAGATTTCCTCCCTTTGGAGCTGACCCAGACAAGCAAAAAGACTATGAACTATACAAATCTGACCAAATGTGAGGAATACAAAACTGTAAAAACCAATGTCATGTATTAAACTCCCATGTCACCCTGCACTTCTACCTCAGGCCCAGCTGGTGGTGCTGTCCACCCAGATCGCCTGGTCGGAGAACGTCGAGTCAGCACTGACCACGGTGGCGGCCGGTGGGGACATGTCTCCCATGCAGAACGTGCAGCAGAACGTGGAGGCCACCCTGAACGTCCTGGCTGACACCGTGCTGATGGAGCAGCCCCCGCTGCGCAGGAGGAAACTGGAGCACCTGGTGCGTGAATCTCTCTCTCGCGCTCTCAGGGCTGGGGGATGTGGAAGGGATTCTTAAAGTGCATGGTACTTTACCGTACACATATACCTTCCCATATACAAACAAGTTGTTCATTTTCCCATTTTCTGATCATTTTGAGGGTATAATGCATCTTCTCATCGGATCGCTTCTCTAAAGATAAATATATAGTAAAAAATGTAGATAGTTAATTATGACCCAGGCCTTTTCCAGTGTAGATCTTCAACATAGAAGTCGCATGATGATTACAAATCTGAACACGTCCTCTCATCCTCCCAGATCACAGAGCTGGTTCACCAGCGCGACGTGACCCGGAGGCTGATCAAGAACAAGATCGACAACCCCAAGTCCTTCGAGTGGCTCAGCCAGATGCGCTTCTACTTCGACCCGAAGCAGACGGACGTGCTGCAGCAGCTGTCCATCCAGATGGCCAACGCCAAGTTCAACTATGGCTTCGAGTACCTGGGAGTCCAGGACAAGCTGGTGCAGACCCCGCTGACGGACCGCTGCTACCTCACCATGACCCAGGCCCTGGAGGCCCGCCTTGGAGGATCACCCTTCGGTATACAAAGTCGGGGGTGGGGGGGAAACATTTGGGGGTTCATATTAGGATTGGGATACAATTCTTGGCTCACACGCTGGCTTATTGTATTGGAATTATACAGGGATTATTGCAATTATGTTATTTTTTCTCATTTGTTTTTTTTTATATTTAGATACATCTGTGTGTGTATTACAATGTAGCTTAATATGTATGCATGTTTATAATGTAAATCCGCTTATTTTTGCCTTGCACATGATGACTCATTATTAAATATTAATTCAACCCACAGTGAATCAAGCTCATGTTCTAACCAGAGAAAGAGATTTGTTTCAGCAGCTCACTCTGTGAATCCAACACCCTCCCCTCCCAGGTCCTGCTGGAACAGGAAAGACTGAGTCTGTGAAGGCTTTGGGCCACCAGCTTGGACGCTTCGTCCTGGTGTTCAACTGTGATGAGACCTTTGACTTCCAGGTGCGCTGTCTGTTTTCATTCTCGACGGCCGGCATTACAGACCCTCCTTAATCAATGAAAATAATACATTTCTAAAGGTGTAGGCACCTTTAGGCACCTTTATTGTATTTATATGCAACACATTTTAACGTATTTTTAAGTAATTTCTTATGCTTTATCTTTTATGCACTTGCTTTATCGTTTTTTTTATGTTTTACTTGAATGTACTCTAATCTCTGTATTCCATTAGTAAGTTGAGTAATTCATAATTGCAACATTTTCCATCATGATCAATGAAGAAATCTAAAGCTAACATGGTTGTTTGGTGCTCTCATCTGCAGGCCATGGGGCGTATCTTCGTGGGCCTGTGCCAGGTGGGCGCGTGGGGCTGCTTCGACGAGTTCAACCGACTGGAGGAGAGAATGCTGTCAGCCGTGTCCCAGCAGGTCCAGTACATCCAGGTGGCCCTGAGGGAGCACAGCAACCCCAACAGAGACAGAAGTACGTCTGCTTGTGTTGCTTATAACTGATACTCTAGGCAGGAGGGCTTTTGGAAAGATACATACTACTTGCCTGTGGGAGGTGTTCCCTTTTAAAGTAAAACCTCAAGTAAAAAGTCTGAAGCGGATGTCTTAATGCAGTCAGGTCTTCACAATGAGATCATCGCAGAGGTTCAACATTATAGGGATCTAGACAAAATAAAGTGCGTAAGAACTGATTGATTTGTGCCTAATGCATTTGTGATTAACTTTCCATTCTGGGACTGTTTATTGTCCTGAACCCTTTTGATTGGATATCCTCTACAACATTTATTCAGACGATTCTGATGAAATTAAAGGGGAATTAAATGATTCAAGCATTTGTCCATTCACAAAACATGTCATTAAAAACAATTAACTCAGCTGAGTTTCCCCCCACCCCTTTTCTTTTTCTTTTTTTTTGTAAGGTGCACCAATCACCACTGAGCTGCTGAACAAGCAGGTGAAGGTGAGCCCCGACATGGCCATCTTCATCACCATGAACCCTGGTTACGCGGGCCGCTCCAACCTGCCCGACAACCTGAAGAAGCTGTTCCGCAGCTTGGCCATGACCAAGCCAGACCGCCAGCTCATCGCCCAGGTCATGCTCTACTCCCAGGGCTTCCGCACCGCAGAGATCCTGGCCAAGAAGATTGTGCCCTTCTTCAAGTATGTCTCGTCGTCGTTGATGTTGTTGTTGTTGTTTCTGTTAATGTAGTTTATATTTTGTTTTTTTTCATAAATTCAGGTTGGTCAGAATTTCTTATGGGTTAATTGTCATCCTTTGAAATTCATGGTAAAGTTAATTTGGTGTAAATGGATGTTTAAATCTTAATGATTTAAGGATGATTCAAAAGGATTTATTTGGTACAAGGAAAATGTCCTTGACTCTAGACTCCTACTGACTTTCTGTTGTCTTGTGTTCTTCAGGCTGTGCGATGAGCAGCTGTCGTCCCAGAGTCACTACGACTTCGGCCTGCGAGCCCTGAAGAGTGTGCTGATCAGCGCGGGTAACGTGAAGCGCGAGCGCATCCAGCGCATCAAGAGGGAGAAGCGGGAGCGTGGAGAAAACGTGGACGAGAACGAGATCGCAGAGAACCTACCTGAGCAGGAGGTAGAAACATTCATGGATTTAATGTTTATTTTAATTTTATAAGCGTTCTTTTTATTAAGTTTCCACTAAAAGAGGGAAAGGAAAAAATATGGAAATACTTTTTTCCATATTTGTGTTTGTACAGTTATATCATAACATAACATATTCTCTACTATCCGTCTAAAGCTTATTTAAGATATGCATGACCATCATTTTCAGTTCCCTTTTCCTTTTGCATAATAAACCTGTAGCGTCATACCGATCACATTCTTTCAACCACTACATTAACCCTGCGTTGCTACAAGATCACAATGTATATAAAAAAAGTCCTCCTCAGTCCCTTTTTAAGTTCAGAACTTAATGTGAATATGAGTTTATTCTCTGTTTTAATGTGTTGCCTTAATGTCTCCCTAACATCCTTCCCCCTTATGATTGCCCTTATCTCCCGCCTCCAGATCCTGATCCAGAGTGTGTGTGAGACCATGGTCCCCAAGCTGGTGGCGGAGGACATCCCCCTGCTCTTCAGCCTGCTGTCAGACGTGTTCCCCGGGGTGCAGTACATGCGGGGGGAGATGACGGCCCTCAGGGAGGAGCTGAAAAAGGTGTGCTCCGAGATGTACCTCACCTACGGAGACGGAGACGATGTGGGCACCATGTGGGTGGAGAAGGTATGGATTTTTTTTTTTCTCGCCATCATCTTGATGTCTTCAAAAAAATGAATTTTGAGACAGTAAGGATAATTTAAAAGACGAGAATCAATTGCTTTTTATCGCCAGTTATGCTTTCACATACAAGGAATTTGTTGTGGCATGTTGATGCTATAAAGAAAATAAAAACAAGATGCAAAATACACCTGTACAGGATAATAAATGCAAATGAGATGACTAATGCACAATATAAGGTCTTAAATATTTAGTAATATCATTTGACAAGTAATGTAAATGGAGAATGTGACTGTTGACAGGTGATGTTAATTCTGATTGACTAGATATGCTGTGTATGAATCTAAACATAATTGACATGTCCTTCTCTGTCTACTGCAGGTGTTGCAGCTGTACCAGATCACCCAGATCAACCACGGCCTGATGATGGTGGGGCCCTCGGGCAGTGGTAAGACCATGGCCTGGAGGGTGCTGCTCAAGGCCCTGGAGAGGCTGGAGGGCATGGAGGGTGTTGCCCACATCATCGACCCCAAGGCCATCAGCAAGGACCACCTGTACGGCACCTTGGACCCCAACACCCGCGAGTGGACAGACGGTCTGTTCACGCACATCCTCAGAAAGTAAGCCACTTTCATTATCAACAAATATGTTTGTTTTATATAAAAATGTTATTGTAGTATTAACAACTTGCAGTGGTTATAGTATATTTTAAGAGGCATATATTGAGTAGAAGTACGTCAAACAATCCTTTTACTTTGAAGGATTATTCTGGGTGCCTGATTTATATTTGAATACCTAGAATGAGAATATATATAATTACTTTAACATATTTTTTATTATATACATACTGTGCATTGTTTTATATTGTCGCTTTTATTTGTTTGTTCAATATTCCTTTTATTTCATATTTAAATTGTTATTCCATTTTCACCAACATTTATAAACATTTGTACTTACCTTTCCCGTGTGTGCTTATGGTTTCATACACGCATCTCTCCCCTTGAAATGTATTGCATATAACCCAACCATAACCCTAAACCACTACTTTGCCTCTCCCTTCAGAATCATTGACAACGTGCGCGGGGAGCTGCAGAAGCGCCAGTGGATCATCTTCGACGGTGACGTGGACCCAGAGTGGGTGGAGAACCTGAACTCTGTGCTGGACGACAACAAGCTGCTGACGCTGCCCAACGGAGAGCGCCTCAGTCTGCCCCCCAACGTAAGCTCAGGAGGACAGTGTATCAAAACGTTGCTGTACGGTAAATCAAACCTTAGTGACGCAACAGCAGTCGAGCCGATTTGAGCCGATTGGCTCAAATGAGTCCTAGGTGATGTCATACACTGTACAATTTCGGAAGTGACACCACTTGGCACTTTCAAGCCAATCTTAAATGCGCATCTGTTTCTTGCTGTTTTTATGGTTTGGTTATTTCTGTGTATTGTCTTTGTTCATGCATCATACAACTGCTGTAGGTATGAACTGATGGCACCATAGTTGTCCAATGCTGTGTTGTACAACAAATTTGTATAGCCTTATCTGGGACAACCTCCACCCTGGGCACTGACCTCCTCTCTCCCTCTCTCCCCTCAGGTGCGCATCATGTTCGAGGTGCAGGACCTGAAGTATGCCACGCTGGCCACCGTGTCGCGCTGCGGTATGGTGTGGTTCAGCGAGGACGTGCTCAGCACCGACATGGTCTTCAACCACTTCCTGGCACGCCTTCGCAGCATCCCATTGGACGAGGGCGAGGACGAGGCGGGGCGCATGAGGAAGGGCACAGAAGATGAGGAGGAGACAGCCTCACCCATGCTGCAGGTTGGAGCGCATCACTCTTTATCATGTTTCAAAATGAAGTTACTTGTGGACAGAAAGATGGCGTCCAACTCTTTAAGAAGTTTGCTAATCAGGTCAACTCATCCACACATACCATCAAACATCTGGTTGGACACTTCCACTTGTGATGTCACCAGTAGATTTAATCTGAAATGGCTTGTATTGGCTCATTTGCTTCACCGCTGGTGGTTAAATGGGGGGCCTTTTTATAGCGTGTGGGAAATAATGTTTCACTAGCTTTTCGTACCAAACCTGAAATGGTTCGGTGTATTCCTTTATCGTACTAACACCTTGCTAAAGACAAAATATGAGGGAAACAAGGCATTGTATTATCATGATGCTCAAACGTCATGAACCACGGGGCTCCTTTGGCGATGGAGACTTTGAAATGCATATCATGATACGGTCCTTTCCTCACTAATTCCACCCGTTCTCCTCCAATCACCGTTTCCTCCGTCCACCAGATCCAGAGGGACGCAGCGACCGCACTGCAGCCCTACTTCACGTCCACAGGGCTGGTGATCAAGGCCCTGGAGCACGCCTCCAAGATGGAGCACATCATGGACTTCACGCGGCTGCGCTGCATGGGCTCCCTGTTCTCCATGCTACACCAGGCCTGCCGCAACGTGGCCCTCTACAACAACAACCACCCTGACTTCCCCATGCCCAACGAGCAGCTGGAGAGATACATGCAGGTAGCGTAGACAGGAACATTATGCAGGGTACACATTAGGCGATTTTTCAAATGTAGGAAACGTGAGAGACCACACACCTAACTGTAGGTTAAGATCCATTTAACTGTTTTGGTCGTTAAGTGTGTGGAAGGAAATTATTTTGCCAACAACGCATACCACACACTAATAGGCCTTTCACACATGAACTCCGGATCATCTCCGGAGAATCGGGCCTGGAGATAAGAATAAATAAAGAATAAATGTGACTTTTGGACCACAGGCTTTGTTAGTTAGTTCAGATTGTTTGCTGTACAAGTTAGATCAGCAATCCATTTAATGCAGTACTTTAATGATATGCTGATATGTTGTCTTTGTTCTGCTATTTTCTCCACAGAGGTATCTGATCTACGCTGTGCTGTGGTCCTTCTCTGGCGACGGGCGTCTGAAGATCAGGGGGGAGCTGGGAGAGTACATCCGCCGCATCACCACCGTACCCCTGCCCGCTGCCCCCAACGTCCCCATCATCGACTACGAGGTACGCCCGTACTCATCAAGACGCCTTTAAAAGTGGTCTTTGTTACCAAAGTTATTGTGTATGTTCATATAATGTATTCCGTAAAATGGTGATCAAGATTGATAAAGTGATAAAGAGTGATAAAGATTAAGTCATTTTATGAAAATATTGAATATACGTTATGGGTACCGATATATCTAAAATTGTCATAGAAACTTATGGAAATCTAGTTGAATGAGGATTATTTCGAACAAAAGTTAATCGAAATTCACATCTTTGGAAAAACATTGTTTTCTAAGACCCAACATCTACCGTCATTCTGCCTCCTCTCTAGGTGTGCATCTCAGGGGAGTGGCAGTCCTGGCAGGGCAAGGTTCCCCAGATCGAAGTGGAGACCCACAAGGTGGCCTCCCCAGACGTGGTGGTGCCCACCCTGGACACCGTGCGCCACGAGGCCCTGCTCTACACCTGGCTGGCCGAGCACAAGCCCCTGGTGCTATGCGGACCCCCCGGCTCTGGAAAGACCATGACCCTTTTCAGCGCCCTCCGAGCCCTGCCTGACATGGAGGTTAGAGGTGTTGAATGGATGGATGGCTGGTTCTAGGGTCCCAGGCTAGACATGCCCAGGCTCACATGCTACACCAGAAGAGTAGAAAGAGCTATTCTACATGTGGTGTCTCATCTGTGTTAATCTCTTGAGCGATTTAGAGATGGACATTTTGGTTACTGTCCAAAGTTATGTTGATTTGTCTGTCTCAATATTTGTCTCAATGTCTCTTACCATCGCCCAATTTCCACATTTGTGTTGCTTCATTCTCTCTTCATTCTCTCTCTTCATTCTTTCTCTCTTTTCCCTCTGTCTCTTGCTCTTTCTCTGACTATTTCCCTTTCTATCGCTTTCTCCCACTTTCCCTCTTTATCCCTCTCAGGTTGTGGGTCTGAACTTCTCCAGCGCCACCACCCCAGAGCTGCTGCTGAAGACCTTCGACCACTACTGTGAGTACCGCCGCACCCCCAACGGAGTGGTGCTCGCGCCCGTCCAGCTGGGCAAGTGGCTGGTGCTCTTCTGTGACGAGATCAATCTGCCCGACATGGACAAGTACGGCACCCAGAGGGTCATCTCCTTCCTCAGACAGGTGAGAACTGACAACCAGGGGCAGCCACAGTTGCATATATTTCAGTCCTTTTGCAGCCTCTTTTATCGAGAACGGCTGAGGCTTGAGGTTGAGCACAATCTTAGTTTCTAAACCTTGGTTTTTAAATGTTTTTAAATGCAACCGGACAGAGGACTGATGAGAAGGCATAACAAGGAGGAGTTGGTGCATCTCACCATAGTAGCACTATAGCGTAACTATTCTAAATTATTATTATTTATTTTCTCTATAGATGGTGGAGCATGGAGGGTTCTACCGTACCTCTGACCAGACTTGGGTCAAACTGGAAAGAATCCAGTTTGTAGGAGCCTGTAACCCCCCCACAGACCCTGGCAGAAAGCCCCTCACACACAGGTACCAGTACTGACATGTTACTATCACAGTACAAGAGCACAGCAGTAGAGCTTGAAAAAAACTGTTGTCATTTTTAAGGAAATAAACTGCAGTTGCAGTTTATTTTCTTCTATCGTTTTTCTAAGAATCTATGGAAATTTTAATTCACTATCACTCTTGATGGAAACTTCAAATGGACGATGTCTTCATTGCTGGTGTAACCGTTAATGTCTTCCCCCTCTCCCCACCAGGTTCCTGCGTCATGTCCCTGTGGTGTACGTGGACTACCCGGGCCCCGCCTCCCTCACCCAGATCTACGGCACCTTCAACCGAGCCATGCTGCGTCTCATCCCGTCTCTCCGCACCTTCGCCGAGCCTCTGACCGCCGCCATGGTGGAGTTCTACACCATGTCTCAGGTAAGACTCGCTGTCCTTCAACAATCTGAAACAAAGTGGTGGAAGATTCTAAATAGCACTGGTAACATTTGACACCACTGTACTTTAGTATATGCAATGTTTTTTCTCTTAATTAGTAGTAAATCATTTTCCCAAAAAATGATATAACATGGTATTGTAATACACTTTGGATAAAAACATCCACATATTATGAGTGCATGCTTTTTCATTATGAGCCCAAACCTCTACCAGTGGAGCTGGAGTGGACCAGTAAAGGTTGAAAAGGATTCAATGCGTTTCATTTCTTTTTGTAGGAGCGCTTCACCCAGGACACCCAGCCCCACTACATCTACTCCCCCAGAGAGATGACCCGCTGGGTGAGGGGCATCTTCGAGGCCCTGCGGCCCCTGGAGACCCTCCCTGTGGAGGGCCTGATCCGGATCTGGGCCCACGAAGCCCTGCGTCTCTTCCAGGACAGGTGAGGAGGGAGCATGGGGAAATGTTGATTTATAAGTCTCATCCCACAAATCAGGTGTTAAAGCAGCAAAAACAATTACCAATAAAAATAAGAACATGAGAATAGGTGAAATATCAGAGAACACTATGTACAAAAAATAAACTGAAAAGAATAAACCTGGATAAAATAAAATGGATATTTACATAGTCAACCGAAAAGACAAATCCCTTGTAAATACAATGACTTGATTATGACAGAACCATACCAGGTGTTTCGTGGAGTAACATTTTGTGTCTCCCAGACTGGTGGAGGATGAGGAGAGGCGATGGACCGATGAGAACATAGACATGGTGGCGCTCAAACACTTCCCCAACATCGACAAGGAGAAGGGCCTCAACCGACCCATCCTCTACAGCAACTGGCTCTCCAAGGTACACAGCTTGACAGACCTTTACTATCTGTATGACTAGAACTGTAGTATGTAACTGTATTGTTATTACTCTAACTCTTACACTGTAATTATAATAACTCTAATAATTACTCTATAATTACTCTATAATAAGGCTATTATAATAGGGGTAACTAGGCCTCATTGATGCACTAGTTCACCTGTTTAACTTAATTTTCCTACCTCTTATTGTCCATTTCATAGTATCATTAAACCACTCAAGACCCTACTTCTAGAACAGCACTGTATGGTTCTAATGATTATTTTGTTATGGTAGTGTTGAGTCATAACGATTATTATTTAGTTATGGTTGTGTTGCGTTACAGTAATGAAAGTCACAGCATTGTCTGCGTACTGACCCATGTCCCTCCCCGCATGCAGGACTACATCCCCGTGGAGCAGGAGGAGCTCAGGGACTACGTGAAGGCGCGTCTCAAGGTCTTCTATGAGGAGGAGCTGGACGTCCCGCTGGTGCTCTTCAACGAGGTGCTGGACCACGTCCTCCGTATCGACCGGTACGCTGCACCCAGTCTCATCCCAGCTCCGCCACGCTTTACATAACGCCTCTAAAAAAGGCCGTTGAGTGTGCTTTGGAGTTGAATGTCCTTTTCGTCCTTGACCCTTCCAGAATCTTCCGTCAGCCTCAGGGTCATCTCCTGCTGATCGGTGTGAGTGGAGCAGGAAAGACCACCCTGTCTCGGTTTGTAGCCTGGATGAATGGGCTGAGCGTCTACCAAATCAAGGTTTGTACAACTCCACTGCTAATGTGAAACATTAAAGGTCATGTTAAGGTCTGAGGTCTGCCTCATTACTACACAATATTTCAATTCTTAAGGATCAAAATGTTTGTTTGACTCCGGTTTTTATATAAAAAAACATGTCTTTACATTAAATGGGATTCCTTCCTATGTAGCGCATTATGAATGGCCTTTACGTTTGAAGCTCTATAAATGAACATGCTATGTATTCGTTTGTAGGTGCACAGGAAGTACACGGGCGAGGACTTTGACGAGGACCTGCGCACGGTGCTGCGGCGCTCCGGCTGCAAGAACGAGAAGATCGCCTTCATCATGGACGAGTCCAACGTGCTGGACTCTGGCTTCCTGGAGAGGATGAACACCCTTTTGGCCAACGGAGAGGTGACATGACTCTTATACTCTTATTTACCCTGTGCTTACGGAGAGCGTGAAGGGTTAAGCCACTTTAGTGAAGTGCTTCTTGTCAAATGTTTAGATTGAAGTACTGGATGCTTGGTGTCAAATCATTTACTTTCCTGTGACTACTGACTTAGATTTTGAAGACGTAAAGGATTGCGATATCCTACTCATAAATTATGAAGTTAACGAATTTTCTGATACCAATGCTAGCATTGGCTATTGCTGCTTTTGCCAGGCAACAATAAGCCTTCAATGGCAAATATCCTCCACAAAAACATGTCAGATATTGTCCCCTATTTATTCTTCTTTAACTTTTCCTCTTTATTCTACTTCTACTTCTACTAACTGAATCCCTGCTTCTTGAGTGGGATTTAATTTGCCCTCCAACCCCATTCCCTCCTAACACATCCATTCCCTTGTCAATGACAGTGGTGTTTCCTGTGTTCCCCAGGTCCCTGGGCTGTTTGAGGGCGACGAGTATGCCACGTTGATGACCCAGTGCAAGGAGGGCGCCCAGAAGGAGGGCCATATGCTTGACACTCACGAGGAGCTGTACAAGTGGTTCACCAGCCAGGTGATCAGGAACCTCCACGTGGTCTTCACCATGAACCCCTCCTCGGAGGGGCTCAAGGACCGTGCCGCCACCTCCCCTGCCCTCTTCAACAGGTGCATACCCCATCTATTACTACACCCCTCAATGCCTTTATACTCCGCTTCTAAATATAGATATATTTATGGCCTTTCTGTGCCTTCATGGACAAGAACGTAAAGAGAGACAGGAAAGTAGGTTGAAAAAGAGAGGGAATGACATGTAGCCTAGGACAAGAAGTAGGAAGTGAACCTGGGTCACTACAAAGCATATTGCCTACAAGGTTGTTGCACATGCGGGTTGAGTATATCTCCACAACTGCAAGTGCTATAGTATGTAATCTTGGTACCGAGAGAAAGATAACATCCGTGAGATTGTTGTGCAGTTGTGTCGGTTTAGCTGCAAAATGGTGCCCAGACACTGGTTTCAATGCGATCAAACACAACTTTGATGGCAAAATTAACAAAGGTAAGACATCGTTTTTGGTTGTAAAAAGGAGGTTAACACTTGGCCTTCATTCCACAACTATTTTCTACCATGTCCTTGCTTGGTCACTATACCCTCGAGCAATAGTGACTAGTGGTTGTGCAGGAGAAAAGCTGTATGTAAAATATACCCTGTATCCTTGGTCAGATGCCTCTTTGGCGGTTTCTTTGGACCGCCTCTCTAGCGCACTATGAATTGTGAAGTGCATACAATGGCAATCTGGGAAAATCCTTGGAGTTTAGGGAGCACAGGTTGTTATAGACATAGAGCGATGATTGGTTCCCGCGCTCACTGTCCGTTCCTCTTGTTTTTAGATGCGTGCTTAACTGGTTCGGAGACTGGTCCACCGAGGCCCTGTACCAGGTGGGCAAGGAGTTCACCAGCAAGATGGACCTGGAGAAGCCCAACTACAAGGTGCCGGACTACATGCCCATCATCTACGACAAGATGCCCCAACCACCCACCCACCGCGAAGCCATTGTCAACGGCTGTGTGTTCGTGCACCAGACCCTGCACCAGGTAGGCTCTGCCAACACACAAGGAAAGATACCAGCAGAGTAATTGCTTTCAGTTCCACTGGTAAACGTTCTGTGTTAAAATAAACAAACAGGGGCGTCCTTACCGCAGCGACCCGGGTTCGATTCCTGCCCGTGGTCCTTTGCTGCATGTCTTCCCCTCTCTCTCCCATACCTTCCTGTCTGTCTATCTCACACTATCATAAAGCATTAAAAATGCAAAAATAAATCTTTAAAAAAAATAAACAAACAAAAAACAACACTGTTGCCTACTACCTAGGTTGGGTACAGACCTTTGCCAAAATATCGCAGCCAATCGAGACACACACTGCCAAACTGCTATACAATAGTTTTTCTTACAAAGCTTAAACATTTTGAGTCATTCCATAACGTGTCATTTCCTTTCTCTTTTTTTTAAGGCAAATAACCGCCTGGCAAAGCGCGGCGGCCGCACCATGGCCATCACCCCACGCCACTACCTGGACTTCATCAACCACTACGCCAACTTGTTCAACGAGAAGCGCAGCGAGCTAGAGGAGCAGCAGATGCACCTCAACGTTGGCCTCCGCAAGATCAAGGAGACCGTCGACCAGGTGAAGTTCTCCCCTCCCCCACCCCTTCCTTAATGAATCACTAATACTATATACTGTGGAATTGGACAGACAATGAATCGACGTCGGCCTGCCCCACTTCCTGCAGCAAGGATCTTGATGGTACTTTTTTCTGTCGCATGATGATTCCCATCTCCCCCCAAGGTGGAGGAGCTCCGTCGCGACCTGAGGATCAAGAGCCAGGAGCTGGAGGTGAAGAACGCTGCTGCCAATGACAAGCTGAAGAAGATGGTCAAAGACCAGCAGGAGGCTGAAAAGAAGAAGGTAAACCGCCCATTGGTTTTAACTTTAAGAGAAAGACTGGGTTTGTGCTTTGGTACTTTTACTCATGCTTGTATAAATCGATTTATTATGCATCAGCATGATTCTTTGACTGATTTATACTGGTTTTTAATACCTGGATCATGCCTACATAGCCTAGCATCTATTTATAAGTTTGCCTCGCTGCCGTGGTGATTCCAGGTGATGAGTCAGGAGATCCAGGAGTCTGTGTACAAGCAGCAGGAAGTGATCAAGGACAAGCAGCTGAGCGTCAAAGAGGATCTGGACCAAGTGGAGCCTGCAGTTATTGAGGCTCAAAATGGTATACATTTGTACATTATTATAATTCTTCCTTTTCACTGAAGTTCTTATGGACCAGATATATATAGATAGATAGATAGATAGATAGATAGATAGATAGATAGATAGATAGAGATATATATTGTATACAGCTGTAACCCAGTAGAATATTCCTTTCTTTATGCAACATATAAACTATAGTTCTACCAAAGGCTAACTTTCCCCCAGCCCAAAGATTTCCCTCAGTGTCATAAAAAAACTATTTCACCTCCACTACCCTTTTCCCTCTTCTTGCACTCTCACTCACCTCCTTTTCTCACTACCCTCCGCCTCCTCCTTCCCCTTAACTTAAACCCGTGTCAGCCGTTAAGTCCATAAAGAAGCAGCACCTAGTGGAGGTGCGCTCCATGGCCAACCCCCCCGCTGCCGTCAAGGTGGCCCTGGAGTCCATCTGCCTGCTGCTGGGGGAGAGCACCACGGACTGGAAGCAGATCCGCTCCATCATCATGAGGGAGAACTTTATCCCCACCATCGTCAACTTCTCCGCCGACGACATCAGGTAGACGTCGGACAGGCATCCAAAGCATTTGACTAAAAGAGTGTTATTCTCTCTCTTCCCCTGTCTTTCTCTCTTTCTCTCTGCCATATATCTATCCATATATCTATCTATCTATCCCTCCTTATCCTACATCCATCCATCCATCCCCTCTCCCATCCTACCACCACCACCACCCACCCCCCACGTCGCTCTGCTCCGTGGCCCAGTGGTGAGCTCTATAAAGAGGCAGCATCTGGTAGAAGTGCGGGCTATGACCAACCCGCCAGCTGCGGTCAAGCTGGCGCTGGAATCTATCTGCCTGCTGCTTGGCGAGGAGACCAGTGACTGGAAAAAGATCAGACAAGTTATAATCAGGGACAATTTCATCAGCAGCATAGTCAACTTCTCCTCTGAGGAGATGAGGTACCGGCGTCGAAGGAAGAAAAAAAATAACGCTTTGCCGAGTTTCTTCGGATAATGATCATTCTGTAAATCATTCCCAGACAAGTTGATTATTGGTGTGATTTTTAGTTTTGTTTGAAAAATAAATACATATATTCCGCTTCATTGTCAAAGAGAAAGATGCAATCTTGTCGAAATGAATCAAAAATAATGCTGATCATAACTTGTGTGATTAACCTTTTCCTGGAATTAACTAAATGGATCTAGACCCCAACCTGTCGAATGGACAGTTGTGACTAGGAAGTTAACTTAGAAATCACATCTATACCTCCATCAAACAACTATTTAATTGAATATTTAGAGCCCGCGTATCCTCCATCTTCTCCACATTTCTCCACACTTTCCCCCACCCCCTTGATCTTTTCACTCCATGTCAAATTATTCAAATATTACACAAAAATTCTCTCTAGTTTCTTGATTTTCCCTTCACGTCTAAAAAAAAATGTATAAAATGTCCCCCAATTCTAGTGACTCCATCCGTGAAAAGATGAAGAAGAACTACATGTCGAACCCCAGCTACAACTACGAGCAGGTCAACCGAGCCTCTCTGGCCTGTGGGCCCATGGTGAAATGGGCCATCGCTCAGGTAGGGAACCCCCTCAAGAACACCAGTGGTCATCCACACGAATGGGTTGGCATTTAGAACAGGGGTTTGCACACAATCATATTTTGATCATGATATGCATTCTGTATTCCAGTTTGAACAATTCAAATTGCGCACAGTGGCTTAAATACAAACAACTATAAATTGGGTTTATTCTATAGCCCTAGCCCCAGTTTGAGGGCTTATTAATGTGAAACATTATTTTGAAAGGATTGTAGGAATGTAGTACCAAGGTTATTGCACAGCCATGCTGAGCAAATATTCTGAATTCCAATGTGAACATTAGTCTCTTATCTACATTTCTTTAAAGAAATGCAATGATATGGGTTACTTCCACAAGTTGGAAGGCTTGTTGGTTATACAGTTTAAAGACTCTCCACCATCATATTCTCACCAACCCCGCCCCCCTCTCCCTCTCCCCAGCTGAACTACGCTGACATGCTGAAGCGTGTGGAGCCGCTGCGCAATGAGCTGCAGAAGCTGGAGGACTACGCCACGGACAACAAGTCGAAGGCGGAGGAGGTGGAGCAGATGATCCGCGACCTGGAGGCCAGCATCGCCCGCTACAAGGAGGAGTATGCTGTCCTCATCTCCGAGGCCCAGGCCATCAAGGCTGACCTGGCCGCAGTGGAGGCCAAGGTAACATGAACATGTCACAAGCACTGCATCCCAGGCCATGGCCATTTTATCAGAGTGAATGCTTAATGGGTTTGTCCAAGCAAAAAAAGGGGATATGTGGGGACCTATGCAGTTCTGTTCAATGAGAATGCTGGGATTGCTGGCTTTGTGGAGCCTGCAGGCAACACTGGCTTATGGGTAGTACACAAGTTCAAGTTAACTTTATGTAAAATAGCTCAGTTTGCTTGGGGAAAGCTTAATAGCAACTCATTAGGCACATACTGAAATTAGTCATTTGGTGAAACATTATTATTAGTTGTCAGTGTGCTGTGGCCCACGAACACACAGCCATCGCTCTTGTATTCATTCTCTATTCCTCTTGTGTGTGCGTTCCCCAGGTAAACCGCAGCACAGCCCTGCTCAAGAGCCTCTCGGCAGAGCGGGAGCGCTGGGAGCAGACCAGCGAGACCTTTAAGAACCAGATGTCCACAATCGCCGGGGACTGCCTGCTCTCTGCCGCCTTCATCGCCTACGCCGGATACTTTGAGCAGCAGATGAGGCAGAACCTTTTTACCACCTGGTCTCACCACCTGCAGCAGGCCAACATCCAGGTAATCAAGTCATCTATAATGTGGTCTAGTGGGCAAGGGGTTCCACTTCCAGCCGAAAGGTACTGGGTTTGATCCCCGATGTCCACAGCCCTACCTGTAGACATCCTTGAGCAGAATGCCCTAACCTTCTACCTGCTCCTTTAGCGACGCGTATCTAAAGAAGCTTTGGAATTGTAAATTGTTAATTGTACATACATCTACCTTCATCCTATAACTCCACACACCTAAGTAGATGTTAAGACGTGATCTTCGTTTTCCCCCCCCCGTTAGTTCCGTACCGACATCGCCAGGACGGAGTACCTGTCTAATGCGGATGAGAGGCTGCGCTGGCAGGCCAGCTCGCTGCCCGCCGACGACCTGTGCACGGAAAACGCCATCATGCTGAAGAGGTTCAACAGGTCAGTGAGGAGGGGGAATATCCCAAGGGTTTTGAGAGAAAACCTTTTATTAAATGACTCTCTTCTAAAGGTAGCATGACCCTGGTTCTGAAGGACATGTTTTCATCTTGTTGTTGTTGTTGTGTTTTCTAGGTACCCACTCATCATCGACCCATCAGGCCAGGCCACGGAGTTCATCATGAATGAGTACAAGGACCGCAAGATCACCAGGACCAGCTTCCTGGACGACGCCTTCAGGAAGAACCTGGAGAGTGCCTTGCGTTTCGGAAACCCACTGCTGGTGCAGGTAATGGCCCGACTGGGTTGTGTTCTCTCTTATTGTTACACATGCATGAGTTCAGTAAACTCATCGTGTGTGTGTGTGTGTGTGTGTGTGACTCCATCAGGACGTGGAGAGCTACGACCCCATCCTGAACCCTGTGCTCAACCGAGAGGTGCGCAGGACGGGGGGTCGCGTCCTCATCACCCTGGGAGACCAGGACATCGATCTATCCCCCTCGTTCGTCATCTTCCTCTCCACCCGAGACCCCACGGTGGAGTTCCCGCCGGACTTGTGTTCCCGTGTGACCTTCGTCAACTTCACCGTGACGCGCAGCAGCCTGCAGAGCCAGTGTCTCAACGAGGTCCTCAAGGCTGAGAGGCCGGACGTGGACGAGAAGCGTTCCGACCTGCTCAAACTGCAGGGTGAGAGTAGTGCAGAGCACTGACCGACTCCCTGGGGATGGGAACATAAAAGAATGGGGATCAACAGGGAGTGACCGAAAATGACATCCAATGTTAACACCAGCTGTTTTTTTGTATCTGCTTCACCAGTCCATTAATTTTGAGACATTTGGTTTGAATAAATGATCAGACCATCAACATACTGTAGGCAAATGGTAACAGAACAATTGCTACTGGACTGTTGCAAAACGGTAACTACATTTTAAATGAACATTGGGGAGCAACTGCAAATGATTGTGTTAACCATGTTAGGACAGTACAGAAAATGGTCTTCTTTCAACCAAATTACCTGATAATGCTGTAACTGACAAATAATTGCTATGAATTGTATTGTTTATTTAACGTATTGAATTGAAGGTGAATTAATTCTTATTTATTTTCCCAGGTGAATTCCAGTTGCGCTTGCGCCAGCTGGAGAAGTCTCTGCTGCAGGCCCTCAACGAGGTCAAGGGTCGCATCCTGGATGACGACACCATCATCACCACGCTGGAGAACCTGAAGAAGGAGGCGGCGGAGGTGACCCGCAAAGTGGAGGAGACGGACATCGTCATGGCTGAGGTGGAGGCGGTGTCCCAGCAGTACCTGTCGCTCTCCTCGGCCTGCAGCAGTATCTACTTCACCATGGAGGCCCTCAACCAGGTCAGAAGATCACCGGCTTCTTCTTGATTCAAATACTTTATACTGGGCATGGCTGCATGCTCACTAATGATGTTAGGGTGGTTAGGGTGTTTAAATAACAGCCGAAAGGTTCTTGGTTCGAGCCCAGAACGCATGATAGGACCTGAGCAAGATGCCCAGACCCTACCTGCTCATAAATGACTCAATCATTTAATGTTGGTCTCTTTGGATTTGCAAAATGTTTTAAAACTATTTTCTAAACTCACCCGCCATGATATTTCCTGTGTCCAGATCCACTTCCTTTACCAATACTCACTCCACTTCTTCCTGGACACATACCACACGGTGCTGTACGAGAATGCCAGTCTAAAGGGCATCAGCGACCACACACAGAGGCTCGACCTCATCACCAAGGACCTCTTCCAGGTAGGAACAAGATACTGTACTTTCTTATTCATCACACATCAGTAGTAAAGGAAAGTCATAACAATTTAAAAGATTAACATTTTTGAATAGGAATATTTGCGCTACATTATTGACATGCATGAACCCATTTTGAGTTGAGACTTTTGAATGTAGGTTGATTAAGTTTTTTTGTAATAATAATTTGTATTGTTTGCGGTTGCAGGTTGCGTTCAACAGAGTGGCAAGAGGTATGCTTCACCAAGACCACATCACCTTCGCCATGTTATTGGCTAGGATCAACCTCAAGGGCATGACCACGTAAGACTACTCTCTCACTCACTGTAAAAACTACACAAAGTAGTTTTCAGTTTCAATACAACATATAACATGGGTAACCTGTTCTCTCTGCAGTGAGCGCTCCTTCGATGTAGAGTTCTTGCACTTCTTGCGGAGTAAGGAGATCGTGCTGACGGGCATGTCCCTGCCAAAGGTCAAGGGTCTGACCACGGAACAGTGTGAAGACATGGTCCGCCTCAGCCGCACTCCCGCCTTCAAAGACCTGGTGTCCAAAGTGGAGGAAGATGAGGTGAGGCTTTAGTGGATTTGATGGGATGATGAAATGTAAGTTGTAAGCAAAGTCAAACCTACCCTATAGGTTGAATGTTCGTACTACTGCACTGTAAACCCTTTTTTTTAAAGGGCACGTTTTTTTTCAATAACTTTCTGAAAACAAACGTGGTGTCATTTATTTATTTCATTTTCCTCCAGCAATTCTTCATGTGGCTGGAGAGCAACACTCCAGAACTGTCTGTTCCTTACCTGTGGTCTGAGGAGAAGCAGTCCAGTGAGTATTGTTAGGGGAATTTTATTTTATTAAATTGTCCAAATGCATTTTATTTAGTCAACACATTTTGGATTGTGGATTTAGATCTGTCCAGGAAGATAAATTGTCTAGTGCCATAACCTGTCCTTAAATTGTAGTACATGTGTCATGTTGATGTCTTTTCTCTAACCTTTGCGTCTCCACTTCCTGCTCAGCTGTGATTGGCCAGGCGGTGCACCAGCTGCTGCTGATCCAGGCGTTCCGCCCTGACCGTCTGCTTGCCATGTCCCACATCTTCGTGTGCAAGGTGCTGGGAGAGACCTTCATGAACATCATCGAGCAGCCGCTGGACCTGGGCAACATCGTGGATAGCGAGGTACATGGTGACATCTACCATTTACAGTGAAGGACCACTGGAGCACTTTTTATTTGGTCTGGACCATAGATTGTTTTACACGTGTGTTGGGTCATTTCAATGTTATAACACTCAATATTATGAGACCCAACTATATTAAAAGGCTGAATCAGAATACTTTAGCTCTTGTTGACCTGGCCTAAATTAAAGGCATCAGTAATTTCTGTTACAAAAGAGTCCTTCTCAGTCTCCACCTTGTTGGTGTTTCTGAACAGGTGAAGCCCAACACCCCTGTGCTGATGTGCTCCGTGCCGGGCTACGACGCCAGCGGCCTGGTCCGGGATCTGGCTGCCGAGGAGAACAAACACATCACCTCAATCTCTATCGGTACGTGAGGGGAGAAAAGATAATCATATCTCAATACAAAATCAATGGAGCAACATGTGAAGAAGAAGCTTTACTTTTGGCCCAGATCTCTCCAAATATTTTGTGCAATTAAAATTGAATTACCATGTCTATAAATCTTGTTCATCAATCAATACAGTATTCCCCCTTTTCCTTACTTCTCAATATTCAAACAATTTGAAAAATATTCGGAATGTATATTGTTGCCGTTACACGATACTTAATCTCCTGCTCAAGACCCACTTATGTATTCAAACCCACTATGGAGGACCACCGTTATGTTCTCAACTCCTCCCTTCCTTTTCCTCTCAGGTTCGGCAGAGGGCTTCAACAAGGCAGACCGGGACATCAACACAGCAGTGAAGTCTGGCAGGTGGGTAATGCTGGAGAACGTCCACCTGGCCCCCGGTTGGCTGATGCAGCTGGAGAAGAAGCTGCACTCCATGCAGCCCCACGCCAGCTTCAGGCTCTTCCTCACCATGGAGATCAACCCCAAGGTAACACCAACACCATCCACCGGGTCTTTCTGCTGTGGTGTGCATCCATTGTGCGTCTGCCCTTTTGGCACCCGATGAACTCGCAACCATTCCTTGGAGGGGGGATCCTTCTGTTACTTCGCAATTTCCCTTGGTTTTGTGGAGTTTTTCTTTGCCCTAAGAGGGCTCAGGGTTAGGGAGTGTCGTATGCTGTGGGCCTGTGAAGCCCTTTGGGGATGTAACTGATCAAGTGCTAAACAAATGAAATTGACTTGACTCAAAGTAGCGTCTACCCTTTTGTGGTAGACATGGAACAGGATAAGTTTTGAGGCTGGAGTGTTGAATCCCAGCCCAGCGGTTGTGGGTTAAATCCCTGCTGGCATCTTTTACCTGTAAATTTCCTTGAGCAACCACTTACCTGCTCCTTAATATAGCTTCTGTACTTGCACTGTATGTCACTTTGGATAGAAGTTTCCTAAATGATTAATAGTAAAGCCATAATTTCTTTCTTGGTGACTATTTTATTCACTTGTAGTTGTTCCTGTCTAACCTCCCGGGTTCTCAGTTGTGACCTTGTCTGTGTGTGTTCCCAGGTGCCAGTGAACCTGCTGCGTGCCGGCCGTATCTTCGTGTTCGAGCCCCCTCCCGGTGTGAAGGCCAACATGCTCCGCACCTTCAGCAGCATCCCCGTGGCTCGCATGTGCAAGGTGACCGCCACTGGCTGAATGCACCACACAACACTTGCATGAATCCATTACCCCTGGTAATAAACAGGTTGATCTTCAGAAGTGGACGAGACAAACAAGGGGGGAAAGAAGGGCATTGTTTTTTTGATGCCATGAAATTAAATGGGGATTGACTTCAAATGTAGTTTTAACAACTTACATCAGGTATCTTATTTAAAATCCATCTTCTGTGGATCAAATCTAAAGCAACAAATAATTTCCATTGAAATGTTTGCAAACTTTGAAATAAAGAGACGTGTTAAAGAGACAAATTCCTTGTTCCTCCTATTCTGTTAGTCTCCCAACGAGCGTGCGCGTCTCTACTTCCTGCTGGCCTGGTTCCACGCTGTCATCCAGGAGCGCCTGCGCTACGCCCCACTGGGCTGGTCCAAGAAGTACGAGTTCGGGGAGTCTGACCTGCGCTCTGCCTGTGACACAGTGGACACCTGGCTGGATGACACCGCCAAGGTCCGAGAGAACACTTTTGCACACCACAATGTTCTTATTATTTTCTTCACCTTTTTATACTTTGAATTTATACTTTATTCAGTAAATATTACTGAAGTCTTTCTTTCTATTTTCACACACACACACACACACACACACACACACACACACACACACACACACACACACACACACACACAAACAAACACA
>JAOPJO010000124.1:12977982-12996536 GCA_027123675.1 Molva macrophthalma | reverse complement strand
TGTGTGTGTGTGTGTGTGTGTGTGTGTGTGTGTGTGTGTGTGTGTGTGTGTGTGTGTGTGTGTGTGTGTGCACACACACGCTTGCCAAGCATACACGCACTCTTGTATGCTTGGCATATTTCTATATTTGAGAGGATTGGTGAAGGGGCCACTAAATTGGCCAATCATTTCTTTGTTGATCTATTTCCAAAGATTCTCATGAATCCCTCTGTGATCATTACCCTTACCAAAATATTCCAATTATCAAATTACCTCATTCAAGCAGTCCTCTCAAAGACCTTGCAGGCCTTGCTTCCACCCTCCTAACGGAGTGCCACCTACAGGCCTCTCACTGAATGCAGGACACAGCAATGGGGGCTAACTTCTAAATTAATCAGTTGTTTGCTTGATTTTTCTTTGCTTTGTGAACTCTCCCAATGCAACTCTCCTTGTTTTCCTTTTTCCAGGGCTTATTGTCATCCCAAAACCAAGCCAGCTCTCCCAGTGGAACAGTAGTATAGCCACAATATTTCTGCTGCTAAACCAACCCTGCAACCCTGAGTCTGATGCTGCTCTTCACCCCGCAAGCATTGCAAGTTTTCTTTTCTTTACACCCCCCTTCCCTCCTCTTCCTCTTCCTCATCGCCCGCCTTCTTCCTGGTTACATTAATTGCTTTTCTATTTCTGTTGATCACTTACTTGACCTAGAGGATTGAGAAAGCAGAAACAAAATGGGGGTGTGGTGCAATGTTGGATAATTGTGCTCATGTATCCTCTCTGGGGTTTTAAAATGTTTTTGAATTCCTATATATTTTCTTCAACTTCAGAAATCTTTATTTACACCCTCTCACTACCGAAAGTGTGACTAGATCAGTCAGCAAGAGGCTTGCTATTAAAATAAGTTTGTTCATTGTTTAGTCTCCGAGGCTTTATATGTATAGATATATCTATCAATAGATATATATATATATATATATATATATCGATAGCTATATCTAGATATAGCTATAGATATATCTATATCTCGATATAGATATCTATAGAATGAGGGAGAGAGATGGGTGAATTTTCCTTTTTATAACCAACCGGCATATTTTAGAATTTGCATTAATTCACATTCAAACACCACTTTTTGTCTCGGTAGAAAATCCCTACAAACGACTTTGCACTGATTTTGTTATTTTCTTTGTTTTTATAACTACTATAAAGGAACAAGCAAGATAGTTGAGAACTGCCTTGCTGCACTCGGCTTAAAACACCCTCAGTCATGAAACCTGAATCTATAAGCTGGATGCTGCAATCAGTCTTTTAAAGGAAAGAAAAAAAGTTTGCACTTAAAATTAGTTTAGAAAAAGATGGCTTTACATTTTTGAGCGTGCTCATACTCACACATGGCTAATACAGTAGGTGAGAACAATTATGAAACTTTATCTATTGAAACATTTATATTAATATTTCAGATTCCAATCTGCTCTGTATCATAATGTGTATATTGTAATTCAGTGAACTGATGGGGGCCTAAGCAAAAGACCATTACTCCAGTGAAGTTTTGTCATTGATAGTTATATTTCTAAAGCCTAAAGTATACATATTAATAATATTAAAATAATCTTGAATACACGGGTTTCTGTTATTTTTTTATTTTATTTGAGTTCAAAGTCCACTCGCATGTCCGTTTTCTAAATGACTTATTTTAAATTCCCCATGGTGGTAAAGGGTAGGCCCACACTATCCAGATGGCACTGTCACGGATGAAAGTCTTCCAGGGTTTCAAGATGTTCTCGGTTTAAAACTGCTTTTTAGCAAAGTATTTTGAGGTTTGTAAACCTTTCATTTTGCTAGCCACAAATAAAAACAGACTCATGACGCGAAGAGTTTTATTATCTACAATCAGAAGTGCTACGGAACAGAAGACAACCAGGAGGGCGTGTCCAACTGTTTCGTTTACTTTATTATTTTTGGTGAATGACCAATTACTGCCAAGATGAGTCAAATTACCTTATCCATTAACTAGGAGACAAAGATCGAATGCATTTGTTTAATGTGGATAACATTTTACACGTAACAATTTATTCTTCATTAAAAAAATCATAATATTCTCGTTTGTTCTCAACAATGTTCCTTTGTGTCGAGACCTATTACTTGAACTTTTTTTTGCTGCAGGGCAATGGAGGCCTCAAACAAATGAGACCTGGCACATTTTCATTATAAATGTCCAAAACATTTAGTTTAGATTTAGTCACGCTCTGCTGCAATCGGCGTTCAGCAGTGCACTTGTTATGCCATAATGCATTGAGTATAAAAATCGCGCATACATTTTGTATAACAAAGCTGGATTTCTGTTAATCATTCGCGTTGCCAAATCCTCAGGAATTTACATTTTCTTCAAAATGGGTACTCGCGTTGTTACAAATGTTTGCGCCTCACAAGTACTACACGTAAAGGTTTCTTATTTTGTGGATGCACTGTGCTAATCAAGTTGATATGTAATGTGTATAACTTGCTAACCAATAGCGTTTTTTTAGGGCAGTCTTTTTTCAATTATTCCCTATATGAGGAGAGAGTATGCGGCCGCTTTCGCCCCCCTTGAGACCAAATGCTCCATCCAGTGTCTTTTTAGAGCGCTCTGCCTTATTTGTGGGGCCGCTCGTAGTTGAAAATATCAGAACATTTCAGAAAGGCGCTGGTGTCGTCACTGCCGCTCCTTTTCAGGCAACCAATCATATATTAGATGGAGCGGGACTCACCATTGGGTCACCATTGTGAACAAGAAAATGGAGGAGAAACTTGTTCTTGCCGTATTCGTCTATCCGGAGCTTTATATGTCTGACAGACATTAGCATAACATATAACACAACACAAATATTTGGACATGGGCTCATGATACCTTGCAACATAGAATTGGGAAACAATGCCTTTTCTCTTGTTTATATTGTCTGAATTGGAACTTTGAATCAAAAATATTACTGTGGGTTACATGGTACAAAGTAAAAACCATACATTCAGCTTGTATCTTTCTTGTTTAAAACTTATTTATTTCTGATGCTGTTCAAAACATCACCGAACAACAACTACTCGCATCTCACAGGAAGAGGTAAAAAAACGCTTTATTTTGTCTTTCTGAGCCCGTTGGTGTTGGTTGTCTTTCCCTCAGTAACCTCCACGTTTTCGGTCTAGAGGTGGCATGTAGTAGGTCTTGAACCCGGCACGGTGTGACTCATCCCTGGGCTGCAAGGAGCGGGAAACACAGCTTGCACAATCAAACCCTCTTTATTAAGCCACACTACAGGTATCTCATCCACGCTCCACTCACTCCTTTCACACTTGAATGCAGACATTCACCATGTAGGACTAGTTCATCTAATGCGTCTTACCTTGGCCAACCGCGAGTGGCACTTCTTGGTTGAGATTGCAGGCAGTGAGTTCCGGTGGACCCCAGTGAGAGGAGGCACCGTGGAGGCTTGGTAGGTGACCTGGGGTCCCGGGACCACCATGTTGAGCTTGGGTAACTCTGCTGCATAGTGGGGGATGTTGCGTCTCATCAGGGGCTCTGCTGCATGCTTTATGCTATGCTGCAGACACAGAACGGCCCATGTTTATTTTGACAATAATATGCCACGGGTAGGATAGTTCTATAGTGATTAGGGTGTTTGATTCCCAACTGAAAGGTTCTGGGTGCGATCCACAATGTCTTATTACCTGAAGGCCATGTACATTTTTAAGCATGACAAACTACCTGCTCCTCAAAATGAAATGCATATATTCAATGTAAAGCTTCATCTTAATTTTAAGTAGCACCTAAAAATAAAATCTGTATGAAGTTCTGCGACTTCATACAGAGCTTGGGGGAGGGGGGATAAGAAGTAAAGATTGACTCACACTTAATAAAGAAGTCTGTCTTGAGTGTCTTCCCCTCACTTGCCTTCCGATTCGGGCTGGCCGCCAGATGTGCTCTATAGAATGAGGCATCTTACCAGTCTCCCCTGCCTCCACTGCCTCAATAGTCCTCAGCAGACTTTCACTTTTCTTCTCAGCCAGTCTGGGAAAACCAAGGTGAGGAGTTACAGTTACAGAGGAGTTACAGTTAAAGCCAAATTAAGTCAAGTTTTTTTCACCATGGCTGATGTCTGTGCAGTACTGTTTTTTGTTAAATATATATCTTAAAGGAAACAATCTACCCAATGCAAATGGTAGAATCAGCATTATTATGGGTGAGCGATCAACAGTCATGGAGAATCCCACCTGATCTCCCTGAAGTACGTGTGCTGCAAGGCCGTCTGTGCAGAGATGCGCTCATCTGGGTCGTATGCTAACATCTGGTACAGCAAGGACAGGGCTGGTGCCGGACAGTTGGGGATCAGCCGGGAGATACCGCTGCCCTTTTTAGGGGGGAAGTCGAAACACATCGCCCGGGACCTACCACACAATGTGGGTACAACTTGGTGAGTATTGTCTTTTTTTGGAACATGAATGTTTTACTGATATTATTACTGATGTGTAATCAATTAAGTTGAAGCAAAATTTAGGGGATGAAATGGGAGCTTACTGCTTGAATTTCTGCAGGACGCTGCTTTCCGGTGTCCCCAGTACATCGTGGATCTTGGCAATCTGGTCCAGTTCATTCGATCCAGGGAACAGTGGGTTCAAGCTGGAATATATATTATAAATCATCTGTCATCGTCTGTGGCATCAAATGACCACAAAGGCTAGGTTTATGAATTATTCAATCAAGACATGATTGATTATATATTACAAGCAAAGCATAACATAAACATTTCAAGCCCTGCTCATGTCATGCACCAGAGCAACGCGCAGGCTACTACCACACATGCACAGTAGTGCCTATATTACGGAAAGCCAGTATGTCTTAAGACATACTGGTTTGAATTAATTCCATACAAAATATGCCAAACATCCTGCTGCTTTGATGATGACACAACCAAATAGGCTGGTTATGAATTATTCCATCAAGAACTGAAACTGAATGATTCCATACAAATTATACCAAAAATAACTGATTTCATTGGCTTGTTGACGCATGTCGGATACTAAGTTAATATGACAAACTAACGGCTCCCAAAATACCATCTCTATTGCCACCGTTCAAATGCAGTGATCGGATACCTGAAGACCTCAAAGAAAACGCAGCCGGCGCTCCAGACGTCCATCTTTAGGCTGTAGTATCCATCTGTGAGGAGGCACTCGGGGGCCCGGTACCAGCGAGTGGAGATGTACTCTGTGTGCGGAGGTTTGGAGTACACACTCCTGCAGGATCCAAAGTCTCCCAGCTTAAGGGTGTCTTGCTACAATGGTAGTGCGCAACAAATAAGGACAGTTGTTCCTACAGGGCAAACTACTATAACGGCTTTATTTAAATTGTGCCACTTACTTTAATGAGAATATTTTCTGGCTTCACATCTCGGTGAAAGATGCCACACCTATAATATATAGCGGAGGGAAAAGCTCTTATGCACAAATATATATATTTAATATCGACAAGTGAGTATACATTTAAACCTTTATACCCACCTGTGCATATGTTCAAGAGATTTACAAAGCTGGTACATGTATTGTTTGATCGTGTTCTCAGGCACTGGAGTTTGTCTACCTATAAAAAAGGTACAAGGTACTATTCAGTATAGAATATATTTTCAGATGAATTAACTGGTTCATTTACGAATTGAATAATTGTTTTCTTTATATATATACTCACCTTGTATGAATTCATACATGTTCATGTCCATCAGTTCACAAATCAAGGACAGGGTGCCAGATTCTTTGTCACTAAAACATTGAAGAATGGAATGTGCATGTCATTGTCACAAATACACAATTGTTGTATACTGACCTGACTGTACTACACTGTACAAAGAGGGAAACAACAAGGACTTACAATATCAGCTCATGCAGCTGAATGATATTGGTGTGAGGGCTGAGTCTCTTCATGGCCTGGACCTCCCGTAGGTTGTTCGCTTGCTCTAGACTAAATTAAAAACGTGCAGCTTTAACTAGAAGGTAGTGCTGATACAACAGCTGCACATGACATTGCACTGTATACATATTTAATGGAATTCTTTATTAGTCTTTCAGTAATTAATATTACCAACTTTCTCCCCACTCTTGGATAATTTACCACCAGAAGTTGTTCTGAATTTGATATGAACATGGTAAAAGAATACGATACAGCTCATCTTGATGTAAGGACTGTCAGTCGTCGGCTGATGTATTAAGTTGCAGGTGTCACGGGTCGAAGCCACTCTACACTTCTTCATGATAATGAGTGATTATGGATTAAATACCTGGTAATTGTCTGCTTCATGGTTTTGCAAGCGTAGAATTTTCCATCTTTCACACTTTGAGTCTTCACCACCTCTGAAAATGTTCCTTCCCCAATCTTCTTGATTATTTTGTAGCCTGCAAAAAGATAAAAACATTATGAGTAGAAGTATCTAACAAACGCACTTGTTTAAGTTTATATTTTTTTGTGCAGTATAATCAATCGTATTTTCTATAAAAATGTGAGCGGCTAGGGTTAGATGAGGAAACCTTTGTTGTGTCCAAAAGTTTGTTTGTACTCTCTGACCTGTCATCGTCAGTGACGCGCGTGGACACCGAGCGCTTAGCTAGCTTAACTGCAGTTCACATTTGAGATGGTTATTGTCGTCTACACGTAGATTATTCATCCTACGCGTTGTCCAACGACACATTACAATTATTACTTATTTAATAGCCGAGTAAATTAGCGACTCGTCGATCTGACAAACGCAACATACACCCGAGCAGATAAACCTAGCCCGCGAGCAAGCCCTGTTAGCTGACCGTTGCCTTGGTAACCGAGCACGCCTCGCCCTCAACTCTGACCCGAAGTGCACTCAGAAGCGAGGAACTCCTGCACAGCACTGGAGAGTAACGCTGCAAACGCCAAACGAATCATACAAATGCATTAACGAAATCACCCACAGATGATACCATAGTCTTAGCGGGGTTGTGTGCTGTAGGCCTCACATTTTTGCACGCAGATACAGAATGAGATCTCATTATATTCACCAAATCATAACTCGCCAAATACCTTTTTTCCAAAGGGATATGCCGAACGCTAACGTTAGCTCGGATGCTTTTCGATTAGTCGGTGGGTTATTTTTCTGCATTTCGACGGAATGTCCTCTGTTGTCCCATTCGATGTTAGGCGTTTTACATGCATTTCTAATGCATGCCCTGTTTTTCACCCCAATAAGCCAGTTTGAGTAGTGCATCATCATATAATCTCCATTGGTAGAGCAAATGCCTACTACAAGCCTAACAGCTTTGAAGGGTCCCTAGTAACAATGGACGACTGTAAATGATATTCATTCCTTTTTACTGACATCAACAAATACAAATAAAAACTATCGTGCCACTCTGCGCAGGTTCCGCGTGCAGGTGTCATACACGTGCACGTGTGCATGCATATGATGTGCTCCTCCTTGTCATATATGTGCACGAACGACTCGACGATGGGGAATACACGATGGGGTTACGCGCATGGATATATAATTATGAGTTCATACAATCATGCCAACATTGTAAGGCATTATCTATTTTGTTGCATCAGGCTTTCCGTAATATAGGCACTACTGCGCATGTGTGGTAGTAGCCTGCGCGTTGCTCTGGTGCATGACATGAGCAGGGCTTGAAATGTTTATGTTATGCTTTGCTTGTAATATATAGATGTCTTCTCAATAGTTCGTTGTCTTTTAATCGCAACTAGAAATAAAGTCAGGATGAAAACGAGATTTAATACCGTGGACATCAGGGCAGTTATTGCTGAGATTAATGCCAAGTAAGTTATAAGACTTTATGCTAACACCTTAACTGCTATCTGTGACAATATGAACATGGCTAAAAGTTGTGAAACATTTTTCATTAATATATTTACTGATTTTGCAGCTACCTTGGCATGAGAGTCAATAATGTCTATGACATCGACACCAAGACTTATCTCATCCGCCTGCAAAAGTAAGGTTTAGCACATGTCCTATGTATGTGCTAAAGGTCCTTTTTGTGTTCTTTAAGATATGGCTTTTAAACCTTGGAGGCCACAGCGTCACATATGGTATTTGTAATGGGACTCTTTTTCATAACAATCAACGTGTTTCTGTTTGTCAGGCCTGACACTAAAGCTATTCTCTTGGTTGAGTCCGGAGTTCGCATTCACTCTACAGACTTTGAATGGCCCAAAAATAACATGCCTTCTGGCTTTGCTATGAAGGTAAGGTTCTTATATATTTGTTGTCAAACAAAATGTCTCTGTTGTTGCTTGATACATTATTTTGAGTTAAACCATGTCTATTTTATTTTAATGAAGTATTCAGTTTGTTGAGATTGTTTATTTTCGTTTAGTGCCGAAAGCACCTAAAGTCAAGGCGCTTGACACAGGTGAAGCAGCTTGGAATTGACCGCATTGTTGACATCCAGTTTGGCTCAGACGAGGCTGCTTACCACCTGATCGTGGAACTCTATGACAGGGTACGATTGCACAAGGATGTATGAGTCTCATAAAAACGGCATGGGTTACATATGAAACACAATGTTCTGATGTGCTAGTTTCATTACCATTCATTTAAATATTGCCTGGTTCAACAAATCCGTCTAGGGCAACATCATCTTGGCGGACCATGAATACACCATTCTGAATCTGCTGCGGTTCCGCACTGCTGAGGTGGAGGATGTGAAGATCGCAGTGAGAGAGCGGTATCCTGTGGAGACTGCGCGCCCCCCTGAGCCTCTGATCACCCTTGAGAGGTAATGAGATGCTCTTGTGGCTGAAAGGACTAATTTAATCCATTAATTTTCATTCTATTTTCCATCGCACTTTCCATTCCATTTTCCACAGTGTTCGTGCAGCACTTCGAATTATTTGTTGGTTGCTAAAATATTTATTGTATGCTTGATTGATCTCAGACTCACTTGTTGCTTTGGATGAACATGTCAATTACTAAATGTGAATGTAGTATCCACGGTCTTCATTCCATAGCTTGCTGTCTGTCTGGACAATGTGATAGGAAGGGTCTTTATGTGGATGTTGTGCCATTATGGAACAAACCTTTTTGTCATATAGACTGAGTGAAGTCCTCTCCAAAGCAACACATGGAGACCAAGTGAAAAGGGTCCTTAATCCCCACCTTCGTGAGTAGCCTGAAAACACCTTGATTACATAAATATATCACAATCTTAGAATATCTCTGTACATTTCAACATAAAATAAATCCTAGCCAAATGAGTTTAACTCTATTATTTCTGTATTATGTCCCATTCATCTGTTTCAGCCTATGGAGCCACTCTGATAGAGCACTGTTTGATAGAGGTGGGTCTATCAGGGTCGGTGAAAGTGGACAGCCAAGCACACGATGCTCAAGGTATGACCTGGTATTCCCTACCAGAAACATTACAGTTAAGACAACTTAATACAGACACTGTTATTGAATGTTAACTAGACTAAAATTGATCAATATTGCCATCAGCGAACATCTGTAATGCAACAGACCTCCAGCAAGAGTCGATTCAAACATCTATAACTTAATTTCCTTTTGACACTCGAAATGTAAATGTCTTTGTTATAGATAAAAGGTTTTCTTAAAGGAATGGATTTGAACAGCGCTGCACACACAAATAAAGGAGATGCAGCAATATATCCTTGCACTAAGTGAAAATTTGCTCTTTATTATTCAGTTATTTGTGCCCAAAAATGTATTTGTTCTTACTTCTGGTATATGGCTGTATTACGTAGTTATGACATATGCCTGCACTGACTGAAGTGTTAAGTCCAATTACAATGCTCTATTGTCATCTGCACCTCATAGCAATGGTGATTGACAGTTAGCTTTGATGGCTATGCACCCCCCCTACATCTGGTTTTATGCAGACGTCTCAAGAAAGACTTTGAAAAAGGCCTTCTGACTTCTGTTGGTTAGGGCCTTTTAAGGTTTTCTTATATGTTTGGCAATTTGTGCATTGGCGTGATTGTCCATCATTGCCGACACATAATGTATAGATCACCCCCCACCCCCTTTTTTTAATAGCACCTAAGATCCTGGAAGCCCTGCAAATGGCCGAAACGTACATGGAGAAAACTGAAAGCTTCAATGGAAAAGTAGGACAACCGGCTCCCATTGCTCTGTATTTCTGTTTGAAAAGTGTATCCTTTTTCTAAATAACATACAGTCTCCTTTTTGGTTTAAAATTTAAGGGTTACATCATTCAAAAGAGTGAGAAGAAGCCAAGCTTAGTTGCAGACAAACCCTGCGAAGAACTGCTCACGTAAGCCCAGTTCACGTTGTGGTGTTGTTATGATGTTGAATTATATGTTGTTGATTTATATGCTGTATGCTGTATGATTTATAAGTGTACTTGACCTTAGTAATCAACAAACATGAGAAATATTTTCTTCTTGCAGGTATGAAGAGTTTCATCCATTCCTCTTTGCTCAGAATGCAAAGGGCCCACATGTGGAGTTTGACTCATTTGACAAAGTATGTATACAATATTTTATGTTGTTGTCCTGTTTCTGTCTCCGAATGGAAAGTTATTTGTAAAACTAAAGGTTCATAGCTTGATATGTAGACTCAGTAAGATAGTTATATACATATCAGTATATATATTAATACTACATTGTAGTATTTATCTGTCAAATACAAAAATATTACAACCTGCTTTTGAGAAGAAAGTCGCCTGATATTCTTCCCCAACAGGCAGTGGATGAGTTCTACTCTAAGATGGAGGGCCAGAGGATCGACATGAAGGCCCTGCACCAGGAGAAGCAGGCCATGAAGAAGCTAGACAATGTCAAGAAGGACCATGAACAGAGGCTAGTGGCTCTGCATCAAGCCCAGGTCAGTAGATATGTGTCCTGTCCTCCGGTACATAGGAGTCAGTTATCCTGGTAACTGACTCCTATGTACCGACTCCTAGAATGTCACTTCTACCATGTCACTCCTAGAGATCAGAATATTAAAAGAAGTTAATAAGTAAATCACTTTGTCAGACTAATATCAATGTTTATGACAATAATGACAAGAGGTGCATGCACCCTTGTTGTCAGTTTTTCCACCTAAAATTACATTTTACCATGTATTTTTTGTAATGTCTGTGCCAACTAACAACAAAAAACCTGTTACACTCCCCACAAGGTTAAATTGCGCATCTATTCCGTGTGTTGCAGGAGGTGGACAGGGTGAAGGGGGAGCTGGTAGAGATGAACCTGGCGATAGTGGAGCGGGCTCTCCAGGTGGTTCGCAGCGCCCTGGCAAACCAGGTGGACTGGGCCGAGATCGGCCTCATCGTCAAGGAGGCGCAAGAGGCTGTAGACCCCGTGGCCTGTGCCATCAAGGAGCTGAAGCTGCAGACCAACCACATCACCATGCTGTTGAAGTAAGACCATTTTCCATACACATGTGCTGGCTTGGCTTGACTCGGTTTGACAGCATGCCTTGGATTTGCATCTCCATTACAACAGGGCTACCCACTTGAAGGTGTTTCTTTAACTGATATCGCGCTTGTCTTGAGTAGATGAAATTTAAAAGCAGCGCCCTCTTTAGTGCAGTTCTTGGAAGTTCTTGGAAGGGGAAAGTGGACAATTGTATTTTTCTGAAACCCTTTTTTGAAAATGACCAGCATAATGTATCACTACTAGTTGTATAGTATACCCACCCCTCTCCTTTTTCCCTGTAAGGAATCCCTATGTTTTGGAAGATGACCAAGATGCGGATGAGGAGCAGGAGGAGGAAGAGGTGGCAGAGAAGAAGGTCCAGAAGGGGAAGAAAAACAAGAAGGACAAAGGACAGGCCACCAAGCTGCAGAAGAACAAGCCCATGCTGGTGGACGTGGATCTCAGCCTGTCGGCCTACGCCAACGCTAAAAAGTATGTCTTGGTGTAGACGTCATTGTGGCAATCACATGAGGGATGGAGGGACTGAATGTCTTTTTGTCATGTTTTCAGGTATTACGACCACAAAAGGACAGCAGCAAAGAAGGAGCAGAAAACTGTTGAGGCAGCACAAAAGGTGAATTATGTCAATCAAATGGAAGGCAATGTTTTTACAATTCATGTACACTTCTAATTCTTCAAAATGTTGAATGTTTTACATTTGACTAATACCTTTATAATTTTTCTGTTTAAGGCTTTTAAATCAGCAGAAAAAAAGACCAAGAAGACTCTCAAAGAGGTCCAGACGGTGACCACCATTCAGAAAGCAAGGAAGGTCTACTGGTGAGTTCCCCTTTATGACAAAATGCATCATCAAGTTAGGCTGGTAGCTCTTTTGTTTAATTGTTCTTCCTGCCTGTTCTTCTCCGAGGTTTGAGAAGTTCCTGTGGTTCATCAGCTCTGAGAACTACCTGGTGATCGCAGGAAGAGACCAGCAGCAGAACGAGATGATCGTCAAACGCTACCTGAGGGCTGGTAAGAAATGCCCCAGACTCTTATTAATTAGTTTTACTTATTAATACAAATATCTCTACTGGATAAACATAACGACAAAAATTGACCTTCTTCTGTTGCTAGGTGACATCTATGTTCATGCTGATCTCCATGGAGCAACGAGCTGCGTCATCAAAAATCCCTCAGGTAGACCTGCCCTTTCATAGCTCCCTGTCCATAGTCTCTCTCTTCCTCCCGGTTAGCAGTGTTACTCTTCCTGATTGGCTGAAATTGTGCTTGATGATATAATTTGCCATTTAAACATGGGAATAAACAGTATCATCTTTAGTTTGCAGTGTCCAATTTCAGTATTCCTTATTGAAAAAAATTACTTTCTGTCACTTTCTTTGCTTTATTTGTAATCTTTTTATTTATTTATTCCACCTTGTGCCCTTTTCCTCCATACCCCAGGGGTTCCCATCCCCCCTCGTAGCCTGACCGAGGCTGGGACCATGGCCGTGTGCTACAGTGCGGCCTGGGACGCCAAGGTCATCACCAGCGCCTGGTGGGTCTACCACCACCAGGTGAGACCACCTTGGTCACCGTGATGCATCCTCAGCATCAGGCAGTCGTAGCGTGCCACTGTTTTACCAACCAGGTGTAAGTGTGATTATCCCTTACAAGCCGTTTCAAAATCTGCCTGTGCCTTGGCGAACTCACAAGAGCGAGTGTCCACCTAGATGTAGGATTGTTGCTACAGCGCAATGGTTTGACTGGGAGACTGATCTATCAAGCAGTGGACACTCCCACTTGTTGAGGGTAATGGCTAATCACACTCGCACCTGGTGGTAAAATAGGGGCCCTTTTAAGGAGATGCATACATGTTCTGTTTTTCACTTTTCATTTTAATCATTACGTTTGTAGCTTGACTCTTTGTATTGCGAGGCGTTTGAGTAAATGTATGATGGGTTTTAGATTTCAAGAATAGCTGCTCCCAATGCACATACAGTATCAAACGGTGTGGGTATGGCACTGCTCATAATATCCTTTTTTTTTTTTTTATGATCTTACGATGGGCAGGTCTCCAAAACTGCTCCCACCGGAGAGTATCTGACTACTGGAAGTTTTATGATCAGAGGTATATGTCAGGCAATATCTCCATCTCTCTATACATATATATATACACTCCGTATCATTACATTGTAGTGAAAGGGAAAGTGAGGCTAAACATGGGTTAATCTCACCACAGGGAAGAAGAACTACATGCCACCTTCATATTTAATGATGGGCTTCAGCTTCCTCTTCAAGGTAAATCCCTCCTGCAAGCACAAAGTATATTCTCTCTGTGTTTCTATTCTATTTGTGTCTATTCTGTGTGTTTCTATTCTGTTTGTCTGTTCTTTCTGTGTGTCTGTTCTTTCTGTGTGTCTGTTCTCTCTGTGTGTCTGTTCTCTGTGTGTGTCTGTTCTCTCTGTATGTATTCTCTCCGTTTATATTATCTCTGTGTCTATTCTCTATGTGTAGGTCTATTCGCTCTGTCTATTCTCTGTCAATAGCAGCACAAGCCACATCAGAACCATGTCTCCCTGCTCCTCTTGTGTAGGTGGACGAGCAGAGTGTGTTCAGGCACCGAGGGGAGAGGAAGGTGAAGACCATCGAGGAGGACATGGAGGAGGTGACGTCCAGTGCGGCAGAACTGCTGGAGGATGGGGAGGAGCTGATCGGTAGGAGGCAGCAACCAAGGGCAACGCAGGGGTCAACAAAGCTCCCTGGTTCTTAGCATAGTGATAGGGGGACCTTAGCCAAAGGCCAATGAGTTGGACTGTTATTGACCCTCTGTTGTACATGTTACTTAATGTTACTTAACCTTTTTTTGTACTATTACTTCTAATTACTATCTTTTACCTTGTTTTTTGCCATTTATTTGGTGTTGGATCTTCTCTCTGCTTTAATTTTTCCTCTTTGTATGCCACTGGGAAACGTGAATATCCTTTGGGATCAATTAAGTGTTAATCTATCTTATCTAGTCAAAATAAAGTGGCACAGATTTCCCCCCTGAATTCATCATAGGTTGTCTCTGATCCTTGTCTCTTTCTAGGGGATGACAGCAGCAACGAAGGCGAGGGGGAGGAGGGAGGAGAAGTAGAAGGGGAGGGAGAGAAGATGGGAGAAGCGGCTCCCAAAGAGCTGCCACTCATCCCTGAGGAGGAGAAGGAGGACGTCAAGGAGGAGGAGGAGGAGGAGAAGGGGGAGGGAGTAATGCAAGTCGAGGAGAATGAAGACGACATCTGCTTTCCAGACACCAGCATCTCTCTCTCCCACTTGCAGCCCAGCAGGTGGGCGTCACTGGTGTAGATTTGGTTTGACTCAACATGGGGAAATGTATGCCTCTTTGTACAAAGTATACCCGAACCAGGTGGCTAGCCCCTACCAGCTACTTAATAAGAGGAGATGTACTATCAATCACAGATGGGTAATAAGGGTGTCGCAGCAGAGAGTAATGACATGTATCTGTATTCACTGCAAGTCGCTTTGGATAGTATGTTTTTATTTTACATGTTTGTTATGTTTTTGTCCCTGCCAGGCCTGCTGCTAATGCCAGCTTCACAAAGGAAGAGACCATCCAGGTGATTGGTGACCTTTTATCTCAGTCATGAATCCCTAAATGTTCACTTATACCTAACATACTTTCAAATATATTGTATTCGATGGCACCGCAACAGTAGCATGAGTTTTTCTAACGTCTTTAACTAACCACCTACCAGTGGTTCACAAACTTTAGGTCAGAAAATGAATGCAACCAAGGCTTGCATCTGCATCCACAACACACATCGCTTTGTTTAATTAGTGGTAAATGGCTTGCGTGTAGTACGAATCTTTAGTCTCTTTGTATATATATATAGTGCTTTTATGAGACCTTTCAAATCTTTTGAATTATGTTTTAATCAATAATGTACCATCAAAACTATCTCTTATAAGTCAGTTGTCTCCCGCGACCCCATGTGCATATCAGGCGACATTGAGTGGGGTCCCGACCCCAAGGTTTGGAACCACTGATCTAAATGTTTGTCTCCAGGTTGATGCGGACGCCATGGGGAGAAAGCACATGACTGCCAAGCAGAGAAGGTGAGCTTTTGGAACAGAATCAAGACACTGAACACGGCCAATTAACCATGATGCATGAACACTGACCATGCCCCACTTCCAACTCCTACACTCTGGCTTTACTACAGAAATATTGTGGTGGTTAGGGCTGTAACTGACGGCTCATTTCACTGTGATTATTCATTTGTTTGGGATTAAGTATTGGAACATCCGGCAACATCTGGCAAAAACCGTGACAATCTACCAGAGCCCAAAGCAATTTGCTTGCTTTGTATGACAAGCAGCCAAGAAAAAAAATAGAGTTTTCAACTAACTGCAAACTAATTCATATTTATAAAACTGTTTTTACATGATGCATGACTAATAATTTTTTTTTAATCTACTTTCTGTCGAATGAATAATGTAGTAATGATTTTAGCGTTCATCATTCTCAGGTTGTCATATTGTATAAGGAAATTTTATGAACCTGTCGTGTGTCAGATTTGCCTATAGAAACAGTGGTTTATGAAACGGGTCATTAGGTTGAAGTATTTGTGTTTTCTCTCTGTGTGCCATCAGGGAAGAGAAGAAGAAGAAGCAGAAGGATGGTGAGGCTGAGGGAGAGGAGGAGAGGAAGACAGACAGTTCGCCTGCTGTCCGGGCCGCCAGCCAGGAAAATAAGGGAGGAGGAGGAGCTGCAGCATTCTCCCAGCAACCCCACAAGAGGGGTCAAAAGGTCAGAGAAACATTAAGAAGTCCTAGTGAAGAGACTACGTTGAGTAGAACTTACGATTCATGATTTTAAAAGGCTGTGTGGTTTCTTGTCGCATTTAACAGTGTCAGCGAGTACTGTTACTTTTTTAGGTTTTTCATATTTATCAGATGACGTCGAAGTGGAATCATAATGTTGAAAGTAACAAGAATTTGTTTACCCCTCCATTTTGATATGCCTTTTTAGAACAAGCTTAAGAAAATCAAGGAGAAGTACAGGGACCAGGATGAAGAGGACAAGGAGCTGATGATGAAGCTGCTGGGGGTGAGAGTGACGGCCAAATGAATCGTGTATTTACACATTTAGCAACACATTGTCATTTTAAGTTAATATTAAACACAATTCATAATCTGTATGGTCAAAATATTTATAAATTGTTAACCTGTTATAGCAGCAGTTCCATGAGATGGCTGAAGCATGAAACAGTCACAGGTTCCAGGTGATGCGATGTGTGAATACTTAACTACTGTCGGTCGTCCCTAGTCTGCTGGCTCTGCCAAGGAGGAGAAAGAGAAGGAGAAAGGAAAGAAAGGGAAGAAGGGGAAAGACGAGACGGTCAGAAAAGCACCTCAGAAACCCCGTACTGCAGCGCCACCGGTGAGGATAGAAGTGTGTGGCGAAGGGGAGGAGCCAGGAGAGCCCGGGGCTCTCGCCGAAGAGGACAAGGTGAGAGATGACACCCGGTCCTTGAAAATCCTTGACTCAATTAAAATGTGTTGAATGCTATCAATGACATTTAGAGAAGTTCTGCTCTCCATATGAGAATTAAAAATGAGTCTGTTAACTCTTGCAGGAAGATGAGGTGGACCAGGACAACCCTGGAGCAGAGGTGGGTTTCCCCTCAATTTCCTGTACTTAAGTCAAACCGACAGAAAGCATGATGTACTCATGGTTAATATCCTTGTACTCGGCTCAATGTGAAATGTCTATTTTACTCGGGTAGATTGATCTCCATGTAACTGTGTCCGGTGTCTTCTTTGACTGTGTGTGTACTCGTTTGGTGTGTCACCAGGAAGCAGAGAATCTTCTCACCTCTCTGACTGGCCAGCCCCACGCAGAGGACATGCTGCTGTTTGCTGTGCCCGTCTGTGCACCCTACACCGCCCTCTCCAACTACAAGTACGTCCAACTCTACCGGACACTTTAGCATATGGGAGATGTTAACATTTATTTTATTTAATCCTTTGGTTGTTTGTCTCCAGGCATAAGGTGAAATTGACGCCAGGCACTCAAAAGAAGGGAAAAGGTATGGATCAGTTATTTGTTGTTTCTGAATGATTTTTGGACTTCGAGTGCAATGTACAAATAACAATCCTGGGATGTGGTGGTCCTCCAGCTGCGCGCACCGCAGTCTTCAGCTTCATGAAAGCCAGGGAGGCCACAGTGAGAGAGAAGGACCTGTTCCGCAGTGTCAAGGTAGGTTTGAAAACCAACTTCCAGTTATAAACGTTTTAAAAAAAGAATATTCTAAAGACTTGTTTGTAGCTGTTCTCATTTCAAAGCTTTACTTTTAAGCCCTTTTCTCGAACAGGAATAGATAAATTGCAAGTTGTTACAGTAAATGCCAGTTCACTTTTTTTTGTTCATAGGCCTTGGATTTACACACCTTTTTAATAAACAGGAAACTTTTGTGGTCTCTAAGTAAGTGTTCTTCATCTTTTAACCTGGCTGCTGTGTGTTGCAGGATACGGACCTGTCAAGGAACATGCCAGGCAAAGTTAAAGTATCTGCGCCAAACCTACTGGCTGCCAAGAGAAAATGAGAATCAAAAGGGAGTAAAGGAGAAATTTCATTAGTTTAAACCTTAAGTATTTTAATTGTAATTTTTATTTATAGAAGGGATAGATTGGTTGGTTTCTTATTGATCCACAATGGTCAGCTTTCATTTTTTTTAATCTGAGATGGAATGCGTTTTTTTTTCAAATAAAATGATTCTAAATTAACAATACAAAATCATTTATGAGTTTATTTTTTCTTGACTACAACATTTTAAATAGGTTTTATACAATGTGTTCTGCATTGTAGTAATGATACCAAAGAGTGAACAGGAAGTTTCAGTGCAACATGGCCCAACGTCAACTACCTACCAAGCTACATAGTTCCCAGATTAAATGCTACAAGAGCCATTTGAAAAAAAATGAAGGGATTAAGCCGTATTCATTAAAGGGCCCCTCTTATGCCACCAGGTGTGAGTGTGATTAGCCATGACAAGCCGTTTGAACATCTGCTTTTTCCTTTTTCTAAGTGACACAAGTGGGAGTGTCCACCTAGATGTATGTTGGATAGATAAGCAACAATTGCTACAGTCCACTTGGTAGGCTGGTA
>JAOPJO010000124.1:12884184-12908638 GCA_027123675.1 Molva macrophthalma | reverse complement strand
GGGTATCACACTACTCAGCCTCCCTGGTAAAGTCTACTCCAAGGTGCTGGAAAGGAGGGTTCGGCCGATAGTCGAACATAACATACACAGCTGCAGCATTTTGGCATATATTTGCATATATTTCAATGTTAATAGAACAATTATGTATGTGATTAGGTACATCTGCGTATAATTGACAGAGTATGAAGACGTTCGGTTATATTCATGAAATGTTGATTTTTCAACTACGTACCAACCACGTCTGAACAATGTGATGCTGAGATTGAGGCATACGTAACTTCAATCCGTTGGACATCATCGCCTTGTAATAGTTTACTCCACCCTGTTTTGACAAGTAAAAGAAGTTTAGCGATTTCTCTGAATGTGCATGCCACTTCCTTGCTTGTTTTTAATTGATCGTTATCTCATATGGTGGTATTTTTTATTATGGTGAAAAGTTTTATCACCGAAAGTTGTTAAGTTTTGTTGTCTTCATTTTCCCCAGGGATCAATAAATGACCCAACTACCTACTTACATACGCTAGGATTTGTATTGGATTTACAAAGCTCCATAGCAGAAACTTTGACCTTACATGTCTTTCACCAGAATCCCTTAAAGCTATAACAGAAGTTATATTGGCAGCTTCTCACTTAGAATTCAGCTTTTAGACACCTAACTACATAATATAAATTCGACTTCAAATGTACCGTAGCTTAATTTAAACAAGGCAGATGAAGGATCAGGTTGGCCTACAGACGAAGTGCTTCTCAAGTCAGTTTGCAGGTCCATATGTGTGTATGTGCTGTAATGTTTTCGCAATTATTTGTATACCATAAATAATTTATTGTCAATCAGCCAATTCTCCCCCATAGCCGACCTCAATGTGACTCTAGGCACGGATACGACAATTCATTACAGGTTCAAATAAGCATTTCAGTTGACAGAATTTCAAGACATCGGCTAAGGAAAATAGTTATGTATAGGATAGACCTTTGAAAAGCCAAATGTGAATGCACATTAAAGGACGTTGCGGAAAAGATGTCTAAAAGATGTCACCAAAAAGACGTCTAAAAGACATCGTTAAAAATACATTGTTTAAAGGAGTATTAAAGATGTTGCGGAAAAGACGTCTTACAGACATTGTTAAAAAGACGTCTAACAGACGTCGAACAAATATGATAAAATACAGGTAATATGCGCGGAATCGCCAGGGTGCAAATTGGCCCGATGTTGGTAAAAGGTTTATAAGATGTGGTGAGATGCAGGTAATATGTGGGTGTGATGAGGGTAAGATGGAGTTAATATGCAATAAGATGCAGGTAAGATGAACGTAAGATTCAGGTAATATGCAATAAGATGCAGGTAATGTGCGGGTAAAATGTGGTAAGATCCAGGTAATATGTTGGTGAGATACAGGTAAGATGCAGTTAATATTTGATAAGATGCAGGTAATATGTGATAATATGCAGGTAAGATGAAGATAAGCTGCAGGTAATGTGTGATAAGATGCAGGTAATATGCGTTGAGATGAAGGTCATATGTGATGAGATGCAGGTAATATGCGATAAGATGCGGTAATAAGCAGTAAGATGCAGGTCATTTGTGATGTGATTGGATGATAATATGTGATGTGATAAGATACATGTAGTATGTTATGCAGGTAATATGCGGTAAGATGCAGGTTATATGTGATAAGATGCAGGTAGTCTCACAAATCAGACTTTAGATTAATATCTCAAGTCTAATGGCAGACCAATCATGATCCTGGGGGCGGGATCTGTTGACGCACGTAACATGAAAAGGATCTCGACTGGAAACAATCTGACCGGCGGAACAACAAACGTGATATGGCTGATCGATAGAATTGTCGAACCACCTGGATCCGAAATTAAGATGCAGGTAATATGTGATAAGATATTGTAAGATGCAGGTAAGACGCAGGTAAAATGGGGGTAAAATGCAAATAATATCAGGTAAAATGCAGGTAAGATATGTGTGATTACCACCAAAAACAGGGTGTAAAATGGCAGGTTTCCAAATTAACCGTTGAACCATTAAAACCATGAATTAATTAATTCTAGAGTGAAAGAAAATCCCCTTCATTATTTCCAAAAAAATAGGTCTAAATGTAAACGGAACAATCTAGAAAAAAGGATTTGTCTATCATGATTTGAGCTATTAAAAGTAAAGCAATGAACCCATATTCCTTTCCCCCCCCACCTTCTGGTCTTACCACAGAAGTTAATTTGATCCCTTGTTGACAAGAGGAAAACTCTAACCATGTTAATTAAGGAATTGGATCAAATTAGTTCCAGCCATGCTAACGTATGAGCGTTTTCCCGCTCTTTTTCCCCATAGAAAATGAGCAGGCTGCGATAGCACAGCACCCAGAACAGAGAGACAGCAAGAGGGAGAGAGAGAAAGAGGAAGAGAAAGACAGAGAGAAAGAGAGAGAGGGGGGGTTGGAATGGCCTGGCCCAGGCCTGAGCAGCGGGCTTGAGTGGAAGATGGCGAGAGAGAAACAGGACTGGAGAGGAAAAGGTGGCTCCTTGGGGATATATACAGAGAAACACAGGCTAGGCCTAGGCTCCCTGTCATCTGTGACATGGTCACACAGTGATGTATGTGTAGGCAAAGTAAACAGACACACACAACCAAAAACACACACAAGTGCGCACACACACATCATGAATGCAGCATCGTGCATGGATTCATTGAGACATACGCAGAAATGTACAACCACACACACACACACAGGCTCAAGAAACATCATCACGCATGGATTTATTCAACCACAGACACACAAACACACATACCCACATGCACAGATCCTCAGATCCTTTTTGTTAGTGTGCAGCTTCTGTAAAATAACTAGCTTCTGTGATATCTGGGTTTTCCAAGCAGTTCTGGTCAGTACCTTTCCTTTGAAGGCAGAGGAAATGACAGATGTGATTATTTCCAACCCCCAGGTTTCCACCGTCATACACAAATCCAATATGAAAGGGCGATTCATAATTGATCAACTTCAGGATTGTGGCACACTTTGAGGAAGATGCCAAAAAGGTTGTAAATTGCGGCATGTGGACCTGACCAGCACATTTTTACAAACATCTTGACAACAGTCTTTCGATTGTCATGAGTAAAATTGATTTTAGAATTTTTTCGCCAATGAGCGTAAAAACATGAAATGTTAAAATGACTTCGTAAACATTTTGAAACTTTAGACATTTACAAAGTATTTGTAAACAAGTCAGTTGTTGCCATGAGCTCTATGGTGGTGACAGTGGTTATTTGGTCTGTTATAGTTAGGCACTATCTTTGAAACTATAGGCTATTTTTGCTAAACTCAACCACAAAACCTTATACCAAACCAGCAAAACATTAAGTCTCTCGCAAAAGCAAAGAATACAGTGCACACAAACGTTTTGACACATTTGAATAAGCACACGAAGAATCAACTGCACACAAAAATGGCGGGGAAACAGAACAAAGGAAGGAGGCGGGGCAACTGGCACATAGTGAAACAAAACAATGAAGACACACCAGGAAACACAAAACACAAACACGACCAGCAGAGGGCCACCGGTAAACAGCCTCAGAACAGGAATGCTGACAGTAGATGTAGTAAACACATACACACACAGGTGCATTACAAACATAACAGGGTTAGGGTTAAGGTTAGGGGTTAGGGCTTCATGTGGTTTTCCTGTAAGGGTATCACAAATAGGGTATTATTAGGGTAAGGGTATTACAAATAAGGGGACATGTTATTTTTCTCTCAAAACACTCAAAAGTGCAGCAAAAAACAAAAGTAGAGCTTGAAAATCGTGCCTACTTTGTGCTATGCAGTGTGGTACGTATAGCCTGATGTTCCATATTTAGGCGACTGTGCCACCATGCCATTGGGCCCAGTGGTTAGCACTGATGCCTCACAGCAAGAAGGTCCTGGGGTCGACATATTTCATAGGTTATTGTGTTCTTTACGCAGCCCAAATGTTTCCCTGTGGCCTATTTATAGTGCTCAAACTCTGGTTTGTCATTATATCAAAGTGTTTTCACATGTGTCACTGTGGAAAGACAAATATTTTTCCAGTTGGTTTTAAGATACAGCCGAATAGCAAAACAATTACAAAGTACATTCAAAAATATTTTCCTGTTTTAATGTATGTACTTTATTATTATTATTATTATTTACAAATAACACATTTGTTGTCTCATATATTTCAACAGAGTTTATATTTTTGTTATATTTTGTATAATTGTATGAAAAAAAAGATGGGATTGCTTATTCATTTTGTGTCTAAATGCATAACAAATTCGATTTTATTTCTTCCTTTTTTTATATTCAAGGGACGGGAAGGGGTGAGCCTGCCCATCAACGGGGTGGATCAAGTGGATGATGTCACCAAGACGATCATAATTTAGCTTCCATCGTCAGGTGACATTACACTGAAAGTGTCAGGTTGTAAAGGTTGGGTAGTAAATTCCGAGGTAGAGGAAAGACGCATCTCAAATATCCAATCACAACAACAAATTCATTGAGTTTTCAAAGCTTGTTATGCAAGGGTGTTTGCTTTAAACATGTACGACTCCATGGCAATAGGATTCTATGCTTTAACATCTCTGAGAGCAGAGCATGCATTTGGCCATGCGATTATTACTAACAACATGCACACACACACAGACCCACACGCATTTACACACAGACACACACACATAGAAACCTGCGCGCATTCACACACACACACACACACACACACACACACACACACACACACTTACACCAACATGCATTTACACACACACTCACACACTCACACACACACACACACACACACGCATTCACACACACACACACACACACACACACGCACACACACACACACACACACACACACACACGCACAGAGCAAGCAATACTGTAAAGTCCAATGCTATTCTGAAATGTAATTCTACACTATTGTCTACACAATTATCACATGAAATACATTTCTTTCAACTTTATTTGGCAGCAGTACAATCTGATGTGAAACCCAAGACTATGATGGAGTTAAAAAGTAAGCAAATTGTTTCCTATGATTTTTTCTGAGACTATGCAACATTTCTTGATAATTTGCTAACGTTATGATTGATGATGCAAGTGAGTTGCCAACGTACTTGCCTTGTATCCTAAACATTTAACCATTCTCTATGATTCCACACACTGCACTGCAAAAACATATTCAGACACACACACACACACGCAAGCTTTTGAAGCCAAGGGGAATGGAAAACGCTGTATTCTGAATACTACCCTTTTTATCACTTCAAAAACGTTGAAAAAAATAGTGCCAACAGCTGTCAGCTGAAAAACTACAGCCATTGCGTTGCTTCTTTTTTGTCCTCAGGAATAAACAGGAAAATTGATTAATTTCTCTGTTTCTCTGAACCAGATGCGGTGCACAGGGGCAGAAGCCTTTCCCAATACCCTTTCTATATCAGCTGCCTTTATTTCCATAAAATCAGTACAAAAAGGAGACAAGATAGTGGTGAGGGTGCTTGACTCCCAGTCTGGGAGTCAACTTCAATGTCAAAGTTTACATGTAGGTAGGGCTGGGCAATATGGAAAAATGTATTTTCACTATTATCATGGGGAATTTTACATGATATCGAATCAAAATCAAGGGTCATTACTATGAAGTGAGAAGGTATACTATTGGACTATTTATTATTTATTTACTATAATTATTCTACCTTTCTCATATTTGATCATTTTCAGCTATATCTTCTCATCATAATACATTTTTACTATAAAACTGGGTATTTTCTGATACTATAGCTGTGGCGATTTTTTAATAATCATCTGACCCGTGGTGATCGACAGTCACAGCGAACAAAATCAAATAACTACCACATCTACCGTCAACTCAAAGCATTCTGCGACTCTTCACACACTGCACTCACCGTTCGAAAGCAGGAGGGGTAGGGGAGAGGAGAGTGGTGCTTGGGTAGTACATTTAGCTAGCTTGTCTGCGTAGCTATAACAGTGGGAGGTTAGGTTACTAAATTTCACCTTAACAGCGGGGTGACTTCTCCACACCTTTGTAACCTAAAAATCTGATTAGGCCTGGCTTTTGAACGACATGGAATCCGTGAGAAAACAAAATGTAACCTTGCCCATTTTGGGCCTGTTTGGACCTCTCTCTGCCTGGAAAAGCAAATTCAAACTATCTTTCCCTGCCTGATTCAGGGCAGGTGCTGTGTCGAACTCCCATACCCTGCTGCCAACAAAATCGCAAAAATAAACATAAAACTATCTAACAACATATAACAATTTAATAACATGAATTATCAAATACAAACACAAGTGAATATCTGCGATTGATTTGGTTAAAAAAAATTGAATAAAAATAATAACAGGGTAGGAAAGTCAATTTGAGAAATCATTTATCATGTATCTTTGCTTATTCATGTTAATAATGTGTTAAATTTTGTTTGGCAACGGATTATGGAAGCCAGTGTTTCCCACAGCTGTCTTTATGCGAGGCGCAGCGCCTCCGCTAAATGGCCGACCGCCTCTACAAACAGATTAACTTTTCACAATATGATGATGCCAATGTGCGCATTCATTCATGTCAGCATCTGCATTCAATTTGACAGAAAATAAAGGGTTCCAATAGCCTTATATAATATATGCCTACTATAATATAGTCTGATATAATACACTGTAAATAATATAATACATGAAATCAAACAGTGGCCGTTGTTATTTGTTAAATATGGCATAGTCATCCGTCAGGTATTAGTGAGTGAAATAAATGTGAGAATATCTGTTTCGAGTTGAATGTGCTGTATGAGGCAATTTTGCGATCAGGGAATCCTTCTTGCCTGTCAATCACATATAACTAAGCTCCACCACAGGTGCCTGAATGCAACACGTAGGCGTTTATTTTCAAAATCTTGCTCTCATGTGCTCTATCTTTCCAACTCTCAAATCTTGCCTAGAGCATCCTCTATATTATCTTTTGTTTTGTTCTTATTATGCACATGATCATTTCCAGAAAAAACTCACGATTGTTTGAGAATTTGATTCGACCCAGACGATGACTCCACTATTGACATTTTAGGGTACAGCCCTATGCTATTGCTTGCCACTTTCTCAGAAGCACTTCCCCCACTACATTTCTTTGGATCTCGACAGGGAAACAGCGTTAGATACAACCCCGGCGTAGACCACCACTGCAGCATCGTGTTTTTATCAACTGATCATTTTTCCTTTTAATTTCTACTGTGTTACGTTAATAACACAAAAAACAAAACTACAATATCACATAGGATTGCGAGAGAGAGAGAGAGAGAGAGAGAGAGAGAGAGAGAGAGAGAGAGAGAGAGAGAGAGACAGAGACAGAGACAGAGAGAGTGTACTTAATGTGTAGGGAGATGGTCAACTTCTACCAACCCTATATATATTATTTGAAAAAGAATAGGTCCTGGTTGGGGCGTATGCTTAATAAGTGAATTTCCCTAGTATCTTTTAGTTGTATATAAAAAAACAATTGCTTGACATTGTAGTTTGATTGATTTGCTATGTTATTTTTTTTACCCCAGTAATGGTATTCATAGGCTGTCACAACTAGACTAGCACACGACAAATGCCCCTAAGATTGCGGATTGTCAGGATTAGGTATATAGGGCCAAAGCATGACCGATGAAGGGCCAACAAATCACGCATTCACCTGTGAACATAAACACACACGCATCCATGCACACACACTAACACACTCACTCACGTACACACACACACACATCCACAGAAACATGCAAACACACGTCCACATATACAAACACAGATGCCCTCGCATACAAACACACACACACACACACCCTCTCGCTCTCTCTCTCTCACCCACCCACACACACACACACACAGTTGTCGTGATATTTTGTTTACATTTTGATATAACTGGACCCTGTATACCTGAGGCCAGGTAATATGTTAATAGTTAATGCATGTGAATGGCTCATCCTGTGAGTGTTTGTGTGTGTTTATGTGTGTGTATGTGTGTGTGTGTGTGTGTGTGTGTGTGTGTGTGTTATGTGTGTGTGTGTTCAGTATAGTAGGCAACACGATGGTATTCACCGTGTGTATTCACGGACTCAATTAGAAGGCAATTGATTATTTTGCGAGTTTTTTATTAGTATTATTAAATGTCTAAGTGGTCTTAAGTGCAATCATAGTGTGCGATCTTAATTGATAATTGTGTTAGTAGCGTACGTGCTGTTGTCTACTTTGTGGCTAATTTATTTGGAAAAGCATAAACAAAGCGACTAATTCGCTTGCGAGACAGTGTGGGGGGTGTTTGTTGGGAGGAAGAGAGAAAGGGATAGAGAGAGAAGGCGAAGGAGAGAGAGAGAGCGAGAGAGCGAGAGCGAGAGAGAGAGATCGCACTTCCTCGATACAATGTGATTACGCTGTACCGTATAGCATCCTTCGGCGGCTTTCTTCTGTCGCTCTATCTCCCCTCGCTGTCGGCTGTGATTTCTTCGCCTGCTTCGCTGTGTCTTGTGGAACCACGGACACCACTTTCGACATGTCACCGACATGAAGGCTGTCTAAACCTGAAAAATCCAGTGGAAACACGAAAAGCAAAGCCAAATGCTCTTTTTTGGGGGAGGGGGATTAGGATAAATTGCCACCCACTGTTACATATTTAATTTTTGGGTGTTTTTGGCAGAAACATAGTGACACTATGGATCTGTCGTTCATGGCTGCGCAGGTAAGATAAACGTTTTTTCTTTCATCAATTTCACGACGAACACCCGAACTTTTAATCTATGGAAGGAAGCGTGTGGGCGTGGCACGTCAACAAGTTATTGTTGTAGACCTATTAAAAAAACGGACGATTCATTCAATTGTGCATGTCATTAGCATATTATGCATGGAATCTATTGGGTTTTTATCATTGCTACTCTTTTTTTTACCTCTCGTGTATGTATCATTGATCCCTTCTGGCTCTTTCCTAACTCTATAAACCCTAGTCTTGTTTATTGGCGATATCCCCACCTGAAACCACGCACTACATGATATCAGTCTACTATGGCTGGGCCCACTTGTTTTATTTGCCCCGTGAACGTCATTATCATAGAATTACCATTTTAACGACAGCCAGACGATAGGCTTTAATGAATTTCCCCTTCAAGGACAATCTTTGTTGGATTTCTCTCAAAGTTTTTATTGATTTCATTACAAAAATAATGAGATGGCAATTTAGATAGCAGCAATCCAACAAAGTGGCATTACTTATCTGAAGAAGTGACATACGCAGGTGTAAGGTTAGCCAATAGTCTGAGTCGACTGACTCATACACTCATACAAATATAACAAATGACTGACTCATACATTCATACAAATACAACAAATACAAATACTGCAGTCCATAAATATTGGCAAAAAAAAATGTTTTGGCATCTGATCCATAAAACTACAACTTTTATTCAGAAAATATGGGCTTCCAGTTACCCAAACTCCTAAAGGACTGTTTTTGTTATCCTACAAAAGCCCTCTGGTAATAGTCCCTTTTATTGTCTTTTATTACTCATTTATCTTCAGGGTCTAACCTGATTTCAATGGCAATTCATTTCCAAACTGCTGCATCTCTCCCATAAGACGAAGGGGCTCTCCGTTTGACTCTGAATGACTGCCTTGACTCCAATATCCCCAGAGTCTGGACTTTTGTCAGTTTAAAGGATGCTCTTTCCCTCATCCGTCTTGATGAGGCACCGATACTCTAGGTCACCGGGGGACCTGCACCCTGACAGGGTCTCTTACATGAATGAGGGATGCCTCCGTAACCACCTGCACTCCTTCATGACAGTGTATTTGTATTAACCCCCCAAGGTCTAAGTAGATTTAAAGTCAATAAGTATAAGGTGATTATGTAAATCAGTAAATATGATTTGCCATTCTCTAGGAATAATGAAAAAAACTGGGCAGATTCATAGAAAAGAAAAGCAGTTAATGGTAATGATATCGTATGATTTTCATGATGGATTCCATAGCCTTCAAATGCTTAGTACCATTTAATATTTGCTTTGGGTTTTCATTTTGTTTAAATAGTTTTTTTCCTTTTTTTTCTTCTTTGCAACATTTACATGAAATGCTAAACAGCTATTTGAACAATATGCTCTTTTGTGGTCATTCAGTGATTTGCATACAGTGGAGACGCTCTGCTGGTTACAAATGATAAGTGTTCTTCATTAGGTTGAAAGCGGTGCCATCCACAAGCGCAACCAAACACAGCCTTAATAGCTGGCAATCACAACACACCCCTTGAATTCTATTTGAGAGCGAGGCCCCTTCTGTCCTCTTCCGAATATACCCGGATTCAATTACAAAATCCTGTAAGGCTAAAGCTTTCTCTATACCCGGAATCCTCTGATAATTCATGGCTCCTACACCCTGCTACATGACCCAGTATTGTACCTGTAGAAATCCAACCTTGATCGTCAGGGCTACTTTGATGATAACAATCATTATTCATATTTCATTATTATTGTACTTACATCAGCAGAAGAAGCAGCAGCCTAAACCTAAGTTTCTTCTTTAAGTTCTTAAGCCGATGTCTTGGGCCATGACTCGGTGTTGGGGCAACATGTTAAGTGTAATGGGCTCTAAGCTAAAGAGAAGCTCTGGGCATGGTCTAAAGCATGCTTTAACTGATGTGAGCTGCCACGGAGAACGACAAAGCCCCAGCAGACCCTATCCAGCAGACAGTGGCCCACTGGGGCTGCCCTTTCCATGGTTATTTGCTGACAGAACAGTAGCAATAACCGTGACATTTCTAACATGACATTTCTGTGACATAGAACGTACACACACACCAGCCCATACACACACATCCACTCTCACACACAGACACACACACAAACACACATGCAGACAAACTGACACACACACATGTACAAAGAGTGCATACAGCACACAACGACCACTTAGTTTTAGTAAAGCAGTTATATGCACTGTATGTATCTTAACATAACACATATAGCTATTAATCACAACCCCACATTTTGGATCTTCTTGTGAGCTATTGTTATAACTGTTTCGTACATAAGTAAGTGCTTCTCCTAACCACTTACAAACATATGAACTGTGGTTGGTATGTTCTAAATGTATTCTTAAGATATTATTTAGGCTTCCTGATTAGATTAACACACAGCAAATGGGTCCTATGTTATTTTTCCAAGCTTCATTAAACTGGAAGTCCATTCAGGGCTCTACAAAAAAAGATAAATTAAGATTTGTCGAGTGGGCAATTTGCTAATCGCATTCAACCCCAGGTCTCTTTTGGCTTAATGTGTCCACTCACTGAGCCATACGGGAGAGGTTTCTGTGTCGTATTGTATTCAACACAGCTGATCATCATGATAGATGATGCCTCATCTTTTCCTCAGTGTGTGGTGTGCACAGCTGGACAGCTAATAGAGCAACCAACAACATAAATCACATGTTGACTTTTATTGGATTAAAGCAAAATGCAAAAGAATAGACAGACACAAGTAACAACCCTAGTCGTTTTGTGTAGTACTCAATAATGTACTTGTATGTTGTTTTTCATTTAATAGTAGTATAGTATAGTAGTATATAATGGTTGTTTCCCTATTGCACAGCCGCTTTAGCTGACCATCATCCTATAGATAACTATACAAAACAGTCCTCAGGTGCCTATGAATGCTTTTTACAATGATGTATTTCATTGGAGACTTTAGGCAGTGCAAGGATTTGTTTTCAAAAAGACACCATTATTGCATGAAATGGTAATACAATTTTAATTTGGCGGTATGGTTCCACTCTTTTCTGGTGCTCCCTGCTGTAGGATTAAATGCATGACATACAGATGTCAGATACAGAATACCAACAGCATACCAACATTTGACAACAGGGAGCATTATACAATCCCCCATGGTGTACATCAGATATTTCAACCCATTGTTTTGGTTACATACAATGCAGAGCAGAACCAAAGCAGGTGGAGGCTAGGGTGGTGGTGGGCTCAGCAAACTTAACTTCGCAGAGTGGGTGTTTGAGATGGAAGGTCTGAAATCGACCGCCTTTTAGTGTATGTGCGTTTGATTGGACTGCGTTAGCAGTCAGCTGATAGGGGCGCATGACTAGAGTGTCCCGCCAGAACTAGCTACGCCCATTAATGGCATGATCTCTAATTGTCCATTGAGTAGAATAGGAATTTCAGCGCTGCTCTTGTGTCCACCTCTCTCAGCCATAGCTTTGATAAGAGGTCAGTAATATTTGTTAAAACTATGCCAGCCATGCTTAGCTTCTCCTGGATTCAGAGGTGTTAGAGGTGCCTTTCTCTCACCACACCTCCAGTTTCACGTTTAACGTTTACAAATAATGGGGACATTTTTTTTCAACATTTTGACACATGTATTATGACATTATTGACACATGTATATGCATTATAATTTTTATTGAAATACATTTTCAATGTTTATATTTTATATACACACATTATTTGTGTAAAAACAATACAACATTTGTTGTTATTTCTCCAATTATTTCATTATTGAACGACACTGAGTACAGTTGTGCCGCTGGGTTAAGAGCTCTATGTGAGTCTATGCTTAAATGCTGCTTGAATGCTGCGAGGTGTTCTGCATATCTCACACATGCGCACTATGTCATCTCCCGCTTTGGTGAGAGGGGGGGGAGGGGCTCAAAGCGCTGAATGTGGGTTGGAAGCAAAGCTGATTTCGCCTGAGCTTTTTGATCACTTGAACCCATTTTCTAGGATACTACAGTTTCACGCACCATCTCATCAGCATGCCTCGTGTCAAAAGACACTGCTCGTCACTGGTGTGTGTGTGTGTGTGTGTGTGTGTGGTCCATGTAGTTTCATTTCAACTAGCTATTTCAACAGGACCATTTGTAATCAGGTTGGACAGGAGGAAATCCTCCGACCAATATTGAGAAAAAAAGAAGAAAGGCGAGGGCGAGCTTACATGAGTAATTCATCCATAACTATGTTGGACATCTCCACTAGGAGATCATGTCCCCTGCAGGGTTGAAGGAAATGTCATGTTGTCAGTGTAGGGTCTTCCTTAAAGCCTGGATGGGATATGCTCATCAAAAAGATGATGGAATACAGCCAACAACAGGCCACATTGTAAACTGTCACAACAATGCTTTCTAAGAATAGTGTTAAATTGGCATATTGGTTTCGCTGCTTTTTCAAAGGCATCTTCTACCCCCTTGAGCCATTTTAAACAGATGTTGTGTTTATCGTTTTTTTACTTACAATAGCAGCTGGGAACCCTCACAATGTGAGAGGGTAATAATCAAAGAGGACTATTGAAGTAAGACATTTATTCTGCGTCCAAGAGCAGCTGACAGCCTGAGGATAATATTGTGGTTTGTGTGCTGGGCACTGATGACTTGTGGAGCAGGGGCCTAACCGTGCTTCACCCAATCAGGGCCTAGAGGCACTGAGGGGGTTACCATGACGATGTAGATGATTGATGACAAATACACTTGCCATGTTTCATTACATCATATTTTGCCAGTGCCTCAACCACCATGTTTGTATTGTGTTCAGTCACATCTTCGCATTATTTAATTAATTTTTAAGCCTAAAATTGATGGCCGATTGTATATTGAATCCAAGAGGGAAGAAGGCAGAGCTAATGTACAATTTCAGGAGCATACAAGGTAATCAGGCCGTTCCCAACAGGCCGGTCGGCTCCTTCTCGTCATGATGCGTCCTATATTACAGTACCTCTGATGTTCTAAGAGGAGGGAGCTGAATTATGCATTCCTACATAAATAAACTATTCTCAGAGCAATCTCGGAATTTTTTTTGCGCTGGATCAGCTCTAAGGCTGTAGAGCCTTAGAGCCTTAGAGTCAATCTCAGCACCTCTTCAAGAGAATAACCCGAGCTGAGATTTCAAAGTAGCAAGAATTTCTTGGAAAGAGATTACCGATCTGATCTAACTCTAAATCTAATTATCATTTAAATCCACATGCAACGGCTGAACCCAATTAAGTGATAGCAATACATTACAGAGTATTAGGAAAGAGGAGGACAAGGACAATGTATTCTAAACAGACTGGTGGTGGGCAACGTAGTGGAGCGGATCTTTATCAGTGTGTGCCAAAGTAGTTTGATTTTTATCTTTACAGAGTCTTTATCAGCCTGTTGTCAGCCAGCTGAAGATACACTAGCAGAGATGTAGTAGCAGTATATACTAGGTACAAGTTAATGAAAGTCAAAAGGGGACAACCAATGTATTTTGTCTTATCTGACATGTCAAAAGAGACCACTATGTGTGTGCACATATATAGGCCTATTTGAACAGACAAAATAACACGCAAAATAACAGAAACATCCGAGACAAAACCTAAGATGTGTTTTATTTGTCTGCATCATTGTTGTCTTAGAAAAAGTAACCTTACTGGGTCTTATGCCGTTTATTTAATTTATTGTTGTATGAGTTTATTTATGAGTTTATTTATGATTTTTCCAGTCATTGGGATAATCAACTTCTACAAGTTCAACACAGTGGAGATGGTTTTTGCAATACACTCATGTCTCAAGAACATTTGATAGTCGAGGTTAAACAACACAGTCCTACAGATGACTAAATCACATTTGTGGAGCTAAATAGTGAATTACAATTTCTCTCGGTTGGATATAAGTGAAAAGGCCCACTTGAATAGTCCACTGATTCAAGGTTTTGGATATTGTTTTACTCTTTAAGCTCAGAAGTTATATACAAGCTTTTCTTTGAAGCATGAAATTTCCAAATACTTACTTGGAATATTTCTTAAAATATGTGGTGATAATGGCATAATGTTCAATATGGCATGTTTAGTAAACAGAAGCAGGTGTTTCTTTGTTTCTTTGTTTGTTTGTTTGTTTGTTTGTTTCTTTCTTCTTTACTGTTGTTATATGATTCTCTTTTGCCTCCAACACAAATCTTCCCTTTTGTGTCCTTGAGCTATTTAATGAGCTATAGCTTTGTAGACATCTTGGCAAGAGAGCCAAAAACAATATTCAATTATGAAAAGATATTTCAGTTTACTTTTTTCAGATGAGAAAACCAAACAAACCTAGCACCGCAGCGAAAACATGAAGGAAATGCGGGGGCATGCGATGCGAAGGTTATATATTCATTCATTCATATTTCACTTTTCCTCAGGCATAATCCAGCTTCATAGGCTTTTTTTTGTACTCTTCACTCATACGCATGGTAATATATTCACATAAGCTACTTGGCCCTTTTTGAAGTGTGTGTTTATGGCGAGCTTTAGGTTTACATTAACAAACCCGTTTACATGGTAATGTATATGGGTTTGGTGGTCTCACACTGTAAATTGATTCATTTCACACCAGTGAGTCTGGTTTGCAGCTTATTGCTGCATGCCTGCCACAACCCAACCAGAGCCCATACAAACACATAAACGCACACATATGCATGCATTTTCGTCATATTCGTTGAAATTCTGTTTACAAAAATCTGGTATCTGTGGCTGTAACAGGTCTGCAATAAGCCCTACAATCATTTCATTCATCCTGAATGAAATAATTGGATGGCCTACCTGTTTGTCTACCTACCTACCAGTCTACCTGCAGGCACTCTGCCCGTGCACTCATTGTGCATGACTGAAGTCATCCACAAGGCGAGGATGACCTATTGCTAAAGCTAGAAAGCTAGTCAGGAGTTTTGGGGAGTGGCTTTGGACGGAGGCCTGAACGGAGGGGTGGGATTTTTCGGTTGGATACTTTCAAAATCTAACTTACTCGGCTGGTTTCTCAAAATTGCCTACCGTAGCTTTAACGGAAACTCTAACTGGGCCAGTATGAATAAACATGAGAAATATCATGGCTTCGTGGGGACAGCATGTAGCCATTCATAAATACCTTGGAGTCCTGCTACACATTATAACAAGACTTCTATAGGGGCTGATGTGCTCGTTTAATTGTACAGCAGTGTTGCTGTTGTGCTGGTGGCAAATTAATGCACCACAGAGCTGTCGGAAGAAACACCATACCCCACATGTTATGTTGTTACCGAGCATGCACCAGTGGAAGATAGCCTTTAATGTCAAATTGCCACAACATTGCTATAATGATGTGCACAGTATGTTAGGGATCTGAAATGTACTTGGCTAAATGATCATAGTGTTCTGTATAATGTATCCTATGTACTGATGTATGGGGAAGCACGGCATACATACATACAAAAGTATTAATCAAAGGCTTGTTTCATGAGGATATAAATATATGTTTGTATGTATATGTATGTGTTTTTTTTTACTCTATCCAATATGCATTTGTTATGCCCAGGATATCCATCAAAAGCTCATACCATGGAGGTTTTGATGGACTACTATAATTTATTTTTATGAATACCATATTCACACTTGTTTAGTGTTTACTAGACCCTTTTATATCAACTTCTTATTTAATTCAAGCCATGTTAATATGAAAACAAAATGATACCATCTAATATAATGACAATATTACATAACGACATGATTAGGCTAGTACCTCATCACCGTGGTGACCACAGATGCATGTGCACACAACCCATGCATATGTGGAGGCGGGGGAGAATGAGAAGTGTTGCCATCTGTCTCTCGCCCTGGCCTCTTTTCAGTCACAGGTTCCCATGTAGTTCATCCTTGAGACAGACACCATGCCGGCTCAGGCTCAGGGGAGAGTGCTGTCTCTTCAGTACCAACATTTCTCAAACAGGACGTTATGGAAAACCATGATGATGGTCATCCTTTTTCCTTTAACACCTGTTAGAAGAATCAATCGGTCTCCTAGATGAGCATACAGAACATTCGTGAGGAGAGTGAATCATATTGGTCTACCTCCACAGCTGTTGCCTGGTCTGAAGTCATCTTAATGAGTTCTGCACTGAATAATGAGAATATTGGGCCCCCAATATGTTTTCTCCTTCCCCACTGCAGTAGTCATAGTCCCACAGCCTGTCTACGCAGTATAGTTTGGGACAGTGATTCGGTTTATTATGATTCAAGTGTATATTTTTCTGTTCAACTTTCTGCATTGTGATTTAATATGGAGATCAAAATGGATCATCGATGTTGGTGGTGCATTTGCATTTGCCTTCAAAGTTGTATGCACTTGATTGCTGCTGTTGACCAAGGCCACTTGCGTGTGACGTATGGTTGGTTATTGCTGAGACCTCTGTAACACATCAACAGTGCCATACTGTTATCTTTTATCTTATCTATCTTTAAGTATGGGAAAATAAGATGGGAGTGGTATTTTCAAGAGAGTACAGAATGCAACAGGGTGTAGTAAAACATGAAACTCATGCAAGGTGATATTTTAAAGCACATGGTTGGTATGTCAAAATATAGAAAGGATTGGTTTTCTGTTCAACACATGTGTGTGTGTGTGTGTGTGTGTGTGTGTGTGTGTGTGTGTGTGTGTGTGTGTGTGTGTGTGTGTTGTGTGGACAGGACCTCTAAGTGAACAGTAGGAGTGACAGAGCAAGGGTGAGCTAGCCGAGGCGAGACCTTGGCATTAAAAGGTATTGCTGCTGGATCCCATTCCAGTCCTGGGAGATATTGGGGATATCAAATTGAAATGTTTGACATGATCCAATAGAAGGGAAAAGGTGAGAGGGGGAGTTATACAAGAGCTAGGTTTTAAGAATCAGGAGAGAGAGAGAGAGAGAGAGAGAGAGAGAGAGAGAGAGAGAGAGAGAGAGAGAGAGAGAGACAATAAGACAATAAGAGAGCGAGAGGACAGCTAATTCCTTCTAGTTACCTTGGCATTTATGAGTCACTTCATTGTAAAGCACTCAGGTGCTGTTAGGTTTGAATTATACAGGCATTGGTGCCAAGCAAGGCAAATTCAATTATGAGGCAATCAGTGTCGCTTGGGATGAAAAATTATAAATAATGAGAGAGAGAGAGTATCTAAAAGGTTCTGAAAGTTGTATCAGTAGGGCGAGGCCAGTACAAGCATTAGAAAAACCTTGTTTCTACTTTGTCGAAACGTATTTAAATAAACAAAACTAATTATAGTAAATGTAGCCCTAAAAAGTATATGACAAAAAAAAAGTAAATAATTAAATTTGTCCTGCGCTATCAACCTTCAATTCTTCTTTCTTTTACAATTTGTTAATACGGACCTTGTTATAAATGTTTATGTTGTGCTATACCTATACCTTTAAAACCACGTCTCACAAGTTTAATCTAGTTTATACATAATTTAGAAAAATGTGCTATGCTCAATAATTAATGGCAGTGTTGTGTTGTGTTTGAAAAGCATTTTTAATTTTATTTACGAACGCTATCAGATGATCACGATCGATTTAGGGGATCGTTTCTAGAAACCTTATTGAAGCATTGTCGTAATGACTTTCTCCTAGAGGGTTCCTTGCATTTTACGACAAACACACATTTCTGTGGGAGAGGGGTGAAAAGAGGAAATCCACTTTTCCATTCTAATAAATAGACCATGAATAGTGTAATGACAGTCTAATCTTGAGGACTAGTGATGGTAATCAGCCCAATAATCAGCTGAGCAAGGGAAAAAAGAACATACTTTTTAAAATGACTTTCAATGGATGCAATTTAATCTGTATGTGACGTGCCACTTTTGTGTGTGTGTGTGTGTGTGTTTGTTTGTTTATGTGTGTGTGAGAAAGAGTGGAGAATAAAAAAGTCAAAGGAAAAGAGGGAGGGAGAATGAGCGGAGGAGAGAGTGGGAACGGGAGAGTGAGTGAGCGAGGGAGAACGAGTGGAGGAGAGAGTGGGCGTGGGAGAGAGAGAGAGAGAGAGAGAGGGAGGGAGAGAGAACAAACAGAGGAGAGAGTGGGAACGGGAGAGAGAGAGATGGAGGAAGAATGAGTTGAACAGCAAGTGTGAGTTAAAGGAAAAAAGTGAGGAGGAGAGATGGAAAATGAGAGATAGGGAGTGAGAGAGAAAGAGAAAAGAGAGAGGGATACAAAATTAAATCCTGAGTCATTGTCTGCACCGCCCCCAATTCCCCTACCTACGGCACATCCTCGACCTCCTTCAGGTCCTCCTTCTCCTCCCCTTCTGCCAACTCGTCCTCCACCTCCTCCACAATCTTCACCTCATGCACCTCCTCCAGGTCGTCCTTCTTCTCCTTATCACCAACTCTTCATCTTCCTCCTCCTCCACCATCTCCCCCTCCTCCAGGTCCTCCATCTTCTCCTCACGCCAACTCCTCATCTGCCTCCTCCTCCTCCACCATGCCCACATCCTCCAGGTCCTTCATCTCCCACCATCTCCTCCAGGTCCTCCATCTCCTCCTCATCTGCCAACTTCTCCTCACCACCACCACCTCATCCAGCTCACGGTGCCCTGTCTGCCCTGTGGTTTGGCAATGCGGCTGCTGCTGGTTGGAACTATTATGGTCTCATTACTGGTGAGGTAGTTGTTTATTTTCTTTTGTCGTTTGTTCCAGACAGGGAGTTATGGAGCAAGGCGCCCGAGTCGTACTCCTCCAGCTAATGTTGGTCATAAGCTACACAACACATTCAAACCCAACATATGACTCACTCAGCCATTAACACCAGAGTGGGGAGACATCAGTTTGCATTTCGATGCTAATGGTGCACTTTTGGCATGCGTGAAGTGTTGCTGGTTCGTCTCTGACATTACTCTGCCGAGGGTGCAACTGCTGTGAGGACCTCACGGCGAGACACAACTAGAGCCCAGAGACTAGAGCTATTAATGGAAGGCAAGGCGGGAATTACCCACAGACTGTGACCAAGTGCTGTGACAGGAGTACTTGTTTGACAAACAACTGAAATGATCGGGCAGGATAGAATAATAATGACAAGACTCCCAGCCGAAAGGTACTCGGTTTGATCCCCAATGTACGCAGCCGAAACCTGTAGGCATCCTCCAGCAAGATGCCCTTCCTCCTACTGATCTGAAAATCACTGGAAGTTGTTTTGGAAAAAATTGTATGCATAAAACTGCTAAACATTACAAATTCCGCCTGTAAAACAGTATCATCACACATTGCAATCCATCATTGAAACAGGCCAGAAGTTGAGATGAGGTTCAGAATGAACAGAAAAAACAGGACCATCAGGTCTGGCAGCTCTGTTAACATCTGGCAGAAGGGAATGAGCATTTAAATATTTAACAAAACGGGGACCACCAGTTCGATCTGGAAGTTTCTCCCACTCATCACGCCACTGCTAATAATACAACAGTGTGTCTATCAGCGGGGGCTGTCCCACATGACAGTATAAATATAAAACTTCAATAAAAGTGTCTCGCTATAGAACCACTTGTTGGGTTATGCAATTTACTATTTTTTTTTAATAAAAAGTGCTGCTGCTGAAACATTCACCTAGAACAAAATTTGATGAGAGCAGAGGGTTAAATCAATGAGAGCAGACCTGTAAATCAAGGGGCCGGGCAGAACGCCACCAGCTCTCACCTGGTTTCTCTTCTGGATTTACAAACCTGTGTAGCAGTCGCGGATGTTTTACTGCAGATTTACAGCCAGGCCAGGTCAATAAAGCACACATGCCATGCGCTAAATCCATTGTTCTGAAACATGGACCTACATTGTGTGGATGAAGCACAGGGGTGTGTGGCGCCGGATCTATGAGCAATTACGAAAAAGGTAGAGGTAGAAGTAGTAGTTTATGACTAATTTCTTCTGCTGTAATCTCTGTTTTTATTTAATTTACTGAATTGTGAACGCATTAGGACAGGAGAGGATTTCAACTCCTCTTCTCGAAGAACAAAATAAGGTTTTGTTTCTCATTTTAACTCAATACAGAAAGTTTTAGCTTAATATAGACTCACTATCACAGTAATAAGTGAAGGTCTAAAACAAGTATGAAAGTAAGTATGAATACTGCTATGAAATTAGTAACAACAATATTTTTTACTGGTAGCCTAGATAAGTTTGAAAGACAACAAACGTTATATCCCTTCCTTTTTACCCTGCACTCTTTCTGTGCTGCTTTTAATGCTTTTATAACTGTCTAAGATGACACACCCCGCCACCAAGTTGAACATGGGGATAATGGATGATAATGATGTGATCTGGTGTCACATTATAATATATAGCAGTTAGAGTCAAATATCTCTATCTTTATTTATATAAACTTTAAATTTGTATTTGGCTGATGGGACAGGAAAGTTCCAAGATGCAATGCAACACCAACACAACCAACACAAACAATCCGGTCAGCTCCCTCAACCCATGCTAAATGAACATTAAAAGCTGTAGTTCATAAGCAAACTGTGACAAGCATGGACGGTTTTAAAATGAGAAACGAGAATGGATATCTTATAATTGCCTTTTTTAAGTTAAAAAGGACATCCGAACGTGGACTGTTGAAGCATGAGAAGAAAAAGCTCTTTGCAAGGCCATATTTGGGCTTGTTTTTGTGCTGAAACATTTGTTTATGGTTATCACGGGATCAGGATGATGATGTTTATGCGTTCGGCTTGTTGATTCAGAAGGCATTTTCAAAGTGCGTTTACTGGCAGCAACTCTCACACCAGAGGGAATTACAGCCTATGTTTTTCTAGACTTACCAATTATTACAACAGGTCCAAAGACCACGCAGGTGGCTGTGGCATGAGAATATCCCTACTGTTTTTCTCAACTCTCCACGTTGACTGGATGTTAGCTCCTACTCAAAGCCATTAGCTGCATCTCTAATAATCTTGCAAACATGAAGAGGAACTGAGATGCTGTATATGTAATATGCAATACGTTAAGCACTATTTGTTTTTTGTTTGTAGTATCACAACCCATTATTGCCAATGACATATTTAGTGACGTGGTTGAGGTGAATTAATTTCACGCAGTGTTGCAATCTTTTTTTAAATGTATGCTATCATCAGCCGTTAGCATAAATACATTAGCCAAACCACTCGCCCACGCACCCTTATCTCAGAGCCGTGGGCCCCCCCGGGCTAATGCACGGTAGATGCCGCTCTCTCTAAGTGCTCAGACATCTTGGAATTCCCTTTGCTCAGGGGTTCCATTCCTATTGCCTTCATTTAAAGGCTGTGCTGCCTGCCGCCTCTCAGGGACTTGTTGGCATGGAGAGGTGGATGGATGGGGAGGGAGGGGGGGGTGGCTGTTATGGGCTGACCTGACCGTGATAGAGCCCCTAAAGCCCTTGTTGATAACTCATACCGACATATATGGACTGTACACTGTTCACTACCATCAACTTCCAGGTCATGAAATAAGAGGACATGCCATGTTGAAATGGATTTGTCACATGCATGTTTCTATTTATCTATTTTTTTATTTATTAAAGTACATCTTATTTTTATGTATTTATTTATTTATTTACTTAGCATATTGCCACATACATGCCCTCCTTTCGTATCTAACCTCCTACAGCCAGCACTGTGATGTTTATTTTTGTATCATTCATTTTCATGTTCTTTTTTCAATTAAATTAAGTTAAATTAAATTGAAGTAAAACCTGTAACAACTTTTTTTTCTAGAAAACATACAAAGAACGGCTTTGGGGTCACAAGCATATCTTTATGATTTCAGATATAGAGGGTACACAAGCATATGCTACACAAACATACATATTTAGATATACATATTTAAATATATCAAGACTTACAATGACAATGTGTGTGAGTCTGTGTGGGAAGCCCAGGTATTTCTGGACATTGTGCATGCTTGTTTTGCTTAGATGATGTTCACATGCAGTCAATAAACTCCGGTGATCTGTCATAATCATAAGTCAATACTAGGAACCAATAGGTAGACAGAGCAACAACCCTGGTCTGTTTCCATGTCATCCTCCTGTGCGAGGGAAGACAAGTGAATGCATGGGCGTTCATGTCTTTCTAAATTAGCCACTGTGCATGAACAAGAGAGGTAGAGGAAGAGAGACAGAGCGAGAGGGAGAGAAAGCGAATTTCCATGTGAGAGAGCCTGACATCTATCTGAGTTATTTTTGGCTTTGCGTTTCTTGTTTTTTTACCATCCTTCATGGAGTCTGTTTTTAAATATTTGTATCGTAAGCTGACTCAATGTCATAAACTTTGCAATAGACATGTTCACACACAAACACTGGCATGCACACACACACACACATGAACACACACATGTACATACACCTTCTGTTGACTCTGTTCTGATGACCAGCCTCCGCTAGACTAATTGTCCAAACCAATAAAATCATTTTCACTTGACATGAGATCAGGACATTTTCATTTGGTTTTGATATAGTGCCTGTACAAAAACACTCACACCCAAGTACACAAGTTGTAGAGAGAACAAGTGAGAGGGGAGAGAGAGAGAAGGAGGGAGAGGAGAGAGAGAAAGTAAAGAAAGAGAAGGAGGGAGTAGGGGAGAAGGGAAAGACCTAGAGAGTATCAGGAGATAGAAAAGGGGAGAGTAGGAAAGGAGAGAGAGAGAGAGATAAAAAGAGATGAAGCATGTGTGAAAAACCTTGTAACCATTTGCTGAAGATGCCGTGCTACAGTTCACTTAATTTATTTTAATATTCAGCTTAAACTACAGCTCATGCAACACCCACAGGAACCAACCACTGTACTGTACTGTAATGTGCGTCTCTGGCAACCCATGGCTTTAGTACTAGCTTGAGTCTCTGTACTGGGTCTTTATTCTCAAGTGGTTAATGAATATTAGTATACATTAAAATTGTTTCTTAAGTGAGCTAGCATACACAGTCAAAGATATTGGCAGTGGTCTGGATGTATTATTCACCTGTTAAGCACCATAACAAGCCGCATGACACACCACTGCTTGGATGGGCTCTTATCGTTGGATTCTGACCTATTATGTCATGTTAATGAATTCAATTTTTTTCTTGCTTCATCTCGCTGCTGCCTTCTCCTCCCTATCTCTCAAACACTCTCACCATCCCTCCCTCTGTCTCTGTCTCTGTCTCTCTCTCTCTCTCTCTCTCGTACATATATTTAAAAGTAATTTTGACACTGGTCTTTTATTTTGTTTCAGTTTTTTCTATTCCCACTGTCCCCCCCCCCCCCGCATCTTGATCTTCATTGACTGTGGTTTGACTCAAAGTTGTGCTCCTTTCATGTTTTAAAATCCCTCTTTTTCCTCCTCTTTCTTATCCCTCCTCTCCGCTCCTCTTTCTCCCCTCACCTCCTCTCCCCTGCTCTTCTCCCCTCGGCTCCCAGATACCCGTGATGACGGGGGCGTTCATGGACTCCTCGCCCAATGACGACTACAGCGGCGAACACTCGCTCTTCAACTCCTCGGCCAGCGTGCACGCCGCTGCCTCGGCCGCCGCGTCCGTGCACGGCCACCCGGAGGAGCCGCAGTCCATGTCCAGCGATGCCATCTGGCTGTGGATCGCCATCATCGCCACCATCGGCAACATCGTGGTGGTCGGGGTCGTCTACGCGTTCACCTTTTAGCGTGGGGGGGGGGGGGGCAAGAGATGGGCGGGGCCGAAGGGTTGG
>JAOPJO010000124.1:12871946-12884174 GCA_027123675.1 Molva macrophthalma | reverse complement strand
CCTGGGGGGGGCGCGCGCCCCCCCCCCCCCCCCCCGCCGGGGGGGGGGGGGGCCGCCCCCCGCGTTGGGGGGGGCCGATGGGTGGGCTTGCGGCAGACTTAGGATAGGAGGGGAGGGGCTTGATGGATTTTTCTCGGGCTCTGTCCTAAGACCGTGTCACTATCTAGAGGAACGCACATGCACTTTCTCTCACTCTTTCTTTTCCTTGTCCTTCTCTTCGCTCTCTCACTCCTGGTATCTGGCTATCTAACTAACTCTATCTAACTGTATGCGCCCCTCACCCCGAACGACCGTCACACAAGTGTGGGTTCAGCCCCGAGAGCCCCGAGGGTGTGAGATGTGCGGTGGTAGTTGATAGTGACACAGTTGACACAGTGCACAACATCTGACTGCCGTGCCACGGGGAAGGATTTAGGATTTGGGATGTGCTGTCAGAACTGGCGTTTATTGTTTTTGTTTCGGATCCTCCTGGAATGGGAAGTGTTGGAACATTTGTGTACACCAGCTTTTCAGACACCACAAACCCCTTTCCCATCCCAGAAAGTTTTGACTCTTTTTTTATTTTTATTTCTTTAAACTAAGATTGTTTTCGTGTTTCTCCCTGCCAGACAACACGATCCGACCTGCTGCCAATTTGAGAAGGAGGAGGAAGAGAGTGGGTGGTTGGATTGGGGAGGGTTTAAGAACTGGAGCATTTTCAAAGCCCCCCCCCCCCCAGAGACAGTTGCTAGGCAATTTAGGGTAGTGGTACTTAATTATGTGGCTGAACGGAGAAGGTGAATGTTGAACATGTTCAAGGGGAACTGGAATTACCTCATCAGACAATGTGAGAGCTTAGGAAGTGAGGCTGCATCCTCTTCTAGGGTTTGTTTAGTTTTCATAATTTGCTGTATTTCATGTATTTATGATATTTCTAGACAACATTTTAGTCAAAGTCACTACATCGAAGGGGAACTCCTGCATTCTAGGTTTCACAAAAAAAAACGTATTTTGCTTCTGACTTAGTCTAATTGAATCTAGTTAATTCAATCAAATATCTAGCAAAGCACTTAACACCCTTTCCTATTTAAAGAGTGTGTTGTCTAGAGTAAGAACTCTCAATATAGCTCTCAATATATTTATATCTGATGGGTTTTGATTATATACAGTCGTACTCTAAATCACGTTTTACATTACATTTACTGCAGTATGTCCAGTGTATATACAACATATGATAAGGTAATATCTAGAGTTGGCTCAAGTTGTAATGATCATTGATTGGGTTGTTTGTTCTGTTTGCACAGATTCAAAAAGGGTGCATATATATAAATGTGAAACACAGGCGTAAGAATGTGTATCAAGCTGTCCCTTTAAATGTGCCAAGGTTTGTTGTATTTGCTTCGGTTCCATCTAGTCCATATGCCATTGTTTCCATGACAATTAATCTTACTCCATATATTGAACATTAACCCACTGCACAGCTAGAAAGCAAGCAAGGATCTGACCTTGTGTGTGTTAATGACTTTGAGGACACACTGGCTGTGGCACACTTTCTAGTCGCTCATGGCCAGACTTACATACTAATTAATGAATTGTCTACTGCCACAAAGTGGCCGGTCTGGCTCAATGACAACAACACACACAAACAGTGCTGTGCTCGTGACAAGCACTCACCAGACTGACTAACACGAATATTACAGCAGGCACACTTTATTTTTTCTATGCCACTTAGCATCACTAACTCTTAAAAACCTATTTCATTTATCCTTCAGTGGAGAGGGCGTACATTTAGGAAAATCCCAAATAAGGAAGTTTGGGTAAATAAACAGAATACAAAACTTTTATAAACTTCATGCCATCATGTATAATTACTCAGTAGTTAATCAGTAGCTTCTCACAAAATATATCTGTCATCTGGATTTATGTATCACCTTACCTATTGGGATGTACCGGTTGACTGGCCATCCACTGCTAACAGTTGGTATTTACTCGTAACACGTGATCGGTGACCGGCTGGTCAACCGGCTGGAACTTAAAGCGCATCTACAAGGAACTTAAAGTGCATCGTTTCGCCCTGTGCGTTCTTACCATGTTGTTTTGTGCAGGCTGTATAAACATGGACAACCTGCCAAGGTTGGAATTTAAAGAAAAAAATATGTATATAGGCTAACAGTCACAAAAGTGAAACAAAATGGTTGTCACACTGAGACTGTTTGCTCACGCTTACCCTCCTGTCCACTCAGATTTATCGACATGAGTCCCAGTAAGCATGATTGAATGAAAATAATGTTTTCGTGAATGACCAAATGGTGCGTCGCTTTAAATGTTCCTGTCACAAGGACTTGTGGGACGCCATTATCTCTTTCCCTTTCGTAAAGGTTTGCCCAGTGTACCCTATGCTGAAGGAGATAAGAAAGGAAGCATTAAAGCACCATTCCTTTGTAATTAGAGAATTTGAACAGCTGTTATCATGGATGCCTCTTAGATACATCCGGGTCATTTCCCTCAGTTAGGAACCTGAAGCAAAAGGAAGGTTCCTTTTGACCGCAGCCTCAGACTCGGACCGATGAGTGGATCCGAAAGCAACAGACATCAACGCAGCAATCCTATGTTAAATTGCAGTTTTGCTTTTTGCTTTATTAACACATTTGTCTTAACGAACTGAACCGCTTTAGAAATGAAAAGGAGAAGAAGATCAGTTGATAAAAGAAGAACATGTACCGGTGTTAAAATATCCACACCGTGTCAACACTATACTGCCCATCAACTTATAAATAAAACCGTAAACGCTGACTTCAGTGGCCTCAGTTTGGACTGTGAACAGTTAACAATGGAATCTGATATTTGCCACATTCAAACAATAATGTGAACAGCCAAACAAAAAATCTGATCTGAGCAATAAATCAGAATTGAGCATAAGGCTTGCAGTGTGAATGTAGCCTAAACGGCATAACCGAAGCATTACGTAGCCAAACGATTACAGCCATAAATACCTACATGTCAACATAGTTCCTACAATGTGAAGCAAAACAAGTCTTTTGCATTCATCAACTTGTTTCCGTGTGTGCAAAACTCCTTGAATAAATCCCAATCAATAATGAATGAGTAAGTATGAATGAATTAGTATATGATACCATTGATTAACAGTTGCATTGGCTGGAGTTGTCAAACTGAATGACATTTGTGAGCTTTTTTGGCAGGTCTTTTAATATTTTTCTATTATATTTCCATAAATTTGTCTCCATAAGCTGTCTCCGACTTCATGGACTAAAATCATAACACACGAGACCTGCAGCCTTTAAAGTGATAGCCCATGCACAACGCAGTAATAGGTCTACAGCACATCACAGGAGGCCAAAAGTACAAATATACGGCATCGCCCATGTCCATTGCCAGAGCAAGATTGTTAATAAAAAAAGGTTATTTAATTAATTAAACAATACATCTCTTAATGTTCTATTTATGTAACATTTTGTCCCTAGAATGCCAATGAAAATGATATGAAAAACCCTAAATAAGGCTAAATAATTATAAAATAATTGTGATATATTATCTTTTAATTATCTTGATTATCTTCAATAATATAGTACTAGCTTTTATATAGTGTCTGTGTGGCAGCACTGGGTTTATAATCCTGGCTGCCCTAGTTTTAAAGTAATGCCAAAAAATCGGCAATTGTTTTCGGAATCTGCCTATTTGCTTGTAAAAAATGATAATCGGAATTGGCCATAATAAATCATGTTTGATGCATCTTTGGTTACGTTATTTAAACCCAGGCCACTGTGTGACATTTCAACAATAGGATGCGGCTCCCTAGTGTTATGTCAGTGACACCGGCAACCTACAAGTACCTTAAACTACATCACCATCGCCATTCAGATCCTCATTCAAGCACACCTCATTCAAGCACACCTCGCACACCTCTCTTTGCTTCACTCTCGACCTACTAAAGTAGCCCAACTGTCCGCATACAACCACTCATGGGCTGGGTCCAACAGGGTCTAACAGGGCCAAAAACACAGGGGTTTAAAATGTACAAAACATCACGGCAGGGAAAATAAGTCACTGTGTAAGGTGTTCTCATTGCAGCCTGTATGGTATTGTACTGTTCTGTATTGATTTTGTGCACTCTACTCATTTCTTTCTTCTTACTTTGATCTCTGAGGGACGAGGAAGAGGCCGTGTTAGCTAATTATCAGTTTTAATTGAGTTTTTTGTCAGCACAGACCCCGGGGTTTCATTAGTGGTACAACACTGCTGTCTAGCGGATCAGACCTCGTGGTACAGGCACCATGTTGTTTCCTCTCCAAGAGAGTGGTGGACCTATCCCATGGCAGGTTATTCTGAGTTCTTAATTCGTTTTACAGCAAACTCTTTATTCCCCTCTTTTACAGCTCTCAAAGGCACTAGAAAAAGGAATACCCTTCTTTGTATAATTTTGCATTGAAGTGTATCTATGTATGCGTGTGTGTGCTTGTGAGACATGATTGGGGCATTGCATGGCCCACCATTGGGGGCTCCTATCACATTGCTGGGGATGTTGCTTGGCGAAACTGGTCATGCACGCAGTGAGGAGGGCTTGGAAGAGCAATGGGAAGACCTCACAGAAAACCAGAGAGCGGGAAACGACCAGCAGCATCCCTACTGCTATCCTGCAGAGGTATCCCCTGAAGGCCATGACAAAAAGAAGATTCCTGCTTTAGCCCTCCTCCTCCAGCCCCCCAGCCAGCAGAGAAGAGGGGAAAGAATGGAGGCATGAGTCTGAGGTGCAAGCTGTGTTTCTTCCTTGGGAGAAGGAGCAGAAAAACAGAGTGGTCCTCAAACTACTCACCCTGGTTAGCCGTCAGCATCCTGGTTAGCCAAAGGCTCTCCTGTAGCAAGATGCCAGCTAAGGGGAATTGGAGCTAAAAACATGTTTGTTGATAGAATAGGGCTAACGTTATCCTTTCCTCCATTCCTCTCAATTTGCACTCGTGGAGGCAGGTTCATGGCCTACAACACTGTAGGAGAAGAAAACTGCCACACAACAGAGTTTAGCACTCCAAACCGATGGATCAAAAAATGTATCGGTCGTGAGAATACTTCCAAGTTAACTGAGGAAAGGTGATTGATTTGTCCTTCTGACATAGACGGTTGACGTACGACTCATGTCAAGATCCCGTGGTGTGGTGAGATACATGCTTGTGACGAATACACTAGGAGGTCCATCCGATCCGAACGAATGCTGTGGAAGAGAACCAGTTGTATTCTATCAAACACAACTTTCTCTCTGTTGCAATAAAGTCTAATCATTTCTTTTTTAGTAAGTGGTTGATGTGAAGATATTTAGACAAGAGTATAAATCACATACACAATTCACATTTTGTAAGAAGAATCCGTGTAACTAATAAAGTTTCAATATTAACACACATTTCATTTTCCTCTCTAAGTGAATCAAAAATGGTAATCAACTCCACACTGAAAGTCAACTTTAACATCTGAAAGGAAATGATGCAATGATGCAAAGAAAATAAATATTATGTCTGGAATCCTTGGCAACCCAAAGCAAAATCAGCTGTCCTCGGGTTTGATTTGTGTTTTGCAGTTTAAAAAAAGCACTTCAGTGCGCTGTTGTCTCTCTTCAGCCACTCCAGCTGAAGTCCAGCCAACTGGCAGACATCACAAGTGGCTGCCTTAGCCACCAGGTAAGATGGATACATAGCTTAGAAAGCGCCATCACTCATACTGACACGCCCCCAAAATCTCCTTCAACTGGTACAGCCAAACCCAACTGAACCCAGCAACATCTGCTGGTGGAAAACAAATACACAATTAACAAAATAGATCTCCTATTAATGGTGAAACAAGATTTGATGTGTTTAAACAAAGGGGGGGGGGGGGTGTTGCTGTTTATGTTGTACTGGATCTGAATTAGCAGCAGTAGGTCATGTCAGTGCTTTAATGCGCTGTCCTTTATCAAGGTAATGGAGGTTGGACCTTTCCAGAAAGATCCTGGCAGCATTGCTGATGGTTAGGATGGATAGAGCTTACTCAAATCCCAATCCCAAATTCCACACAGACAGCAAAAGCATGAAGTGACCAGAATATCATGCCACTGCACTTCTGTCCCATTCGCCTTCACCAGTCAACTTTAATAATAATAATCATACGCAAATTCCTGTGTCTCGTCTTTGCCACTACTGGCCCCTCATATCCCCATAAAGAGGGGTGTGGAGATGGAGGTGTAAATTATCTTGGGACAACCTGAGTCAATGCCACCTGCTGCACTACTCTCTGCTCCTCGCTGTGCATTGGCAGGCTAGATGTACACATTAATGAATGTACACATTAGAGCAACTTGCTTTGGTACTTTTGAGGTCAGGGGGCAGGAAGGTTAGGGGACCCTAAAACTCAGAGATGGGCCTGACCTGTTGACCCCGGCTGGGCTGGTTCATGCTAATGAAGGTGATGGTGGCTCTCGTTTGATAGGTTGGGGGAGCATCGACGGTGACTGTATATATGTATATTTTTATACGCAGTATATACATAGTGGTGGTGTGCTGTGTATCCATATCCATACAGCTGCTGGCCATGAATAATAAAAATGGTGGTTAACTTAAACCCATGGGGAGATCAGTCACTCAGTGAAAGAAAAGAGAATTGACGATGTGTGACGATGTGGGGGAGCAGGACAGAGAGCGGAGCCCTCTGGGAAGGTCAAGGTCAAGCATTTGCCTCCTAGAATTGCCCGGAGTTTCGCAAGATGGAATATTCCGCCTTTTTTATTTTGGTGTTCAGTGTCAGCTGGCTAAAGAGGTGATCGGTATGCTAATATGTGACAACCCCAGAGGAAAGATCTCGTTGAGCTTTCACCCAGAGCATCGCTAGTATAGCTTCCCTCACCGAGAAGGCACTGCTGCGGACCAGGACGCGACACGTTTTTCCCATCCATCAGGCATTATGTAAATGCAGCCGATTGATAAACATTCATAAACTGTATTTGAGTCGTAAATGCTGTGTGTTTATGTCATCCGTCTCATGCAATGGAGGAGTGAGTGTGTGGGGGTGTTGTCATGGGTGTATTAATTACACCCACACAACAACAAAAGCCATGGCAGAAAAAAACCATGACAACCCCCATGACATCAAACGGCATTATAAATTTAGAACCATCATAAATTTAGCCATCATCATTTCAAAACCCAGGGTAAAATGGAGCGGTAGGAAGAGAAATATGTCAGTTAAACAAACAAGCAAATAACAATAAAAACAACACCAAAAAATAACATTCTGAAATAACTATAAACGTATCCACCTCTTCAAGTTGGTATGTGTTCTCAGATCCACGTTATAGCCGAGGTCGCCTCAGAGCGACCGGGATCTCTCTGGGGTTGAGTGCTAAGGCAAGTGTCTCACACATCCATCTTTTATTAAGATCAGCTGGCATTCAAGCAGCAACACTTCCTGCCATCAATTGGTATTGCTTACCTGGCTGCATTGTGGGTATATGGCCATATGACAACCTCTGGATTACCATTGGGATACGTTGTATACGGTGGTAATGATGGAAAGCTACTGTTGGTAGATCTTCACAACAACAACAACCTAAACCAGCTTAAAAGATGCAGCTCATCAACCGGGGTGTGACAGCTTCTGAGCTTTACCTCACACCCTTTTTTCACAACATAACCTACAGAAATGTTGTTTAAATGTGATAAAGTTCTTTGATTGGTTCAAGAGAAGCGGCCTACTCGAGTAGGTATCAGAGCACATCCTGATGTGTGCACCATCAGTGATCCACTCCTGGCGTTGGGAGGATTAACACTATTGAAGATCGCAGCCGTGGCACTCAGGGATTATCAACCGTTATTATCTGCTTTGCTTGCTATGGGACGGATAGACAGCCGTCAGCAGTATAACGCAGCAGCAAGGCTTCAAAAAGTGCAGCAAGAATCCTATTATGGCATAGCAAAAGGGTCACTTCTTAGATTTAATTTGCATTTATTTATTTATTTTTCGCTGTAGCTGCTGCTATGGTATAACAGTAAACTGAAAAATACAGAGCCCTTGTATTTGAAACGCAAACTCTGAAATATATATGCAGGTGATTGGCTAAACCATCGGCCTACCTGCTCCTCTGGGAGTGTTCAACAGGGAGGAGGTTGTGTCGTTTATAGTTATAGTGAATCCCCACCCTACAACACACACACACACACACACACACACACACACACACACGCACACACACAAGCACACACACACATACGCACACACATACGCACACACACACTCTCACACACACACACACACACACATAACTTGTCATTGTAAAGGACTGGGTGAAAACAGGGTGTTCTTAATCGAGATTCAAAGGGCTTTATTGTCATGGATGCTTATCGCTCCCTATATATCTTGCTCTCTGTGGCCTTTTCTCACTTTCTCTCCATCTATCTCTGTGGTGCTCTATCCCACTTTCTACTTTTCTCACTCTCTGGCTATCTCTCCTTGCCTCTTCTCTTGCCCCCCCCCCCACTCTCTCTCTCTCTCTCTCTCTCTCTCTCTCTCTCTCTCTCTCTCTCTGCACCACCTCTCTCTGTCTCCTTTCTCTTCCTCCCTCTCCGCTGTATCTCCCTCTCTCTCTATTTTTCCATCCACCTCTCTCTCCCTTGCCCCCAGACCTCCTGCTCTCTCGCTTCCCCGCTATCTATCTCCCTCCATGTATCCTTGTATCTTTGCAAGGGCCAGGCAAAAAGGGCTGTCAAAGAAGATTGAGAACATCCCTCAGTGAGAACAGAATTTATGATTGCTCTGCCCTTTGAAGGAAAATGGATGCAACAACGTCCACCTGAGCCCAACTGCCACATCTCTGAGCTATGCACTAGATTTCTTTCCTCTATTTTGATTTGTATTGTATTTGAATTTAACCTTTATCTAAACGAGTATGTACACAAATAGCATGCTATATTGTGTCGGACAAAGGAAATTAGCACTATTTATAACTACTGTTCCAGTAAGTAATTGTTTCAAAATTAAAACATTACCACATTCTATAATATCAATAGGCCCTATACATCTTATATAGGCCCTATGCATTCTTATTTATGTAATTTATGTGTACATTTGAATTTCTGCATTAGTAGACTGAAATTAGTTTTTACTGAATGCCTTTTATTGTGTTGCATTTAAGAGCATACAAAACTAATAAATCACAAAGTAAATATCTCAAAATAGCAAAAAATAAAAAAATAAAAAACATTGAAGTATCTCCCAGCCCTAAAGGTCAAAGTTACAAATGAGGTATGGAGATGTTTTATAGTATAATATGAAACATGAATCAAGGGGCATCGGTATAAGGGCACATTTTAGGGGTAATACCACAATTCTCTCCCTTAGCTGACCATTCTGGTCCTATCCGACTCGATACAGGAAGTGGAATCAGACTACAGCAGGATTAACGTGAGATTGAGATGTATCACAACTGGTAGCTTGACATGCTCTGTGACAGGGAAAGAGACAGGCCCAGGCTAAATATAACATATGAGTAACTGAAAAGAGAGAAGGGAGACAGAGCTATGGACCAAACGAATGAGGAGCAGAGAGAAAGAAAAGAGAGAAAAAAAATAGGGCTAGCACGCTTTTCTTTCATGTTTTCGATTTCATGTTTTTCTTACTCGTGACTAGCTCACTATAGAAAGGTTTAGGAGGAGGATAGGATTTATTTTTGGCAAAGGCTAGCTGACTATGGAAAGGTTTAGCTGGAGGATAGGATTTATTTTTGGCAAAGGCATGATTCTCAGTGGAAAATTCAATATTAAGATTGTTTCGGCATTAAAATGTGTTTTGATAACAGTTCTAGTTAGAAATGTGCCTTTTATTGTCATAATCTTCGTTCACTGATTGTATCTGATGTTTAGTTAGTCAGTTAAACTGCTTGTGGCGTTTTTCATACTTATTTGGAGTTTTGAGGGATTAGAATCGGGATAGGCTATATTCTGTTTAAGAAATAACCAAAATGACATAAAATGTATTTCAAACATGTGGAGCAATAAGCTACATTTTTGTTTGGAATCCCCCCGCCCCCCCAGTTATCTTATATATCCATATGCGCTTTTGTTTGTTCTGTAACATGCACGCATGTATCCTGTATTTAATACATGAACATGAACATGTTATATCAACACAATATTCTGAACAACCCCCGAAAATATTGATTCTTGGTTCCTGTGATAGGAACAGTGTGATGAGGTACACGTATACAATGTAAGCACATTTCACGTTGCTTACCTTACAAATTATATGTAAAGGTTAATTTACACATACTCAGATGAGGATTTATCACCTTAATACAGCACTTCAGTCATTTACTAATTTAAAGATAAATGAATTAGCCGGCTTTTACAACATACCATAGTGCACTAATTGCCATAACGATGTTATGTGTGACGTGATGTTTGGCATAAACTAGGTTCCGCTGGCAAGGAAATAGAAACAGGTGGGTGATCTTGGAGTCTAGTACACTTGGGAATGAGCTACAGACATGGGGTCCTTTTTTTATGAAAGAAGGCCTAGAGTACATACAAGATTATCAATTTGGTGGTTCTAGCCCAACCGGAAGTGATGTAATCCTGAAAGGTCATACGGAGATGTAAAACAAAAAAACATTATTGGGAGCCTAGAATGACTTGTGAATAAGATAGAGACGTCTGGTCTCTTTTATATGAATCAGGGCATTAAGGTAATTAAATTGGGGGGCTGTAGCCCTACTGCTTGTGGACAGTAGGTTTGTGTAAATTACTTTTTACATTGAACTCATAAACTTGTAAGCAACGTGAACTGTGCTTACATTAATGTTCCTCATCACATTGTCCCGCTCCTATCACAGGAACCTAGAATCAATATGTTCAGGGGTTTTATATAATATTGTTCATGTATTAAATACAGGATATATACATGCATGTTAGAGAAAATTAAATAATGGCCATAGGTCGTAAACAAGCGCATTATGGATATATATGATGACTGGGGGGCGGGGGAATTCCGTACAAAAATGTAGCTCATTGCTCCACATGTTTGAAATACGCGTTAACCCCAAATAAGCATGAAAAACGGCACGAGCAGTTTAACTGTCTAACTAACATCATATACAATCACTGAACAAAGATTATGACAATAAAAGGCACGTTTCTAACTGGAACTGTTATCAAAATGCATTGCTGAAACAATCTTAATATTGCATTTTCCACTGAGAATCAAATGAATGTCAGCCATGTTTGGTTTTCAGAGATAGCAACGTCCATATCAACCACCATAGCACAACGATAGAAAAATTCTGACAATATTCTGGTGAGACCTGAAAGAATTTTCGTAATAACTAAACGTCATATACAATCACTGAACGAATATTATGACAATAAAATACACAATTCTCACTAGAAAAAGCCACGTGACGTGGATGCAGGCCTATAGAAAAGGATAGGCCAAAAAAACGTAGGCATCTCACAATCTTAGAGCTGTTATTGTGAAACTACTACGTTTTCTGCTGTGGACCAGCTATACTAGATTTTGGTGTGAGACTGGGTTCGGTTACTGTTAGTATATGCAGTAGTGTGTAGTAGATTATTCTTCCAGCAGAGGGCATGAATATTAATATTCAGATAGAGAACCAAATATGTATTCCACAGTAATGCAATGTTAAGGTTTATCTGTATAATAAATCGGATTACACAAGCAGAATAAAAATAATTCTGTTTATGTCTACAACAAATTGAATAGCTGAATAGCTACCTATAATAGAGTCATTATTGCACGTTTTATTACCCAGAAATCACACATTATTTAAAGTAAACTGATATTTAGGGATACTGCACAAAAACGAATAGTGAATAGTGTAACATCGATTTTTTGCCATACATAACATTTCTGCGATACAAAAGATAATTTCGGTCTGTATTTATTGTTTTTGATTAAACTGTTTTATTAAATTTTTTAAGAAAGGATAGTGGTAAATTGATAAATAGGGAAACTCCCCACAACTTCCAGGTTACAGGGGGATCAAACCAATTTACCCCATACATTTGTCTCAGCCTTGTCAAATCTAATTTCATTGCCCATCAAGCAAGCCGGAGACATTTATGAACCCACTAATTTTAAAATAACTAAATAACTAATTTAGCACCCAAGATCACCTAGCCATATGATTGGATAATGTGGTGATCTCCTCAAGGAAATGGCCTGAAACACAAATTTCTCTCACTAATGGCGCATTACGCT
>JAOPJO010000124.1:12831946-12866946 GCA_027123675.1 Molva macrophthalma | reverse complement strand
TTGCACCTTCAAGATTGTGCGTGCTCTGAAGAACCAGGGGATGGAGAGGTTCAACGCTGAAAACACAGAGAGGAAAGCCACGCGGCTGGTGCTGGCGGTTCTCCTGGCTTTCTTGATCTGCTGGGTGCCCTTCCACCTCATCACCATCATGGATGTCTTCTTGGCAGCTGAGGTTCTGCAGGTACCCTGCTCCCTAGTCATTTTCGTGGAGGTATGTTCCCAGATATTCACCTTCTTGGCTTTCTTCAACAGTGTGCTCAATCCCATGCTCTACGTCATTGTGGGAAAAAATTTCCGGAAGAAGGTTCGGGAAGTGTTTGAACAGTTGTTCAAAAGGAGAGTAACGGGCAATGATTCCATGCACTCACACCTGTCCAGTACTCTCAAGACCCTTGCATAAACAAGTATTTAAGAAGTACCATTTACCCCAGAAATAAACTTTGGGTAAGTCATGGTTTCGACCTGTGGTTCACTGCTTTTCTCTCTTTCAACTGACTTTCCTGCCTTATGTTGTCTTATGTTGTCTAAAGCCCATACTTATTTGTTTAAAACAGGGTTAGACAAAATTAATTCTGTATTCTGTATATATTCTGTGAATAGAGCATCATTTTTCTCTAAATAGAAAATACTTGTGCATTGTGTATTCTGTATATATGCTGTAAATAGAACATACCTATCGTGCCTCTATTGGTGTTTCATGTAGTTGAGCTTTACATGAAATATGTAAGAATCAAATGCAAAAAAATACAAATAAAAATACCCAGACTTCAGACTAATGTCTTCCAGGTGTTTTTGACTCTGATTATGTCTGTGCAGCCGAAAAACAAGAACTGCTACAAGCATTTCCAGTGGTGACATGGGTCGTTATACTCTGTGTGGGTTGTAAGTGCAACATACTTCTATTTTATGCATGATTCCATCTGTGAGTTTCACTGGGCAGACATTGAGTCACTGAGCACTGTGGCCAAGGGCACACCCCTCATTGTCCGCAAAATGAAGGGTTGTAAAGCCAGGCAGGAAATCTACGGAGAGAGTCTGGATACATTTTTGGAACAAAAATCGTTCAGGCAGGAAAAAGTATTTTTCTTGTTCCCCTTTTCCTTAAACTTCTGTACAGTACAGTGATGCTATAGTGAGGTGTGTGGATATCATGCACGTGTATGTGTGCGTGAATGTGTGTGTGTGTGTGTGTTTGTTGATGTGTGCGTGTGCGTGTGTTTGTCTCTGTGTGTGCACATGTGTCTCTGTGTGTTGGTGTGTGTCTGCTGATGTGTGTGTGTGTCTCTGTTTGTGTGCATGTGCGTCTCTGTGTGTCTGGTTGTGTGTGTGTATGTGTATACAGCGTTGTGTGCAGAAGCAGTGGGCTTTGGTGTACACATGAATGCATGTCCATTCCTGTTTGAGGGGACACTTTTTTTTGTTGCTTTTTTACATCATCCTGATAGAGCGCAAAGAGACGGCTATCTGTTGCTATGTGTTCTCTCTAAGGCGACGGCTTGCACACACTTTGCACTCCCGCTGATAACAGCATTCACGTCTGTCTCTCTCCTTACACTCCATTCAAAACATTATCTTCCACTTACTCAGAATCAAAGCCTTAATAAAGGCCGTGCCACATACATTTATCTCTATTGACACAATGAAAAGCTTTTCATTCTCTACTGCATAGTATTAATCACATAACCACGTCATCATCCTATCTCGTCTGCGTCTGCACATCGCTGAGTTTTTCCCCTAGGAGCTCTCTTGGCCAGGACTTTCTCTGGATAGACATGCTCTCTAACCAGTCCCTTGGGCCCGTGGCCGAAAGCCTCTCCCGGGATTCTGACAGTTTGTGCAACAACACCGCAGCCTGGGACTGGGTGCACACCATGCAGCCCGGCTACATGTCCATCATTTGTGCAGTGGGCATGGTGGGCAACGCCTTCGTCCTCTTGGTGTTCTGCCACCGGCGGCAACGCCACCGCACCGCGGCCGACATCTACCTGGGCAACCTGGCGGCCGCTGACCTTCTCATGGTGTCCTGCCTGCCCTTCTGGGTGGCGACGGTCAGCGGCCGGTTCCAATGGAGGTTCGGCAAGACCATGTGCCAGCTGGTCAATGTGATCATCAGCATGAACTACTACTGCAGTGTGCTGTTCCTGACATTGGTGAGTGCCGACCGCTACCTGGCCGTCACCAGACCGCTGTTGTCCGCCAGGGGGGTGGGCTGCAGGGGGAGGCAAGCGCCCTGGGCCCACGGGCTCTGCCTGGGAGTGTGGGCGGTGGGTGTGCTGCTCAGCCTGCCCGCGCTGCTGTTCCGCACCGTGGGCTCCTTCCCCGAACTGGGGGTGGACGCTTGCTTCATGGACTACCCCCACGAGGGCTGGAGGATGCGCTACAACCTCACGGTCAACCTGGTGGGCTTCCTCATCCCTGTGCCAGTCGTGTCATTCTGCACGTACCACATCTGCAGAGTCCTGCGGGAGAGCCGTGCGCTGCAGGGGCGTAGCTGCAGGGAGCAGACGACAACGGCGGTGGTGGTGGAGAGGAAGGCCGCCTACTTGGTGCTGGTGGTGCTCGCAATCTTTGTCCTGTGCTGGCTGCCCTACCAGATCATTGTTTTCCTGGACAGCCTGGATTACTACCAGGTAATTTCGGGATGCACCTGGGCGAATGTGCTAGACATTGGTGTTCAGTTGGCAACCTACCTTGGCTACAGCAACAGCGCGTTGAATCCCTTCCTGTACGTGATCGTGGGGAAGCATTTCAAGCAGCGGGCCAGAGAGGTCTGTAGGCAGATGCTGTGCAGGAGGAAGTGGAGGAAGACGGCTTATAACAATAACTTGAGCACCACTTTAAGATACACAGATTAAACCAAGGTGTGAGCCATGATCACCGCTTTGTGAAAGGCAATAAGAGTCTAGATGAATTAGTTATATAATTATAGTTTTATTAGAGTATAGTTATTTTATTGGAATTATTATGATTATGTACATTGAGTATTTGTTATCAGATGGCTGATTTGTTATTAACTACAAAATAACAAAATAACTACAAATATTTGATGTAATAGTTCTGGAATTGTAGGCATATGATAAACACTAATAACATTAATAGTAACATTCAATGTAATTTCTGATTTACTACTAAACCTTATATTTACATGAGAAACACAACATCATGTTTTGAATAATGTCGTTGTTTCAACTGCACATTTGTAATGGTGCTGGTATCTCATTTTAACATAATTTCTGAATGTTGTCTTTGTCTGTGTTTCTAGACAATGTGATTCTTTCCTAAATATTAAACAATGTTACTTTGATTGAATAAATAAAATACATTAAGGGAATCTGTCTGTGCTATAAATTCAAAAATGTGTTGGATGATCAGCTTCACAGATATGTTTAACAGATATTTCTGCAAACATCATTCCTGAAGAAAACAGACAAATTATGTCATGTTCAGGGAGACATCATGATTAGTTTTCTGTTTAGAGAAAAGATAATGAGTCATTAATTAGGTATTCACAGAGTATCTGTGGCTACCTATTGCTATTCTAGGGTTTATGTATTATTATTTTATTGGATTGGTAAAACTTTTGGCTCAGCCCCTGATTGCACAACCTTTGTCAAATTTGTCAATGACATTTGTATTCCTGCTAAGCATGTCTCCGAAAGGTTTGGTGCCAATTCTCCCATAGGGGGCGTTAAAATTCGTGGTCAAAGTTAAACGATCAGCCCTGCCGCCCCGATGCATAAAACTTGGTGTACATGCCTTATTTAACATGCTGTGTTTTTCTGTCTGTACAGTGAGATTTTCAGGAAAACTTCAAAACCTTCAAACAACTATCTCAAATGACACACAATTTGGTCCACATGATCTAGAGATGTGATTGGTCTTAAAATTAGCAGGGACTTTTGATTGCGTAAAATAGGGCAGAGTTATGGCAAATTCAGAATATGTTAATTAGCAAAGATTATTCTATCAACCACAAGCCGTTTCAGAAGGTAGCATAAACTGGAAACATGCCAAGCACATAGAGGGCACCTTCCTTAACATGTGAAAAAAGTTTAGTGACTATATCTCATTGTATGACATCACAGTGAGTAATTCCTTATAAGTGCAATGCACCACTTTGCCTATGGGCAAATGCCTAAACGGCATCTACTATTAAACCAGTGTGTGTGTGTGTGTGTCTTTGTGTCTGTGTGTCTGTGTCTGTGTGTGTGTGTGTCTGTGTGTCTCTGTTTGTGGGTTTTTGTGTATGTGTGTATATGTGTGTTTGTGTGTGTCTGTGAATGTGTGTCTCTGTGTGTCTGTGTGTGCGTGTATGTGTGTGTGTGTCTGTCTGTGTGTGTGTTTGTGTGTGTGTGTGTGTATGTCTGTATGTGTCTGTGTGTGTGTGTGTCTGTGTATGTGTGGGCTTATGTGTGTGTGTGTGTCTCTGTGTGTATGTGTGTCTGTGTCTGTGTGTATGTGTGTCTGTGTCTGTCTGTGTGTCTGTGCGTGTGTGTATTTTTGTTAGTAAAAAAAGACCCATCGCTCAACAACAAAGACCCGCCCCTGTCGGAGGTATAGTTGCGTCTAGGAGTAATGACATGCCCCCGTGAATCACTTGTGAAGGGCAGTCGCTGGGGTCAGCGGTGCGTGGGCTGTGAATACCTTTCGTGACTGCTAGCAGTCATAGTTTCAATTGCTCCATCTTTGTACTTTTGGTTTGCAATAGCCTATCAACTGCATCCACTTACTCTTGTTATTCATTATATTTGGTAAAAGGTTAGCTACTTTAACATGGAATTTGCTTTGGTGATTTTCAAACAGTGTTTTTGATTTGATAATAATAATAATATTTTTTATAAATTTGTAGTTGATACTTTCCATTCATGTGGAAAGTAAATGTAATCAGTGTCATCCCCATGAGCTGACGCAGACAAAATTAGACCTTATCATGCCAGACCACAAACATTTATGTGGAAGTGGATCCGGGAAACGGAGCATAGGCTATTTTATATCCATATCTGGTCATTAATTACCATTGCATGATAGTGTGACAATTATTCAAATGACAAATTATTAGGTCTATTGATGTGGTATACATTTTTTTTGGACAATGCTATGTTGTACTCCATTCATATTCAGCCACTTGCGTCTATTAATCTCAGATCTGTTAGCTTTTGTAAACATTATGAAGCTCGCCTCCAACGTTTCGCAAGAAGCCAGTTTTGACCCTTCTATAAACAAGTTGATAGTGTGCATATACGGACTGGGGTGTAAAAGGAATGCGCCTCTTTATACTGAACTCTCTCTCTAAAATCTGTGGTCTGCAGAACTTGATGTAGAAGGCTCCGTGTGCTACTGCTCAGACTATTACACACATGCATTTTATAAATATTATTTAGAAGACTAGTACTTTTCTTGACAATTTTAAGGTAAGATTCTGTATTTATTTATCAGTTCACTGAATTGTAAATGCCACTAAACTGAATTGTTGCTGTTTAACTATAGATGTTTAGCCTACATACAAGGCCTACATACTATAACTTTACCTAAATATGAAAAAGTATACTTTTTTATCAGCTTCATTTACTACTTTTAGGCTATTCATTATTAGCCATAGTCCTATACCTATAAGCCTATTTTGCAGAGGAGCAACCTTTTTTTAAGATAGATTTTTAAGAGATTTTGTTTTCAATAATCATATTTTATGTTTTTATTTATCCCTAGTAAATGGAGCCAATAGACATTTCCATGACAATGGTATTGTCTGAAAATAGAAACTCATCCGTACTTCCAAACACGACTGATGTGGTCGATCAAGAATGGATCCTCATTCAAAACATTATTCCCCCATACCTTTTTACCCTGAGTGTGTTAGGACTTCTGGGTAACAGCTTTGTCCTGCTGGTATATCTCTTCCAGAAAGACAGCTTAAATGTTCCAGAGATCTACCTGGGAAATCTGGCACTGGCAGACTTCGCCCTGCTCATCTGCCTTCCATTCTCGGCAATGAACATCCGCAACAACTTCAACTGGCCATATGGAGAAGCCTTATGCAAGATAGTTAACTCATCTGTAATTGTCAATTTCTACACAAGCATCTATATCATCGCAACGATAAGCATCGACAGATACCTAGCTCTAGCACGGACGATGCAGACAAGGTGGCTGAGGCGCACTCTGTATGCCAAAGTGATATGTGCTGTTATGTGGACCTTGGGGGTTTTAATGAGCACGCCCAGCCTGGTTTACAGAAGGGTTGCTTATGTTGAGGAACTCGGAACTATATCATGTATACTAGACTACGGTCCCACTTGGCTATTAGCCCATGAGATTGTGATGAATGTGCTGGGCTTTGTTTCCCCAGTTGTAATAATTGTGTTCAGCAGCAGTGCAGTAATCAGGGCTTTATACAGAAGGAAGAAGGGTGCTTGTTCTTATGAAGGTAGCGACAGGAAGGCCACGACCCTTGTTTACGCGGTAACAATGCTGTTCCTCGTGTGTTGGGGTCCCTTTCACCTCTTCACCTTTCTTGACATACTGTGCGAACTAAAACTTTTGGATGAAACGCAGTGGGCCCACGCTTTAAATATTGGACACCAGGTTTCAGTTTATGTCGCATTTCTTAACAGTGTCCTGAATCCGGTGCTGTATGTATTCTCTGGGCAGTATTTCAGAAGAAAAGTAAGAGCCATGTTCAGGAAGGCTAAGCACCATCAACGGCGGGGATCTGATATGAGCTTATATCAACGCTCTGTCATATCCACATACATCAACAGAACAGAACAAATCAAACTTGTGAATATATTGTATTAAATGAAAACAATGTAATGTTTATGTATGCATGAAATATGTAATTTATATTTTCCATACTATTTTGTCTAGTTGTTTTGAGGTGCTGTGCTGTGCTGTTAGACTTCCTTTTCCACTGGGGTTGAATGATGTTAACATCTAATCTAATTATACACTTATATTACTATTAGGGTATATCTAAATTACTAATAGGGAAATGTACAGGCTACCTCTAAATTACTATAACTATACTGTAGGCTACTTCTAAATAAGCTTACTATTAGGGGAACCATATTGTATTGCATTGTATAGTATTGTATTGCATTGCATAGATATTGTATTTCTTTGAATAGTATTTACTTTTATATTATTGTAATGCATTCTAAAAAAAATACAACCTGCATAAAGAAACCTGCTTGCAATTTGTATAGAATCATGCAATCTAGCAATGATCATGTCTCGCTTATCATCTAGTCCATCACATGATGACGTTATCTTAGCAACCGTCTCTGTAAATCAAATAAACTAAAGCATTAGGGAAAATTAACTCACCACTCACCCTCACTGATGGCCCTTTTTGCCTAGTTCGACCACACTGATGTAGGCTAGGCCTACAGCCTCACGTGTGTTGTATGTCAACTTCCCGTAAATTTTTTGAATGTTTATGTTTAATCATGCAAAGACAAGAAACATATAAGTACATGTTTATTTTCATTACTATTGACTATTATTACTATGAACAATATCTCAGACTTAGGTACACATTTATTTTATTAAATAATATTTTTTTAAATGAACATAAATGAGAAAACTTTAATTGCTTAATTTCTGTAGGTCTATTGTAAGTGAAAGCAAAAAACCCAACATATTAGTGCATCATTCTAGAAAAAACAGTTGTTTCATTGGTTTAGTAAAAGTGGTTATTTGGTATATACAGTGGCCGAGACTTGAAGAAAGAACTGCATATCAAAACAGGTTAGATAAACGGGTTATATATTATATAAACAGATAATAATAATATCCATTGCTCTTGTAGAGCTTTTTGTCTGTCTGTTACTGGAGTGTCAGGTTTCTGTCGGTTTTTGTAATACCCTGCGCTGGAAGAACAACCTCACACTAACAGAGGTAAAACATGACTTAGTTTAACATTTTCGTTTTAAAGACTTCTCTATAAAGGTTACATTTCAGTTGCTTTCATTATGAAAACGATCCCCTCTCTATGTATCATGATAAAAAAGTATACAGATCGGATTGGCCCAGACATGGAAGAGTGAAAGTAGTCCATATGGATGAGAATGTTAACAATATGATTGCATGCCTTCTTGTTCCTTGAGTAATTATAAAACGTCAAATCTTTAAGGAACCATCACAAGGAGTTGTTGGGCCCCCCAGGTTATGTTGAATCTGACATGTATTAAAATTGCAAACCTTTTTAAAGAATACCTAGGCCTTTTGATATGGGAGTTAAGAAAATCTTTTTGGTAGATTTGGTAGTAGAGTTTGATAGATACTTTAACCCAGTTAGATGATGGGAACACATGCCCAGCAAGTCCTTAGGTTGGGTTTTGTTCAAGTTTGATTACATAACATACATAATTACAGTTTTTTATTAAATAATGGAATTCAATATCCGCTAAATCTGTCCAGAATCATATCAATCATTATACAAAGATTGCATAATACTAAAGTAGGCAAGTGTATCAACAATTTAATATGCAAGCTGGTGTTGTGCAGTAACACTAAATGAATATTAAACAGGGGACCTTGTGTATACTCCAGTGTGTTTTAAGATATAATAAGCACATTTACAGCATTTAGCAGATGCTTTTATCCAAAGCAACTTGCAATGGTTCATACATACAGACGGTGGAGTCAACCATGCAAGGAGAGAGCAGTTAGGGTGGATCGAACTAGCAACCTTCTGGTTAGAGGGCAACCCGCTCAACCTCCTGAGCTAAGCCAACCCCTATCTTATCAAAAAATTGCCTGGTGGTCATGTTTACTTTTTTAAAACCATTATGACTCCAAATGTTTTCCAGAGAGATGGAGATATGATAGTGGCACTGGATGGCCACTTTAGGAAGCTTAGTTTAGCCGCTGCATGGAAGACACAAGTTTTTTGGTGAGCAGGAGGTACAGGAATACCTGTTATCCCAACAGTTATTAACACAGTATTTGCATTTTAAATGGAATACTGTAGCTGATTCTGTCGATTGACTACAGCCTAAACATCCACAACGTTGCATTGACATCATTATTTTATCATCATTCTATAATTTTTATGAATTCTAAAATCACAAAATTCAATGGAGCTTTATTTTGTCACTTGTAGGTGCCCTAATTGAGTGTGTCATATGACTCTGTAGTAGAATTATGATTAAAAAGGTTGATTTGATGCTGGAGATTGCTTTGGTTAATTCATCTGTCTTCTTCTAATTCTCCCTATAAACCTTTTCATTATTGAGATTTTTGTGTTGACATGAGTTTGCCTATCCCCTGTTTGTCATTTACAAGCTTCTCCAAAGGGGTGAGGAAAAGAACGTACACCTGCGAGTTGTCTATGCCATTTCATGTGTTCAAGCCTCACATTGGAGGTGAGTAAGTTCTTAAACTACCTGTATAAAACTGAATATTGCATTGTATAAATATGTTAAAACCTTAACTCAAAATTAAATTGTTTGATCAGAAATCAGGGAACCAGCATTTCACATATATGGACATAAATTGCCATGCCAGGTAATTGTATTGAGTTTATAGAGACATTAGTGTCCTATTAAAGCTATTTCTCTCACCGTGGTCTAAACATGTTTCAGAGCTGACTGTTTAGTCAAGTCCATTATTTGTATCATCCTTAATCACATACAGAAGCCTACAATTAACAGAGAATTGAATGACATGCTCTGACGTTAAACCCTCAACCTGACTAAGAATCTCTTAGAGAACAAAAAGGATAGTAGGGTGAGGAATATGCTCAATATAAGTGATATTGGAAGACTTCTCTCTAATTACAGATCATGTACAGTACCAGACGACTTGATGGGTTTGGGCTCACAGACAGGGAAGGAATGGAGAGACTGTGGTCATTCCTCAGAATGTTTACAGGGTCACAAATAGGGATGGGGATCAAGACCTGGTTCTATAAGGCCAAGTTCCAAATTTCTCAAAACCTGAAAATCAATAAGGTCCGAGCTAGGCTTGTGCCAATTTCAGATCATCAGATTGTATATTGGCAATTGAAGGGATGACCGACAATTAGTTTTTCCTACCCCAATATTAGGGCAATTTTAAATAACTTACTATCAGAACTTATTCTATAAACAGGCTCTGCCTCCTTCAAAACATTACTATTAAGACACGTTTGACAGCAAAGCCCTGGATATGTCCTGCTTTGCCAAATGTGCATGTTACAGATGTGATCTTGCGTTGTTGTGTTTCATGAATCACCAGATGAGAATTCCCAGTTCACTTGGATTTAGACAAACGGACAAACGGAAGTGCAATCACTGGACATTTCTTATCCATGTAACTTAGACGGCAACAACACTAGAAATACAGAAACACCCACATCACCACAGACACACACAGATTGGTAAGTGGCTAACTTACATAATAGTGCTAGCTAGTAACATAGCCCACAATTTCCATAGAACAGATATAGTTAAACTACAATTGCAACATACACATTGGCAAAATGATAAAATTGTGAACTGAATTTACATATTTCTGAATATAATATACACAGTGTAATTAACATGACCTACCACTTGCTTAGGCAAGTTAAATTGGAATGCCCAGTAAGGTGCGTCATTCCCTTAAAGCAACCTTGCGTAAATGTTTTAAAGTGACATGACGCCAATACACTTATACATATCTGACACAATGACAAGTGGAAACATTATCAACCCTGTTACACCCTCCCCCTCTCAATTCCACTTGCCCTAATAAAACAAAATATGTGGCATGCAAAGCCTTGCAATTGTATGTCACCAAAGTTTCCTGTTTATTTTAAACAATTCCACAACACAATAAGGGAGTAAGATTAATTCCCCAAGTAAAGATGCCTTTTTACATGTTAGTTACACTCAGTGACAAGGTAAAATCACCTCAAAAAAAAAAATGTAATCTGAAATTTGAAAATAAAACAATGAAAATAAACAATCACCTTGACACATTTGAAAGAACCTCACACCCATATGGCCACCCTCTTAAACTCATTACCAAAGACTATCTGTGTCTGCATAGTTTTGATGAGTCTCACCACAGGTTTTCTGAAACGCCCAGCCCTTGAACAGGTAAGTCTACCAGTCCCTTTCAACTGACATTCAGGAGCAGAAGACGGGAAGTCAGGCACAATAGTCAACTCCATCATAAAGTTGCACTGATTCACCCGTAAGAGCCGGGTGGTAGACAGGATTTAAACCATCTGTGGGTGCATCACTATCATCAGAACGGGCTACCTCATCAATTAGCTGCTCAGGGGCGTTGGACAGGGGCAGAAAGTTAACTGCCATGATAAGATTGTGGTGCACAATCTTCTTGTGTCCAGTGGAAGTGTTACGGATCTTATACGTATGAATGTCACTGTTCTTCTCTGCAACCACATAGAGGGTATTCTCCCATCTGTCCGTGAGTTTTCTTCTGCCCCGTTCCCGCTTATTCGCTAGGAGCACATGGTCACCGATTTCAACAAGACCCTGAGACTAAGGCTCTCCATGAACATGAAAAGTCAAGACAGCAGACACCTCGTCACATGACAAAGATCCAGGTAGGGACGAAACAGCAGTTGGCAGCTAAGCCAACATCCATGGTCTCCTCAGTGAAAGAATGTCTCTCCCGATCTGCCTCAGGTAGATGGTTGGACCATAGGAAGACGTCCTGTACCCTTTGGGCTTGCACTCATCCAGCAGCTCCTTGTAAGGGACACTTGTGAGCCTGTGGAGGGTACTTGGCTTCACAAAGGGCTGCCTGCTCAACGCATCCGCCACTACGTTCCTGTGCCCTGGAATATACTTAATGTCCAACTCAAATGGGGCTAGCTTGGCAACCCACCTTTGCTCACATGCATCCAAAAACTACAGCCTAAAAGCAGGATATTTAGACTGCTCATGATTTGCTCATAAAAGCCACAGGTCTGGCTTTGTCTCTACTTCCATGCACCTGTGAGAGAACGGCTCCCAAACCATTGCTCGATGCATCAACAGACAGAAGAAAGTACTTGTTAAAGTCTGGATGAGCTAGTAGAACCTGGTCGTGGAGGGCTTGCTTCAGAGAGTTGAAGGCTTGTCTGCATTCCTCTGTCCAATCCGATGCAGAGAGCTTCCTTATGGTTATCAGTTTTGCCCTCCCTTTCCCATGGCGCGGAGACTTGGATTCCCGAACAAAGGCTTGGCAATGGCAGAGCAGCCTTCTATAGGCTGCTCTGCAGCCTATAGAAGACCACCATGCCAAGAAAGGACCTGAGCTTAGACTGAGAAGGCACATTCAAGTTGTCTTCCATGAGATCAGCTTCTGTTATTTCAGTAATAGCTCAAACCTTTTCAGGATCTGTGGCAATACCAGCCTCGTTGACATGGCCCAAGAATCACAGACTTCTCCATGAAATGGCATTTATTTGGTGCAAGTCGGAGATTGTGCTGCTTAAGGCGCCCAAACAGAATCTCCAAGCACTGCAATCCCACTTTCTCATCGGGTGCAAAAACCAACAAGTCATCGAAGTAGCATGGTGGCTTAAGAAATTCTGGTCCCTGAAAACACCCATCATCCTTCTCATAAATGCGACTGGGCTATTACATAGTCCCTGAGGGAGCCAATTGTACTCATAGAGTCCAAAGGGCGAAGTGAAACATCTGCTAGAACATCTGCTTGGTGCAGCAAGGGGTGAGCATCCTTTAACGTGCGTGCGTTGAGCCACCTGAAATCAGTGCTCAATTCCCCTGACTTCTTCCAGCGGGGAAGCAAACTCACTTCTGCTCTTTCTAATAATTTCACCATCTTCCATTTCATCCAAAGCTTTTCTGAGTTTTTCATACTGGGTCGGTGGTCGATAAGGCAGCCTGAATGGTCTGTCATCACTTGCGCCATCTGATCCGGCGCACTAATCCAGTAGCTTTTCTCAAAATCACTACTGTTCTCCCTGTGAGAATGTTCCCAGATCTTGAGCGAGTGCCTATTGGTTCAATGACAACAGCACTGCCAGCTGAAATGCTTTGCGTGTTCTTCAGCCATGCCCAAACTAAATGCTCCTGCATCGGTTCAAAAGGTAACTGCTCTCTTTAGCCTCAAAGTTCCAACTTTGTCTGGCACATCACTCCGATGCCACCTCTCCACATTGGCCAGAAGAGAGAAATGACGCTCATCACCATCGGGACACCCAGTCGACTGTGTCTCAAAGAAGTTTATGCGTTACACGTATGAGATGTTTGATAAGATTGCTGCCAATAATCAGGTCGTCAGTTCGGCCACAACTAAGACAGGGACAGAGACTGTATGTACTTACTTTGGTAAAACAAATTGTCGTTCAAAGTCACTCTCTGTATATTCTGATAGATCACTTTCACTCCAGCCTCTGCATTGTCACGTGCACTACATCGATTCTACATCCTCATCCCTAGGGGGCTAGGGGGATTTGGTCAGGCCCAGCACTTGTCCCCTCTCCTTGCGGGCCGTCTAGTTTCCCTGTTGGTTGGCTGAACGCTTGTGGCTGCTTGTGGGAACTCGATCCTGGGATGAAGCTTGCGGACATGCTATACGTGTGTGACCAGGAGCATAACAGCAATAGCGTAGGTAATCAGCCTGACAGTAATCAGCCATACTACTGTACCGTGATTAGCATCACCACACACAAGCAGGGCAAAGATGACTCTACCTGTCTCCTGGGTCGTTGCCGAGGATGGATCCCAGAATGGTCCATTGTCTGTTGTGGACACTGTTCTAACACACACTCCAGCAAAGCAATGACCCTGGCCAAAGTTTCAGACAAGCTGTGTGGGGGTGTCTGTGATGGAAAAGGTGTGTGTTAAACAACTAGCTCTGACTTAACTGATGGTGAGAGCTGGCCCGTGGACGATTCCACTGGAAAGGACACTTCCTGTCTCAGAGTGGAGACCATATCATGTGGCCGTGAGAGGTGTTTGGCTTTGTTCTCCCTCTGGTATTCTTCCAGCCTCTCATGGACCTCCCCAGCAGTCCGTAAGCACCAGTCTCACTGCATCCGCTTCATTATAGAAAACTGATGCTCTACCTGAGAGGTGGACACAGGGAAGACCGGTACTATTTTTATCAGGTGCGACAGATTTGTGTACTTGCTTGTGATTCAAGAAGACATTCCAAAGAGGGAGGAAACTTTTGTCATTTGTGGTAACGCAAAAGTTCTTGCACAATGTACAAACCGCCTTTTTAGTTTCATGATAATTTGAACAAGGCTACCCCATTCAAAGGGATGCAACTCTTCGGTAAGTCGTGTTTCCGATGAGAGCGCTCACATCGGCACTACCATACAGCCACGATTTAACTTCCAGCACTGCTCAAAACCTTTATTTATCGACTATTAAATTGAAAGAGTGGAAGATGTGCTGTAAACCATAAAGGTAGACAGCAAAAACAGCTTTTATTCAAGTATGGACAGACTCTTACATGTTCATTCTTCACACAGGCAGTTCAAAAGCAAGATGTCTCATATGTTCCGAGACCGTGGTGATTGTACACGTTGTAGCAGGGGTGTTAGATATAGGAGGGAAAGACTGCGTTGAAGTTTGTTTCAAGTTGGATGTTCAACAGACTCTGGATCCACTCTGGATCCACCGGTTTCTTCTTACTCAGTTTCCCCGTGTTAGCAGTAGAGAACAGTTAGCTCACCTCCGAGCAGGGTTTCACTTAGAGCCCGTCAATAAATTACAGTTTGAGTGACACAAAACCGTTGTTATTTACATTACCTTCGTGCTGACTGGCTCGTATTAACGAAAATTATTATATATTTACATCGCTTACCTAGCACACCTATCTCAATATATTTTAGATAAATAATTGACTCGAAAATAATTTCAGTTTTTTCAATAGCTCCCATGTCATGTCACCCAGTGACTCCTAATCAAGAACAGATATTATCCCTACACTTGACAATGTGACACAGATTTTTTATTTTATATAAGTGCTTCTTCTATTTAATATGAATATTTTAATGGAAAAATAATGTTTTCTTTCAATAGCTCCCAGGTAATGTGACCCAGTCACTCATAATCAATAACAGATATTAATACTACACTGGACAAATAAAACACACTTCTTTTTATTTCATTATAGTGCTTCTTTTATTTTATATGATTATTTTAATGAAACATGAATACATTTTTTTCAATAGTTCTCATGTCCCAGTCATGTAACCCAGTGACTCCATATCAATAACAGATATTATCCATACACTGGACAATTAGACACACCTCTTTTTATTGGATATTAGTGCTCCTTCTTTTTAATATGAATATTGTTATATCAAATGCAGCTTTTTTTTTCAATAGCTCCCAAGTTAAGTGACCCAGTGACTCCTAATCCATAACAGATATTAAGAAGAAGAAGAAAGACTATTAAGGAGAAGAATGAAGAAACAAATAACCCTACATTTCAACAATGGGTGGCAGGACTGTAAAATAATTCAGGTTGACTGAAGTAGTAGATGGCAGTGATGCACCTGAACTTGAATGACAATACCATAGAATTTACAAAGAACAGGGAGGTAGAAGACATTTCATTTTAGCGCTTCTTCTATTTCAGAGATCCACAACAGGGGGTCCGTGACCCCCCCCCCCCCTAGGGGGGGTCTCTTTTTTCTTCAGAAAATTATAATATGTACTTTGTAATGATGTATGATGTATGCAATGCTGAGCCATTGTGCCACTTTTATACATGGCACTATAGGCGACACTACACATTATAATTGGCCCAGTTTAATAAGCAACACAATTGTATACAATATATAATAGGGGGTCCCTCTACCGTTCCACTACCAGCCAAGAGGCCTGAAAAACGTTGAAGACCTCTATTTTATATGAATATTTGAATGGAAAATTCATTATTTTTTTCAATTGCTTCCAAGTCGTGACCCAGTGACTCCTAATCAATAACAGATACTGCACTGGACAAATAAGACACACCTCTTTGTATTGGAAATTAGTGCTTATTCTATTTTATGTGAACATTTGAATGGAAATTCATATATTTTGTAAATAGCTCCCATGTCATGTGACCCAGTGACTCCTAATCAATAACAGATATTAGGAAGAAGAAGAAAGACTATTAAGAAGAAACATAAAGAAGAAGAAACAAATAAGCCTACATTTGAACAATGTGAGGCAGGACTGTAAAATAAAGCACCTGAACTTGAATGACAATACCACACAATTTATAAAGAAGAGGGAGATAGAAGACATTTAATTTTAGTGCTTCTTCTATTATATATGAATATTTTAATTGAAAATCCCTTTTATTTTATCAATAGCTCCCATGTCATGTGACCAAGGGACTCCTTATCAATAACAGATATTAATACTACACTGGACAAATGAGACACACCTCTTTTAATTCGTTATTAGTGCTTATTCTATTTTACATGAATATTTGACTAGAAATTCATTTTTTTTTTCAATAGCTCCCATGTCATGTGATCCACTGACTCCTAATCAATAACATATCGTATATTAATACTACACTGGACAAATGAGACACCTGTTTTTATTGGATATTAGTGCTTCTCATATCCAATTACCAAAAAGCAGGTGAGGGCATTCCTGGGGCTGGCAGGCTACTATAGACGGTTCATTCCTGGAGCTGACCAGTTCCATGCTGACCTCACCCAAAAGGGTGCATCAGATCCGGTCCAGTGGACCGAGCAGTGTCAGCCGTCATTTGAGAGTAAAAGGCTTTAAAAGGCTCCTACCCCTAACTTCAAGATTCCTTTTGTCTTGCAGGCCGAGGCATCGAACAGGGGGCTGGGGGCCATTTTGTCCCAGGAGGTGGAGGGTGTGGACTGCCCGGTGCTGTACCTCAGCCGCAAGCTCTCGGAACGAGAGGGGAGGTACAGCACAGTGGAGGAGTGTCTGGCGATAAAGTATGTGATCGACACCCCACGATACTTGCTCCTGGGACGCTCATCCACCCTCTGTTGGGACCACACTCCGCTTCAGTGGCTCCACCGCATGAAGGACACCAACGCGCGGCTCACCCATTGGTATCTCACTTTACAGCCGTTTAAGTTTGAGGTGATCCATAGGCCGGGGGCACAGATGGTGGTGGCCGACTTCCCTCTCCCGCCTGCCAGAGCGGGAGGGGGGAGGAGTTGGTTGTCGGCCAGATAGCTCCCATAAGTCGGGCGGAGGAGATATCTGGTGTGAAGGGGGCGTGGCTTGGTGTCGGCTGGAGACAGGGGGGCGGGGCGGCTCAATCGGGGGAACAGACGCAGCTGGAGTCTACTTCTGCTTCTACGAGTCTTTAAGTAAAGTAACTAACTCACATAACCCCATGGTAATGACCTTTCTAGCGAACCATTTAGAAACCACTTTGTTATATGGCATTACATAGCATTTCTCTGTCCTCTTCTTTGACACCGTTTCTTTGTCCTCTTCCAGATTGAAGAATATGAAGTTCCACAGTGCCTGAAACAGTGAGGGATAGACACTACATCACTCAGGCAGCTGAGGAAAATATCAAGCTCCTCAAAGAAATGAGAGCTGTCATTTATCACCTCCATCAGCAGCATGCATTTGTAGGTGTTTTCAGTTTATATAGGCATTTACATCAACTCAAATTTGTTAATTTGGTATTATATTTTTACCCTTTCAATTGGCTGCTTGAGAGGTCAGTCGATGACTGACCAGGACCCTGAAAACACAGTTGTCCAGTCCAACCCAAGAACATTATCACTCGATTGAATAGACATTACCAGTGGTTATCAGCCCCCTAGGTATGTGAGTAGGGGCCTACTGTACTTAAAATTAATTCATGGCCAAATTGTGTTACATAAAAACACACCAATTAATTAATTTTATTATTTGTATTTTCTAATGCTAAACCCGATTATTCAGATATTCGTTAGATAGGTATTCAAATCTCAATTCCGTATTTCGAATGCTTCAGGTTTATTTTTTTATGAAAAAATATGTGCAAACCGCATGTAGGTTAGGTTTAATTTTGTCCAAAAATATCCCAGAGATAAAATAAAAAAATATATATGTAAGGGAGCGAGACACCCCTCAGTCTGAGAACGCTTCACATCAACGCCTCAGTTTAGGTAACGGTAGCCGTTTATAATATGTAGGCCTACCCTTTATTTAACTACGTAGACTATATGAATTACTTTATCAATGAACTAAAGATACACAGAGTGCTGGTTATTGAGTTAATACTGACTTTACGTGGCTCTTTTTAGGCACTTTCTGCTCCTACTGCCCGGCAGCAATCCCACCAGGCAACGAGCATGCTTTGTGTCTTCGCTGCCTAGGTGCGGAGCACACCGTGGCCGCCCTGCCAGCTCCGCTGTTTGCTCCGCCTGCCGTTCGCAGCCTCGAGAGGTGCTCCTCTCCAGGCATTTCTTCTTCTCCCCCTCGGTGAGGTTAGCCAACACCATGGTGTCTCCGGTGGAGGGTGAAGAAGATAGCGGGGACAACCTCGTCATTGACACTACCGCGACCGAGGGGCTCTTCCCGCTCCTCTATATTTGTGCTTTGGCATTTTTCCCCCGACAAAGCCGTGCCATTGCGCTGACCTGTTTGGCCAGATCATGCCAAGGACGAGGACCCGTTTTCCCTAAAGGGGCCGGTGAAGGCTTTCACAGACTTCACCAGGGTTGAGGGGTGGGCCACCACACAGGCAAGGGGGATACCTCGCCTGGAGTCACCCCTGGCAGTGCTCCTCTGTCCGGGCACTAAATGGCGTCCGAAACAGAAGCCTCTGCCTCCCGACCGTCTCCAGAAACAGCTCGCCACTCTGTAGGACAGGTCATATGTCTGCCTCACAGAGTTGGCCTCATCCAGGGACCGCTAGCCACCGCTGAGCTATTCGGACAGCGTTTCGCCGAGGTCCTTGCCCCCCCAACACTCTGTCTGTGAGTCGTTCTCAGCTCTGGCCGATTCTTACAGGCTCCTCCCAACAGGCCGGCAGGAAGCGAGGTCGTTCTCGCTCACACGGCAGCAGGACGCTGCCTCCTCCTCCGACGCCGCCACCGCAGCAGCAGCAGCGCCAGGCAGCAAAGGGCAACGGCCAGAAGCAGAGGAAGCTGGTGCCCACCTGGGACCAACCTGCTTCTTTTTCCTTCCCCCGTAATAAAGATAAAAAAGTCTGACTGAACGGAAGTACATCTTTAAAGAGCTTTGTCCTTTAGGCCAACCGCGCCCTGCGCCTGTGGTGCATCACACCTCTCCGCCTCTCCCCCTTCAACCTAGTGGCTTTGGGGGGGCGTCTAGACGCCGCAGTATAGCCTGGGTTTTGTCCACTTCCTTGCAGCATTCCCGTGTGCTTCATGAGCAGGCTGGGGACTCGTCGCACAAGGCTGTCTCTATGGCTTTGTGTACCAGTCCCCTAGACCCCGACTTTTCCCCCTCTACCTCCCTCCTACAATCTGGCTGTAAGGAGAAGGCGGAGCTGCCCACGACGCTTGCAGCACAGCTGCTGGCAGCAGCCCACTCGGTGGTACCCCTGTGTCTGCTCTTCATGCGCAGACTACTACCTCTCTCTAAGCAGTGCCTGTCTTGCTGGATATGTAAGGGTGTTTGCTTAGCCTATACTTGGCAGGGCTTAGTGCCACCACTGGGTGTTAGAGCTCACTCTACATGGGGTGTGACCACTTCTACGGCTTTACTCAAGGGCGTATCGGTGGAAGAAATTTGCGCAGCTGTGTCATGGTCATGGCCCGGCCCCTTGGTCCGCTTTTACAAGCTGGACATGACCAGGGGCTCACTTGGCCACTGTAATGCATTAATTCTGTTTAAGTGTTCTGGAGCCTCCTGTAGGCCAGTAAGTAGAATGCAGCCTATTCCTGTTAATTTAGATGTTTGCGTTCTCATTGGTTGTTTAAAGTCACATGTTGTTTGTCTCTTGATTAGTTCAGAGGTTAGCAGCCATTTTCCTGTAAAGCCAGCTAGGTTCAAGATCTCTCTTTTCATTTGGCTTCATCTGCCCATGTAAGCCTTGGAGAAGCTTTGTTTGTGAGTACATTAGTTCATCTATGTTCATAGAAGTTATTTCTGCTCATATTTCATTGTATTTCATAATATTTATTTATATTATTTCATAGTCATTTTTGCATTGGTTTATTTACAGTTTCACACTATCAGAAACAACTTCACCACAAGGAAACGCTATATCTTCAATAAATGGACGTACAAGTGCACGTTGACAATGGACTTTATGCTGCCTCGTCATTGGAGCTACCTAGTGTTACTTCAGTCAAGTTAAAGTGTTTAGCTATCTGGTGATGGGTGCCTCGCTACGCGCTCAGGTGCCGGAATAGTGAAAAAACAGCATCACAGCATCACAGAGGCTGTCTACACAGCAGAAACCCATGTGAACAAGAGAAGTATTCTTCATTAGCCGCTGCAGTTGTGCCTGCCTGATCTCCTCGTAAAGCGAGAAGATGGATGCTACTCAACCCACAGAAGAACAGCAGGCAGGTCCATCAGCAGAGGAGAGCTATGTTATTTGGTCTGTAGCTGACAGCTCCAGCTCCAGCTCCAAATTGTCTTCTGCAAGCTTAGCTACAGCTAAAGCACGGGCTAAAGTGTTAGCTGCACATGCCTGTACAGCCTTCGTTCAGAAAGAAAACAAGCTATTATTAGAAAAAGCTCAGATGGATGCTGCCCTCGCCACGTTAAAGCTAGACAAAGAGATTGCAGCAGCAGTAGCAGAGGCTGAAGCGCTCGAGTCTTCAGCAGCAGAATTTGAGAAAGGCTGCAGAGCCTCAAACATCGGATCTATTCCACTTCAATCTCCACAAGAAAGAACCAGCGAGTTTGTTGAGCATCTCGCAGCCTCTGAGCCTACGCTCATCGATCCAGCGCATCGTCAGCCTCAGCAATGCAATCCTGTTGCCTTTAACAGTGCCACTCCAGACCTCTCCAATGGTGGTCTCAACAGGACGAGACGTCAACAACTCAGCTCAAGGCCTGAAAATGGCGTGGTCTCGTCTTCGGCAGTGTTATGGGTTGCCAGAGATGATCGAGAAGGCTCTCTTCGACAGAGTGGAGAAGTTTCCTAAGATCAACAACAAGGATCCTCAGAAGCTCAGAGAGCTCGGTGACCAGCTAAAAGAGCTAGATTCAGCACAGCTAGAGAGGTTTACCTGGGCTGACTTGCCTAGACACCGCTAGAGGCCTAAACCCCATAGTGGAGAAGTTGCCATTCAGTCTCCAAGAAAAATGGATCTCTCATGGGAGTAAGTACAAGCTACAACACAAGGTGCATTTCCCACCATTTGCCTATTTTGCCGACTTCGTCTGCAGAGAGGCCCACCCGCAACGACCCAAGTTTCTATCTGTCCTCTTCAGCTGCCACAACAACGAGGCCAGACAAAGCAGTAAAGAAGATGAATAGCTCCAGAAACTTCATCTCCTCGCACAGGACAGAGGTCTCGTCTATGTCTGACTCTGACACTACAGAGAATCCCAGTGCTAGGCCGGATGTCATTAGGCAATGCCCTATGCACAGTAAGCCTCACCCCCTTAAACATTGTAGAGGCTTTAGAACCAAAACCATCGAAGAACGTTTCTCAAAGAAGCTGGGATATGTTTTAGATGTTGTTCTTCAAGCAAACACCTCGCCAAAGATTGTAAAATCGCAGTTCAGTGTAAAGACTGCAACAGCGACAGGCACATATCAGCTCTTCACACTGGACCAGCTCAATGGAATACCCGGACCCCTGAGTCAGAACGGCGGGGAGGAGATGCGTGAACCATCTCCTACCGTGAACTCCAAGTGTATGGAGGTCTGTGGAGAAAACAACGGCCCACGCTCCTGCTTTAAAATCTGCCTCATCACAGTGCATCCTAAGGGACAACCGGACAGGTCAGAGAGACTCTACGCTATTCTAGACAACCAGAGCAACTGATCACTCGCCAGATCTGAGTTCTTCAACCTCTTTGGCCTTGAAGGCACAGATGCTCTCTACACACTCCGGACGTGTGCCAGTCTCACTGAGATGTCTGGAAGGAGAGCCACGAGCTTCATTGCGCAACCATTGGATGGAAGTCTTGGATGGAAGCATAAATCTCCCAACTCTCATAGAGTGCAACTACATCCCTGAAGACAGGTCAGAGATACCTACTCCAGAAGTGGCGAAGTATCACACTCACCTCAACTCCAATGCTTGGCACATTCTTCCACTGGACCCAGAGGCTTAGATCCTACTTCTCCTTGGCCGTGACGTCCTACAGGCCCACAAGGTGAGAGATCAGCGCAACGGACCTAATAACACACCATATGCCCAACGCTTGGATCTCGGCTGGGTCATCATCAGTGAAGCCTGTCTTGGCACAGCTTCCAAACCCAAAGGTGCAAGCATGTTCCGCACTCACATTCTCGAGAATGGACGCCACTCTCACTTCACTCCCTGCCCAAACCATCTCACCCTGAAAGAGAAACTTCCTGTGAACAGTCAAAGGTCTTCGCAGTCCCCATGACCTGCGAAGCTCACAGGTGGCACGTGTTCCAGCTCGACACACTGAAGATGACTCCTTGGGAAGTAAGATCTTCCAATGCACAGAGGATGACAACAAGGTCGCCCCCTCTATCGAGGACATCAGTTCATCGAGCTAATGGATAAGGAGATGTTCATCGATGACGGAAACAGCTGGGTAGCCCCACTCCCCTTCCGCACGTCAAGATCATGTCTGCCTAACAACAGAGAGCAAGCTCTGAACCGCTTTAACTCTTTGTCGTACTCTTGAAAGAAAGGCTGAGATGAAGAAACACATTGTCACCTTCATGCAATGGATCTGCGATCAAGATCATGCAGAGCTGGCTCCACCATTAGCAGAGGGAGAAGAGTGCTGGTACCTCCCCACATTCGGAGTGTATCACCCCCGCAAGCCAGGTCAAATCCGTGTCATGTTCGACTCCAGCGCCAAACATCATGGAGTGTCCCTTAACGATGTGTTGCTGACCGGACCATACCTGAACAATGGTTTGCTGGGAGTTCTGATGCGATTTCGACGTGAACAGATTGCTGTCACTGCAGGCATCGAACAGATGTTTCATAATTTCATCGTGAGGGAAGATCACAGAAACTTCTTCCGATTCTTATGGTTCAAGAACAATGACCCTGAGGCTGAGGTTGTCGAATACTGGATGCAGGTCCACGTATTTGGCAACAGCCCCTCTCCAGCGGTAGCAACCAATGGCCTCAGACGAGCTGCTCTACACGGAGAAGATGAGTTTGGCAGTGCAGCAAAGGAGTTCATACATAGAGAGTTCTATGTGGACGATGGCCTCAAATCTCTGCCCTCCGTAACTGAAGCCGTCAGCTTACTCAAAGCAGCACGAGGTATGCTGAGTATGTCCAACCTACACCTTCACAAGATTGCATCCAACTGTCCTGCAGTCATGCAAGCATTTCCATCCTCTGAGTATGCCAAGGACTTGAAGGACCTCGCCCTTGAAATGGATTCTCCTCCAGTACAGTGCAGTCTAGGATTGAACTGGGGCATGAACAACGATACATTCACCTTCCGGGTCACCAGCACTAAAAAGCCCTTCACACGCAGAGGTGTGCTTGCTACTGTGAACAGTTTGTTCGATCCACTTGGTCTAGCGGCACCGATCTCCATACAAGGAAAGTTCCTGCTGAGAGAACTCACCCACGATACCGTTGACTTGGCCCTCCCAGCTGAAAAGGAAGCAGAGTGGATTGCTTGGAGAGATTCACTACAAGCTCTCGAACACTTTGAGACTCCTCGTTGCTACACAAATACATTTGTTTCTACCGCCCAGCACGAGGAGCTGCACATCTTTTTGGATGCTTCTGTAAAAGCTATTGCTGCAGTGGCCTACCTGATGGTGTTAGATGACAGCGGCATGGACCACGTAGGATTTGTCATGGGGAAGGCCAAGTTAGCTCTTATGTCAGTCCATACAGTCCCACGGCTTGAGCTAGGAGGTGCAGTCCTAGCAGTCGAGATCGCAGAATTGATGTCCAGAGAATTGGATGTCAAGATTGACGACATGAGGTTTTACACAGACAGCAAGGTTGTGCTGGGTTACATTCACAATGTTACCCGCAGGTTCTACGTGTACATCCGTAACAGAGTAGAACGCATCAGGAAGTTCTCGAGCCCTGAACAGTGGCACTACGTACCCACCAGCCAGAATCCAGCAGATGTAGCAACCAGGTCAGTACCCGCAGCGCTACTCTTGAACAGCAGCTGGCTTACTGGGCCAAAGTTCCTGCTGCTACCTACAAAAGAAGACACTCCTGTGGAAACATCTTACGACCTAGTAGACCCAGATTCTGACGTAGAAGTTCGATCTCACCTCACGACATGCACCAACTCAAACCTGGGCTCTCAGCGATGCAAAAGGTTCTCTACTTGGCAGTCTCTCATCAGAGCCACAGCCACTCTGATCAACATCATCGAGACCACCAGAGCCATGACTGCAAAGGAGGGCACAGAATGTAAAGGCTGGCATCATTGTTCGAAAGTCCACACATCTGAGAATCTGTCGAAAGCGAAACAGGTCATCATTGGATGTACCCAAAGCGAAGCATATCAAACTGAGGTGTCTTGTCTGAAGCAAAGGATGAACATTCCGAATGACAGTCCATTGAGGAAGTTGGATCCTGTCCTCAATGACAAGGGACTTCTGAGAATCGGGAGTCGACTTCATCATTCAACTCTCACAGCAGAAGAGAAATACCCTCTCATCGTCAATGGTCGCAGCCACATCGGCACTCTACTCATCAACTACTACCACGAGAGAGTCAAGCACCAAGGCCAGGTCTTCACGGTGGGAGCTATACGTTCTGATGCCAAGCGATGTATCGCGAGACATTTGCACAAGTGTGTGACGTCTAACAAGCTCCGAGGTAAGACGGCCGAGCAAAAGATGGCTGACCTCCCTTCAGATTGGCTAAGCACAGAGCTGCCCTTCACCAATGTTGGCATCAACGTATTTGGCCCTTGGAGTATCTCTACTCAACGCACCCCTGGAGGCACTGCCAACAGCAAGAGGTCTTCACCTGCCTCAGCTGGTGAAGATCATGGCAGAGGTGTCCGCCATAATCAACGCCAGACCTCTGACAACCATCTCAACAGATGCAAATGCTCAAAAGACCTCTGACCCCTGTTTACACCTTTTATATGTAGATTCTACAACCGTATTTGAAATTGAGATCCCTGCTTGATATGTGCACTAGGGGTGAAACGGTTCACAAAACTCACAACTTGGTACGATCATGGTTATGGTTCAGTTCGGTCAACAACATCATTGTTGTATTTATATTTCGATTTTCCACATATTATTATAACAGTAAACAACATGGTTAGCTTGGAAACATAAACAACAGTAGTGCCTGCTTTATAACAATATAAAACAGTAATTTGAACACAACTTCAAGAGAATGCTTTTCTGACATCATGTCAATGTGTTCTTTTGTTTTGTTGTATAATGCAGGTATAACTGTCTGGGCAATATATGTGCGGTATATCACGGATCAAGCACTTTAAACATGTTTTTGAACAACATATTCTCTACCGGAATCAGACGCTAATTGACGTTTTTTTCATCAACGTGTTCCTTTTAGAACCATTTGGACACCGTTCACAACCCACTCCATTGTTTCCTATGGAGAAAGCGCCACGACAATATCAGGTAGGCCCATGCCCCTGACCTCGCGGCAGTATTTTTGCTGAGAAAAGTAACAAGAGTGCATATGGTATATAGTGTGATATGAAATGTAATAATCTCTCCCATTTGTATTGTTTTTAATTAATCTCAAAACACAGTATATCAAAACACATGAAAAGGGTGGGGCTATCGGATACCTTCCAATCATAACCTGTTAACATATAAAAAGGTGAAACCCTGTGAGTCCTATTGGGTTACTGTTATACAGAAAAGGCCGATAACAAACCGCCTAAACCCTCTCTAGGTTGAACAGTTGGCGGGGTGTGATACCTGGGTAAGATTGGCACCCAGACCTGTTGGTCATCGAGAGATCTGTTGATCTGACTGTAAGACATACAAAGACCATTTGGTGTTAACACCAACCCCTCACTTGCTCTTTGATCAAATCCTTAAGAACAGTATGGGGTTAGAGACAGACATCTGGCAGGGGGGAGGATGAGAACAGGATGAAGGTTAATCCACATAAGAATAGTGGGGGGATAAAAACAGGATGAAGGCGAAACATATTTACTGTCTGACCAAGTGAAAGTGGGGGTCAGAGACGGATCTGGCAGGGAGGGGGATGAGGGCAGGGTGAAGATGTCATCTTGTTAACTCTGATCAGTCAATAGTGCGGTTCAGAGACAGGGCTCTGGCAGGGAGGGGGATGAAAACAGATTGAGGTGAACCATATCTAACTGTTTAGTGATTAATACATTCCTCTTCATTCCTCCGTTTGAGACTTCTAAGCTCACCAATCATCATATTAACTGTCACATTAATTACTTTGTTCTTCTTCATTCAATTTTAATTACAAGTGCTAATAGCTTACACACTTCTCTTTTTATCGAAATGCCAGTGAAGGCTGAAAAAAAGTATCCGTATCATGAGGAAATCCATCAAATCTAAGATCACATTTTAGAATTAACCATCCTGCTATGTTTGCCGGACTTGTGCAGTAGCACACCTGCCTCTGGAGGAGGTAAAGCCTCAGCTCAGCAGCGAGAGTTGGCAGTCTAAGAGGATTTTGCGAGAGGAACGAAGTACCAACTCGACTATTTCTCTTTCTTATGTGAAAGAAAGAAAAATAATGAATGAAGCAGTTGAGAACAGTTGAGAACATCTCAATCATTCTCACTTTTAAAAAAGACTTCCAAACTACACTTAACTGCTATTGAGATGTGTGATTTTTTAAATACACCACGACGGCAGCGCTATGTTGCTATAAATTTCACTTTAAGTTTTGATCTCTGACATTCCTGGCGGGTGGCCATTATTGTAAAGCTTGATGATAACCCAACCTAAACAACAGAATAGGTTGTTTGTCAATATGACTCAAAACCACCCATATGGTTTTTGATCATATGAGGTCACTTATATGAAATTGCTGTCTGACAGAACTAAATGGATGACATGCCTTTTATTCTTATTGGAAAATGCAATATTTAAAGAGCCATTGAACCCAAAACATGGTATGGTATGCATGGTATGTTTTAAACATGGTAATTTGTCTTATATGATTGTAAACATAGTAATCTCTGCCATTTTATCACTGTTACTGAAATAAGTCCCCAATGTAGAGAAAAAAGTGGTAAAATCCTAAGTTTTTGCCATTCTCCCCAAAACACTATGTGAACGTTCCACTCCAGATAGCGTTATTTTCGTGACGTCAGACTACCTTTTCCAAGGTAGTCTGACGTCACGACCAAGAGGCACCGGCGGTGCGGTTTGTGTGGACATGTGGGGGGTCTGGGCAGCGGATTATTTAATACCCGCGTCCGAGGGTAAGGCTTCCCGGACACACATAGTATAATGCTACAGTGTGTTGATGTTGAAGCTCCGTCTGAGCAGCGATTTATTTATTACCCGCATCTGAGGGTAAGGCTTCCCGGACACATATAGTATAATGCCACGGTGTGGGTGGATGGTTAAGCTCCGTCTGAGCAGCGATGTATTTAATGTCAGTGTCTGAGTGAGGGTTAGGCTTCCCGGACACCTATAGTATAACGCTACGGTGTGTGGCGGATTTCATATACAACATCGCTTATTATAACACTCATAACAGTTACACAACGATGGTACTAAAAAAGTATCATAAGGTTGGCGTGGGTCGTAACCATGGGGATAACACGCCCCCCTCTTTCCTAAATCTCTCAGCCCAAAACGCATTTCAGTGTTCGAATTCCATCTGAAACAGTGGGCTCACTGGCTCTTTAAGAAAGTTTCACCATTAAAATGAATGGCAAAACAAAATGGATGACATTCGTTTTATTCTCATCGGAAAATGCTATATTTTGAGGTAGTTTCATCATTAAAAGGCTTTTTGATAACATTTCTAGCGAGCATTTTATTTTCATAATCTTCGTTCTGTGAATGTTTATGATGTTTAGGTTGTTAGCCAATGCAACAATTTCTGTAGTTGCCATGGTAATTGAAATGAACTGATGATGTTTCAATAAATACATCGATTTTCGAGTGGCCCAGGAAAGACACATTTATCCTTCTTTGGGACGGACTCGGCCGACGTGTTTCTGTAGGGCAACTCAGAAGTTTATGATTTCTTTACTTCACCAAAAGGTCCATTCCAAAGGTTCATTTTATAAATTAATTTTGTAGCAAGATAATCATGACAAATATAGTTTTAACAACAAGAGTTATGTATTTCATAACTGTATTTGACATAAATAGCAATCTTTTTTCTAACCCTTGATCTTCACATAATATATATTATATGAAAGCTGACCATATCACTCTGTGACTAAAACTCGCCAAACTAGAGGCAAAATAACATCAAGAATAACATTTACTTTTTCTAGTTTCAACCAAAGATTATGCATTACTTTTGTATTTTTTGTCATCAAAATTGTTTGATCGCATAAAACCACAATAAACGGGTAATCTAGTGTCCGGGCACCATTTTGCAACTAAACACGGTGTTTACAAATCCGCTTTTAGCAGCTAAGAAAGGGTTTCAGAGGAAATAGGTAAATTGCCTTAAATCAGAACACATGTCCTTCACCGCCATCTGGTGGTCGTATTGTTCACTTGCGATTGTTTGGCTTGGTGTCTTTTAATTCTATTCGCTCAGACCTTTCAATAGAAGTCAGATGTTGTCAGAATTGTACAATGTGTTCCCAAGATATCCACCTGTTTGGTTCTCATCAAGTTGATATTGTCAATTTTGCATTGATTTGCATTGGATTTATGTTTTTATTTGGAGATTTCGCCTAAACCTACCTCTACTAAAACCTCTCTATCTTTGCTGTACTTCACTTAATTTACATCAAATATTGACCCAGGTACTCATAAGATGTGGTGTTATGGCCCTATAGTACTTAAGGGCTACCAACTGATAATGTACTAGGTGGTATTCACTCTAAAACATAAAACTTCACTCTAACCAAGTAGTGTCCACATTGATAATTTCACTTGCACAATAATCCCACAGGTGTTATCTTTCTTTTGGTACCAATATTACATATTATAGCTTTGCAGTTGTTGAGATATACTGTATTTACTTTGGGTATGGTATTTTCCCCAAAAAACTCAGAAATAGGCCTTGTGATTAAGAGGCTAATAAATAGGGCCTCAAGGACATATTTGAGGGGCTCTAGCCGTACAGAAATCCACAAAGCATCATCAAATGCACCATTTAAAAGCATTGGAAATATAGGTGTTAAAATTAGATTAATCTAAATTCATTGGGGAAAAAAAATTCTCCAAGGGCTAGAAGCCCAAATCTCAGATGTTTTTTGTGGGACCCAGGAGAACGTGTGTATGCATTTTGGAATCTAGCAATCTTGAAAGGGCATGAAAAGCGGCGTGACCTTTAACATTAGAATAAATAGGTATAAAACGGTGGTGGTTTCTTAGATCGGGTTGAGGCTTTCTGAGTCACTTCCTCAAGCTAGAGCACTCCCATATTGATAATCGTATATGTCCTTTGGGGTCTCTGGTTCACTCCAAATTGTCCTTGACCCCTAGGTCAACTACTAATTACATCACTTCCTGTAGTGTTAGAGCCTCCAAATTGATAATATAGTATATATAGAGAGACCAGACATCTCTATCTTACTCATTCTGTTCCCCCATGAATGGTGTGTTTTGAAAATCTTTTTCGTCTGCCTTTTACTTTATTAATTTCATTCACGCTTCAAAAACCTTTAAAGCGGTATACATTGGTCATAATTATCTTGTTAAACAAAATGTATATATAAAATTAACCTTTGGAATATACCTTTTGGCTAAGCAAGGCAAACACTTCCGGCTTTCCCCACAAAACACCTAAGCCAAGTCCGTCCCAAAGATGAAGAATAAATGTCGTCCCTGAGTCACTCGAAGATCTACAGTATTATTGAAAGAACATCATCAGTTACATATAATAACATAGTATAACAGCTCAGATGAATACACGACACAAAGACAATGATTCAAATAACATGCAAGCTGTGTAGGGCAGCAGCATCCATATCAGTCACCATGGCAACGATAGAAAACTTTGCATTAAATAACAAACTATACATCATATACATTCACTTATGTGGACTTACGTGGATTCCACTTATGTGGAGGATTAGGGCCACATATGATTTTTTCTGAGTTTAAAGTAAGAATTCTGAGATTAAAGTCAGAATTCTGTCTTTATTCTCAGAATTCTGACTTTAAACTCAGAACAAAAAAAAAAAAAATCACATGTGGACCTAATCCTCTTCCATATACGGGACCCCCTAGAGCATGCAAAAACTTGCTTACATCCGACTTCTTCGGTCAGCGTGTGGTTCCCGTCATGTATGTCGCAAAGTGACTCTCACAGAATTGTGACTTTAATCTCCGAATTGTGACTTTAATCTCAGAATTCTGACTTTAAACTCAGAACTCAAAAAGTAATTCACATGTGGCCCTAATCCTCTTCCGTATCCACTGAACGAAGATTAGGAAAATAAAATGCACATTCTAGCCAAAAATGTTGTCAAAACATTTCAATTTCCCAGACAGAAACTTGACATACGTGATGTAATGCTGGTTCGTTCGAAGAGTCGATTGTGGCACTGTACCAGTGAATGCTCATATGGGTCATTTGGGGTCATATTGACAGAAGTTTGTAGTTTGGAGATCAAGTTGATGTATAAGATGTCGGAAAGCAGAGAGGAAGGAGAAGTTATTTTAAAATTTTAAATCTTAAATACAGCACCTTAAATTATGTTTTTAAATCCCAGTTAAGCATAACACAGAATTTGTTTGTCACCTCAAACATTTTTTGAAATAACGTTAATGGTAGCCTAATACGGCTACACTAGGCCTAGATATTTATTTCCTCTTGTTTTTCATTGAAACACACGCTTTAATAATAACTACAACTTTGCACTCCACTCAGAAATGGCAACTGGAGGAGCTGCTGAACCAGTCACTGGACATCTTTGCAGCATGAGATCAGGACTGTACCCAGACCACCTTGTTTCAACAACAGATTGGGACTGGTGATGCACACCCTGTCTGTCTCTGATTCGTCGACTGCCATTGGCCAAGCGGGCCGCTGCTGAGCAGAAGATCCTGGAGATGGCGGAGGCGGGAATCATCGAGCCCTCCATTAGTCCTTGGGCTGCACCGGTGGTTCTGGTCCGCAAGAAGGACAGGAGCTGGCGTTTCTGGGTGGACTATCGCTGGTTGAAACCCAGAAGGATAGACCTCCTCAGTGGGTACTGGCAGGTAGAACTCGCTGCAGATGCTCATACTAAGACAGCCTTGTCCATCGGGCAAGGGCTGTAGCAATTCAAGGTCATGCCCTTTGGCATCTGTAACACCCCAGCAACCTTTGAACGGCTGATGGAGAGGGTCATCACCGATTTCCCTCGGAGTCACTGCATCGTTCATCTTGATGATCTCATTGCCCACGCCGCAGACTTTGAGGAGCCATTTGCCAAGCTGGCCTTCGCCTCCACCCGGGAAAGTGCCACCTGCTTCGACGAGAGACTGTGTTCCTGGGCCATGTCATCAGTGGAGAGGGGGTGGCCACCGACCAGGCCAAGGTGGACCAGAGGTTGGCGAGTCCCTCATAACATCGTACAGCTGCAGAGCTTCTTGGGCCTGGCGTCTCATTATCGCTGTTTCATCAAAGACTTTGCCACCCTTGCTAGCCCCTTACATCGTCTGACCCACAAGGGACAGGCCTTCTGCCCCTTGCTGACGCTCTGTTCCGTCGGCCATGTGATGGGGTTGAGTGCCATCACTGCCAGCGTCATGAGGGACGAGAGGCTGTAAGGGGCCCACACAACACTCACATGCTCCCCTACAGCAGTACCAGGTGTAGGCTCCTATGGAGCGTGTGGGAGTTGAAATCCTGGGTCTTTTTCCTATCACTGACAACGGCAACTGCTATGTTCTCGTGACTATGGATTATTTATGAAATGGCCAGAGGCATATGCAGTGCCAGATCAGACCTCGGCCACCACGGCGGAGAAACCAGTGCAGGAAATGTCGGTTCGGTGCACCAGAGGAACTCCATAGTGACCAGGGGCGTAACTTCGAGGCCCAGGTATTCCAGGAGGTCTGTCGTCGGCTGGGAGTGAAGAAGACTCAGACCACCCCATTGCATCCACAGAGCGATAGGCTTGTGGAACGGTTCAATCATACCCTGGCTACCCAGCTTGCTATCCTCTCCAGCCGGCGACAAAGAGACTGGGACCTTCACTTGCCCCTTGTCCTATGGTCATACAGAACCGCAGTTCAAGAGTCCACACACTGCACTCTGGCCACTCTAATGTTTGGAAGGGAGCTGCGGACCCCAGTGAACATGGTGTTTGGGCCTCCTCCATAACCAGGACTGGGCAGTGAGCCTGGCCTGGACTATTTCTCACAGCTACGACAGCGGCTCAGGGAGACTCACGGGTTGACCAGAGGGGCCCTCACCGACGTTGGAGTTCACCAAAAGCAGGCTTATGACTCCCGCTGCATGGGAGAGAACTTTGTCACGGGGCCCAAGTGTGGGTATACGCTCCCGAAAGGAAGAAGGGAGTCTCCCTAAAGCTCAGCAAACGGTGGATTGGACCATGCACAGTGCTGGCCAAACTGACAGATGTTGCCTACAGGGTGCAGCTGGTGAGAGGCCGCAGGGTGGTCCTCCAGCATGACCGGCTCGCACCCTATCAGCCCCTAGCCAGTACCGATGAGAGACCAGCTGGTGCTGAGCCAACCCCTGGATTGGACACTTCCCCAGTTGTGATACCTGAGCACACAGCGCCAACAACGCCTTCCTCTGCACCTCCAGGACTTTGTATTGGGTGCATGGGTTAGTATGTAGCGTCCCAGATGGTGCAGATTGTTCAAGCATGTGTTAGTTAATTATTCTTTCAGTTCTGTTGTATACTACTGAAAGGTATCTGTGTTTTGTGCTCCACTCGCAGATACGGATCGTACATCCCGGATCATAGAAGGAATGCACATGTGCAAATCCAAGAACGAATGAACAAAATGAACTTTACACTCACAGAATCGCACAAAAGATTCGTTTTTTTCGAATCACACATCATTAGTGTGTGACAGGAACCTGCAGGCAAGGAAACATCCTATGCCATAAAACATGGCATAGGATCAACCCAGTCTCACTCCAAAATGTGTAATAGCTACGTTGGTCCACAGCGGAATACGTATTGCGGCTCGGCCCCACCACAAGCGTGGTCTCCTTTTTGACAACGCGTGGCAACACCCCGCACTGTCTCTAGCTGCTGCTTGTGGGAGTTCAGCACTTTGTTGATGGAAGTGATTAAAATCAGGAAATTAAATTCATCACGAGTCAGTGAGTACGCCAGTTCACTGAATGTCGAATGTCCAATCGCATGGCTGAACGCGCGCTGCACTACGCGCTCATCTGCATAAAGTTAACTGAAGTTCAACATTTGTCCCACCCCTTCAACGCGCCGCAATCCCCCACTTGTACGCGAGCCTTCCCACAATCCCTTGCCAATCCCATACGCCAGTACATATCCTACACAAGCATGTGCCTAGAGAGGGTCGCTTTGCTCTGGAAGACAACTTGCCTGGTCCTAGTGCCCAAGAAGATGCACCCAACCTCTTCAGACCAGTTGCACTTACGAAGACGATGGAAATGCTAGTCTTAAGGCGACCCAGACTCACAGTGAACACTTCCCTAGACCCTCTGCGGTTTGCCTATCAACAAATCGAGCCTCGTGAGACCATCCCGATCTTGCAAGTTCACATTCAGTTTCTCTCGGCAGATCACGCTGGCCTCAAGCCAGGCCATTGAAAGCGTCACCCAAAATTTACAAAATGACAGCTATTCAGCGTTACAGGAAAGGAGTTTCCAGGCCTTGACCAACTAGGGGCTGTAAGCAAGATAAGTTAAATGGTAAATGGACTGCATTTATATAGCGCTTTTCATGATGAGGTTTCTGTTTTTTAAATAACAAGTAATGAGTGAGTTCATCTTTTTCCACATGGTCAAATGGCCTAGCAGCACGGCTCTCTCGGGGTGTGTTTGGAGAAAGCATATCTTTGCATATCTTAGCAGCAGCTGTGACTACAGACCATAGTGTAGACTGTGTACAGACTCACGTGTCAGGTGTAGTCATGCCCGCCCTGGTCTCTTGCCTGGCTGCAGGGTTTGAACAACATGCAGCGGTGTGGGCACTGGCAGAGGCAGCAGAGGGGCAAAAGAAATAGAGAAAAGTTCAAATGAGGCGAGAGTCTCTTAGACAGAAGAGATAGAAAGAAAGGCATATAGGTTGTATTTTTTTGCAATCACAGTTGATCAAAGAGAATATAAAAGTATGAGCTAAATATAAAAGCTATATAAAGTCTCATACTTTTATATAATGTTATTGTATTATACAGACTCGTTTTTTGGCATTATTTGTATAATTTAATTATATTATTTCTAATCTAATTGCCATATCAACTATATATCTAGTCTTGATGATTACGACGATGATGATTATTATTATTTTATAATCTGAAACCTTGTGAGATGAAAAAGAGACGGATAAATGGTCGGCAACTGCGAATCAATGTATTGCAGATGAAGAAATAAACCATCTTGGCCTTGGACATTAATTCAAATTTCTTTCAAACCTTCAGTTGTAACCACAGCAGGGTGAACTCGCCTCGTCATCAGCCTTGAGAGAAAGAGGGCGAGAGAGGTAAGGTCAGAAGTAGACAAAGAGATGAGATAGTGGCAGTAAGAGAGAGATGGAAAAAGGAAGAGAGGAGAGATGGAGAGAAAGATTGAGAGTGAAGTGAGAATGGGGGCATGGGGGGAGAGTAGATGGAGGTCATATAGCCCCTGGGGGGGGGGGGGGGGGGGGGGGGGGGGGGGGGGGGGGGGGGGGGGGGGGGGGGGGGGGGGGGGGGGGGGG
>JAOPJO010000124.1:12792383-12808533 GCA_027123675.1 Molva macrophthalma | reverse complement strand
TAATGCAATGACTTATTGAATTGCAAATGGCAAATTGCATTGCCATTTGAATTTTGCTACATATATGCTTCCATAGATGAAGGATTGTTGTAGGCTTTACCCAGCAGAGAAGACTGCTGGGCGAATTCATTAATAGTCAATACGAGTTCACGAATCAGTATGAGGGATGCCAGGAATAGGAATAGTTTCCACCAATGTACACATGGAAAGTCAGTTAGACCTGTTTTATATACAGTCTATAATGCATACACCCACACTAGAGCTCAACTGGCCACGCAGTTCTTCTTTATCTGCTTTTTACTGTTGAAGACCAACTGGGATACTTTTCTAAACAGCGATTTTAATCAACTGGGAACATTGTGAAATGTGACATGTCTTTGATTTAATTGTATTTTTTTTTTTTCGCCTGTTGTGCAGAAATATTGACCAAACGATGCCTCTATAGAGAAGAGTGCTAATGCCCGACTGTCTCCTCGGCAAACAGGTCTCATACCGATGATCGCGTCTTTAGTTCCCCGCTGATAGATTTTCACTGGCAATGGTGGTGAATAGGCTAGGCAGAAATTACATATACCTTTTAACCACACAACTTAAATGGTGTCTTTTTGATCATCTAATAGCCTATACATGCACAGTTCACTGCTTCCTGAAACAGTATTTTATTGGTTTAAGTTGGCGTTTTTCTACCTACAGGGTTTTGGATCGGGTGTTTGAGCGCCACATTGACAAAAACAGGGGTCGACTTAATGAGGTGAGCAAAAATGTGCTCATAAAATACTGAAGATGTACCTGGTGATTCCTTGTCGAACATGACATTTTAATTTCTATGCAATATCTAATGTAACTCTAAATCTTACTTTTAAGGGTAAAATGCGCCACCTTCTGGAAGTTTTGCGCAAGGACTTTGAAGATACAGGTAACACTACCCCCTGTGGTGCAGCAGAGAAAGAAGAAAAATACCCTCTTTATAATCACCTCTCCAGTCTCGGACCTGTGTCAAGACAGTCTCATACCAAAGAGGAGGAGAGTGACCTCTTCCCGTATGCATCACTCAGCACAAACTGTGATTCACCAACCAGTGCCGTTTCTTCATCGATTCCATTTCATCGCCGCTCTCCCGAGCAGGCCGATTCAGCAATAGACACTAAACGGAACTCGGAGGAATTCCAACTAGATGAAGCAACTGTGCCTGATTGGTTGAATGACAATGGCAATACATATACAGGAATCAAGGAAAAAACCCTCCATCCTCAACTGGAAACCAGCGTGAAGGACACAGCAGATCTCCCTCAGGAACAACATGAATCCACCGCTTTGACCAGTGGAGAAGAACTCCATCTGGACCCATTGGAAGATGGACATGATGGACTGTCTAAAGAGTTGGAGGATCTTGGGAGAAGTTTGTTTGAGTCTTTGCATGTTACTCAAAGTAGTAATCAAGGGTCCCTGAACGAGCAACACCGAGATACATGTTCCTCTCTCAGTGATGATGAATTTTGACTTGCACAACATTCAGGAATTGTTGCTTGATTAACATTTATACCACAGAAGAAATAAGTCAGAGATTACTCATATTTTCAGAAGCATTATTTTAAATGTTATCTTAGTGTTTGTTTTTTTAAAGAAAGTCCAGATTCTGTATTTAGTTCTCATTAAAATCCATTGAATGTTTGTCATAGGAAGAGATCAACTTAAGCATATTTTTTTAATTTTTTTGCATTCTTAGAATTTAATAAGCAAATCACTTTGGAATGCAGGCAGAATGTTAAAATGATTTGTAACTAAACAAGTGAAATGCATTAGACAATTTCAAATAATTGCTCACCGCAATGCACTCAGAATTTAGCAGGTGACCGGTGTGATACTGTTTTAGACGATGCAGCCTTTCAATACGAAAGATGACATTGTGTTGACCAATGTACTGCTATAGTTATACCAGGGATTAATGTAGTTCAAGTAGTAGGCGTATTTGATTTCAGTATTCGGAACTGTTAATACTAACCTGATTGCCACTAATGAAGTTTCCTAACAATATTTTTCTGAAACATTTGTAGTCACTCTACTTTTTTGACTCTAGGTTATTGGAGCATTTAAAATGGGCCTACTCCTACTTATGACTCACGTACACACCAAAAGCATAACCGGAGAGCAATTAAGCACTAAAACCATCGTTTTGTTGGAATAAAAGATACTTAAAAGAGGATTCGGTTTGATTACAGATGTACATGTTTACTCAGTTCACACGATGCTTACAAAGTCAACTCTTTACATAAACGGCCAATGTGAGAGGCTTTAAACGTAAACAGACCGGACAGTGGCCAGCAGTTCTGTCCCAGCTGTCTCGTTTCTCGCATTTTCACTGCCTAGCATTCCAGCTGTCTGATGTCATGGATTTAAACCCTTCGCGTATTCCGCCGCCACAAACGCACTATAACCCGCTGCAATTGGTATTAGTATCTGAAAAAAGAGAAGTTATCGACTGAGGGGCTTTGTTAATAATCGTAAGTAATTCGATAATAAGCTAATTGTTCAAGGTTCGTCAAACGTTGCGCGACAGTTGCCAAGCGAGAACAATGGCGTGGCGGATGTGGAGGGGATCCACTTGTTGCTCTCTCTGCCCCAGGAAGTGGAACTAGGCCGGGACTTGATTGAACTATCTCTGAGAGCTACTATGGAGCCTGGAGTGCAACGCTAGTTTACCGCTCAAGTCTAGTGTGTGAAATTTAGTTAATTTAGATGGCTGTTCTCTCAACGCGGAGCTCACATCATATCCGCGTTCTCGACTAGTTTCTTGCTGGCCCAAAGCCGAAACAAAATTGGAACCAAAAACATAAAACGGTACCGTTAACGTTATTTGCGATATAACCAGCGACGTCAGCTTTACTTACGGTTTGGTCTACTTGCTGGAGCACTAGCTAATGGGCTAACGCTACTTTGGATGTCTGTAACGGTTTAAAATACATTGAATGACATACGTTTGGTATCTAACTAAAACTGGCAACTGCGTTGTTTTCCCAAACTTTCTGATAATGCCTAAACATTCTAGTAATTTGCCATACTAAACAGCCATTCTGTTATAATGTGTAGGATGATGATTTTGGGAAGCAGACATTGAAAGCAGCAGGGATTTCAAATGTGGTTGTTGTCGCCCACCTACCTATGTGTCCTCTAGGCTTGTCTGGTCGTGGATAAGAGTATTCACTGGAACAGGAGTCACTTCTACAACTTCTAAATGCATGGCCATTTAGCTAGGTTACTTTTATGTATTAACGTTAGTTGTCGATCGTAACAAATTCCACCACATAGGTTATGTTATTTACTGACTATGTTATGCTATATGGTGGCGCGGTCGTGTTTGATATAACCAGAAGCGGACAGTTAAATGTGTAAACAATGTATCAACAAAAATAACATGCAGCGATGAATTCTATGACCGTGACCCTGTTGACCAAACATGTATTAAGTTTTGGTAATATTGTCTACTGTTTCACTTGAAATAATTGTCATTATTTTTTCTTTCCAGGTCTGCCTGTGGATTATGATTCCGATGTCTGATTGCCCTCATAATAGCGCAGTATCTGGAGAGACAGACGGCGGCAAGATTAATCTAACGGGAGTGAAAAAGTCTCTTCTATTGTGGGATTGTGAAACATGCCCTTGCCATTTGGCTTAAAACTCAAAAGGACCCGAAGGTATAATGTTTCAAGCAAGAGTTGTCTCGTCACTCGGATTCAGCTGCTCAATAGAGAGTTTGTTGAGTTTACACTTTCTGTGGAGAGTACTGGACAGGAATGTTTGGAGGCCGTTGCACAGAGACTGGAGTTAAGAGAGGTAAGCATATTTATTTAAACACCACATTTGACAAGTCTATAATTTAGAGATCTTTGAAATGTGGGATTTTGAGGAGACTAACAGGTCTGTCATCATTCAATCATTGTTTACTCATTAATTTGATCCGATGTTGTATTTCATGGTCATGAAACAAAAATGTGTCATTGGCCTAGACCGTCACCATCTAAATCCGCCACACAAAGGCTTAAGTTGATACCCGTCACAACTTACTCATTGAATGACGTCAGTCATTCAGGAACGATGCACCGGATTGCTTGTTTAATCAGCTTGTTTGCTCAACTTTCCCAGTGCATACCATGCTCTGCGGAGTCATGTGGTGCTTACTCTTGTTTGCCATTTATTAGAGAAGGGTTGTATCGGGTTCGTCTCGGTATGTCGGTCGCGAGGGGAAAAAAAATAAGGTGTTGCTTTGTGATTATAACACGTTATGCATCCCGGGTCATAGGGTGTCAAACAACAATAATACAGGTTCACTCTCAGCATTGTCTATTTTGAGACCCTTTCAGCCAGACAACCGCAAGACTGAGCGAAGAATGACATTGTCTAGAAATTCGGCTAATTTGTCAACATGATTTAATATCACGGCTCATTGGGCTGATAGCTCCATAGGTGTGTTAAAACACTTCTGAATTACATGTTAACTAGACCTTTCCACCGAGTAGTGTTTTGTCATGCAAATATGTTCTTATGTTACGATAATAACTATTTATGTGATTAAATAAAGGAACGCTCATGTGTAATCTTGACTGATTAATCCTCTAGGTTTAATATCTCTCGTTTTTTGCTTTACCTTTCCTTCCCAGATAACATTCTTCAGCCTTTGGTACTACAACAAGCAGAACCAGCAAAGATGGATTGATCTGGAGAAACCGTTGAAGAAGCAGCTGGACAAGTATGGCCTGGAGCCCACTGTTTACTTTGGAGTGGTGTTTTACGTGCCCAGCGTGGGCCAGCTCCAGCAGGAGATCACAAGGTGAGGTCCCACAGACACCACCTTAGAATGTGTCAAGTATGCAGCAATTACAACTGCTTTTTTCAATTCAATTGGGAATAATTGTGCCACCTTATTTTCACTTCAGCAAGCTCATGTGGCCTAGGGGGTGTTCCAACGCCGCAACCCTAGCATATTTGAATATAATACCTCCAGGACTGTTATGGCAATGCTAAACACTAGATACAATGGCAACACGACCACTTCGTAGCATGTTGATCATCTGTTGGTTGTTGTAAATTATCCTTATTTCTAGCCAAGGTGGCCCACTGACCAACAGCTTGACTTGTGTATCTGTGCAGTAGCTTAGGTGTACAATCCGACTCTCTGGACTCCCTGGTCAGGCTGTGGCAAGGACTTAGCCCCAATCCATCCTTCTGGCACTCGGAACCAAGATCTCATTACTGTTTTTGGTCCAGCCTATTATTTTCTTTACTGCTAGTCCCTCTATCTTACTATTGATGTTTTCATATGGTTGGTCAGCAGATTCTAAGACACTGCATAGCAAATCTATTAGTATACAAAAGAGAGAGGAATAAAACTATACACTGCCAGTTATGTGTGCAGTAACTGTTCTGTTAGTCAGATTGCTTATTTAAGTCATATTATACAATGATTTGGAATATAAAGTTCCCCATTTTGTGATATTTTCCATGTGTCTTCTCCAAAAAATTTTGTTATATTGGTTGTATAGCGTTTACAGGCTTATTGTGTAATAACCTCCATTACCAACCAGCAATCTATACAATAAATACTGTGCGTATAAAGACAGGCCAACATAGAGCTTGGATGGGGAAAGCCACATGTTTTCAGTATCCGTTTGTGATCATTGTTACGTACCCTTTGACCCAATCATCTAAACCTAATGTATTTACAACTGAATTGCCTATCATTCCAAAGCCATATTGTGACATTGGCACAAAATATAAAACACCCGTACCTAAAATGTATATTAACAGTTGTTCACGCATGTCAGACTTCATATTGGCTTCATGCCACTTACTGGCAAATTGAATCAAGGGGCAAATTGGTTGGTGTGTTTGAGTGTTGTCTAATCTTTGTGAATCTCTTATATCCTTGTAGATATCAGTATTACCTACAGCTAAAGAAAGATGTTTTGGAGGGAAGAATCCCATGCTCAATAGAACAAGCTATTCGTTTGGCTGGATTGGCAGTTCAAGGTAATGTGAACGCTTGATAGTGCATATTATATAGGTTTTATGTGTAAAGCTGTGGTCAACATCCCACAGTTGTCTAGCTGTTAAAAACAAAGTAAGACAAACTGAAGAAGACAAACAGCACCATTGTTACTGAAATAAAAGTACCCTTCTAATCATGCCACACCCAATTTAACATGGTATGCAAATCAAGGCCATTCCTTTGTTTGATCAAACTCCACTATGTGACTTGCAAATAGAATAACACCCCGGAAAACACATTAATTGTGATTTGGAGATGAGATGCTACATGTTGAACTAAGGAACCCCCACCCCCCCCGCCCGCCTCAAGGTTTTACGGTATTACTGATAATCTTTTCTAGCTGTGGTAAATTCCAGAGCTGCTGTAGGCTTGTTAACACAAATATGATGGACTATACACCTTTTGGTGGAGTTCAGTGTTATTGGTCAACATATGTTTTTCTCTTATCTTAATAGCAAATCATGGCTCCAGAAAAAAACGTGAACATTTCTCACTATTCCTCATTCCACAAGCTAGTTTTGTTGTGTAAACATCAACTCAGCCACCACTCAAGAATTTATATTGCTTTTTCATTTAATATAGAGCCACTTAACAAGCCCCTTTCAAGCCTAAACCAACCCATAAACTCCAGTGGTGTGCGTGTGAATGTGAAATCACTTTGCGTGAGGTCTCAGCCTCAGACATTTCCTAAGCCTGTGTCCGGCCATAAGAATCTCAGACACTGCTGGCAAAATGATACGACGCTATCCAAGTCACTGGGTGTTACCGTAGCCTGGCTGCTGAGGTCATTGACTGCAACAGTCATGTCCAAGTGGCTGACTCATTGCTTAAACCACTACCTGGTCGTCTACCCATAACCACTGTTAACAATCAATCTAAAACCTTATTCAAAAGTCATGCTTGCTTATCAATTGGGTAATGAAGTTTGATGTGTGTGTGTGTGTGTTTGTGTGTCTAAATATACTCGGTAGCATAGTGCAGTCCAAAGGTTAGTTGTAGCCTTCGGATCTTTGATGATTCTTGGTATAGCCTGTATAGCTGGGAGCACCGCCAGCAGGCGGGCAGGGCTAGCCAGGAATCTGCTTTGGATCACTATGGTTTCAGACATTGAAGCAATGCCTTTCCATATCAAATGGGTCCCCTTCACTCCTAAAATTAGCCCTGTCTTGTCATCATACACCACAGGTTTCTTAATAGATGTCACGCCATTCTAAAATATTTGCTGGGAAAAGTCAGCGTTGGGTCAAATGCATGATATGATTCTGAATGTAGGTAAACAATAGAACTGTATTTAAATTCAAGAGAACACACACATATAAAACGTTTTACCAGTTTAATTGTTAAAGGTTCCTTTTTTATTTTTTTTCATCAAAAGCTGACTTTGGAGACTTCAACAGATATGATTCGCAGGAGTTCCTCCAGAAGTTTGTGCTGTTCCCAATTGTAAGTTATTTTTGTTCCTTCTCTATAACTCCTCTGTAGATATTAGATGCATATGCTCTTTGTAATAGAACATTTCTTCCATAAATGTATATTTTCTGCCCAGGGCTGGATCCAAGATGAGCGCGTGCTGGAAGAGGCAACTCAGAAGGTGGCTCTTCTCTACCAGAGCTACCGGTAAGGACATTTTCCAGGTTCTCTCCAGTTCCCATTTATTTTGCAATGCTTTACATTCCCTCACCCGACAAACACATTCAAATCTCTTGGACGCAAGCGCAAAGGACTCCCTCTAATTTAGCTCTGTCTCGTCTATCTAGGCCAGTTGGCCCTTTCTGTGGATCTTTTTGTCATCATCTGCTGTGTGTTAGTCGGCCCATCCATAAACTTTGATATTTGTGATTTATACACGGATGGGCCCAAAAGAAAGCCCACAGCTGGAGCTCGCCTGGCATCCCTGAACCTCGAGTCTTCGTTCTTTTGCCTTTCCTCAGTCGTCTCATCTGGTCCAGAGCAGATGTTCCCCATCTGTCTCCTCCATCATGTTCCAGTTCTATCTGCTGGATTCATATTCCCCTCGCTCCTCTTCCATTTACTTTACCTCATGCTTTAGATTATCTCCTGTAAGACTGACAAAACACATTCTTCATCCAACCTACAGAGGGAATTTGGAATACACCGGCAATGTTCTGTATCTCAGAATGTTGGTCCTGCTAGACTAGTAACATACAATTCTGATGCTTTATTCTGTCAGAATATGTTGGGTGAGCGGTCTACTCTTCCATGGTTCTATTTAATTGCTGTGTTTTGTTCTGTCCTCCCATCTCAGGGGACTTCCTGCTCCAGAGGCTGAGATGCTATACATGCAGGAAGTGGAGAAAATGGAGGGCTATGGCCAGGAGAGCTATCAAGCCAAGGTAACCTCAACTTAAATTCTAAAGAAGCACTTGGGTCAGTGGAATAAGTACAGTTATAATACGTCCTTATTTTACATGTGTTTTTTACATTTGTTTTTAAATGATCATATGAAGTATACCATAGATTAATTCTGGACAATGAAAATCTGCCAATAAGGCAAGTGTTGGGTCTATGAACCTAATGAATATATAATATACAATATAAAGGGGATGGTTAGGAGGTGGGTTTGATCTGACTGAGGTTCGGTATGTTTAGTTGCTTGTTTTATTTATATCCTCCCCTTAATCCCAACAGGATGGCACAGGAACAGACATTATCCTCGGAGCCTGTCTGGATGGCATCTTTGTCAAGCACAAAAATGGCAGGCCACCAATAGTATTTAGGTATGTCTCAAAAATATACTGGGGAATGGTTGTCGTATCTTTACGACGATGCCACAGAACGCTGCAACAGGATCTGTTGCTATATATGCCACTTTAAGTAAAAGCCCATTGTAGGTGTTTTCCCTAGTGCTGTAATTGAAGTAAGTCATCGGCCAACATGCATAAATTAAGTGACACAGTCCAAACTTATTCTTGGGCGATGTTATGTCTTGTGATGTTACCCCAGTTTCCTTCAGACCTAAATCTTTCCCAAGAGGGACAGTGTTAAAAAGCTATTGAAAGCATTGCATTTGAATCCTAGTGCATGTTTTGAATTTTGTTTTGGCCTGTTATGTATTGTGTCTGCACAGTGCCGTGCATAATATATTGTTTGGCCCTTGAACAAGAATATTTATTTTCCAGCAATGTTTTTATTAAATGTTTTTATTGTCTGCATTCCCACAGCCAGTAAACTCCCTTTGAGGTTTCACTGTCGTTAAAGTATGTGACCACGATGACATCATGTTCTTTCCCCTTCTTTGTCACTCGCTTCTCTAATTGGTTGTGTAGGTGGAATGAAATTAACAACATGAGTCACAACAAGTCCTTCTTCGCACTGGAGCTAGCAAACAAAGAGGAAAGCGTTCAGTTTCAGACCGTAAGTGCCACTCACTGACCCCCTCTCTTATGTTCCGGAGTCTCTGCATTCTAGAAATAGACCTTCTGGTTAGGATAGGATGTTACCAGTGTGTCCCCTCAAAGCATGTGCGTGGCTGTGCATGCGTGCATACTGCAGATGTGTGACCGCAGGGTCACAATGCCGTATACCATCATCTGAAATTCCAAGATATTTTACTGAAACTTAAATGCCTTATCGCCAAACAAAATATGTATTTTTCTCTCCCCTTTCCTAGGAAGACATGGAAACCTCCAAATATGTGTGCCGGATGTGTCTGGCCAGACACAAGTTCTATAAGATTAACAAGAGTAGCCTGTAAGTGTGTCTGTTAACACGTCTAGCATAGTTCCTGCCTCTGGCTCCTGTGCCTTAGCGTGTGCGCACGTGTACTTGGTGTGCATGTCGTCTTTGGTGTGGCCTCACTCCTCTCCCCCTCTGCTCCTCTCTCTTTAGAGGGGAGTGTGAAACCCCGCCTTCCCAGGCCTCCCAGAAGTCCATACTCACTCTTTCCTTCCCTCGCTTTCCAATGCTCTCTCGTCCCTCTCTGCCTTCTAATAAGGGGTGAGCAACACTGTTTCAGCCACCGCCTACCAACCAGTATGCCTGCCAACCAGGTGCCAACGCCCACCCCTGGCTCTCCAGTCAGTTCCGTCCCCCCCACCCTTCACCCCTCAAATCCAAAGGGACAATTAGCTTGTGGGCTTCTTGTGTAAACAGAATTATCTTTTTGAAAGATGCTCTTTGGCTGTATTTGAATCTTCTTGGATCCTGTAGAGATTATTTGATCAAGCCAACAACAACAGGGCAGCATGCATGGAACCAAACCTCCTCCAACCTTTCTACGGAGAGTTTGAGTTCACTATAAAAATATGTTGCCAAAAATATGCAACTTGGAACCTTCCGCTTAACATCCCTCTTTTATTATTCCTCGTACTATTAATGTTTTTCTTCTCCAGTCAATCCCAACCGACCGTTGTTAACCCAGTCAGACGAAGATCGTCGACCAGGATGTCTCTGGTAAGTCCTAGCCTCTCACACGCATCAGTTTGCCCTAACTTAACTGGTATGCCAAACCACGGCACATGGCGTCCGTCATCTGCCAGAAGCTTGGCCTACAATAATACTCAATATTACACACAATTGCATTTATTTGTATTGCCGTTTCCTCGGCGTGCCAGTCCGCATCATGATTGCATTACTAAATCGCTCTGTTGTTATGATCCGATGTTGCGGTTCAGCCAAAGCCACCATTCATGATGCCCCCGCCTCAAATGCACTACAACGGTCACTTCACGGAGCCATACACATCGTCCCAAGGTAGGACCCATGTCCTAACATCTGGAAAACAATATACACAATATTCTTCCTATGTATCGAGGCGTTTAATTACCTCTCACTAACTACCAGTGTTCTGCTGTCCAATCCCCTCATGTTCTCCAGACAACCTGTACATGAACAACCAGAACGGGTATTACTACCACTCCCAGACCAGCCTGGACCGCTCCCCGCTGGAGTACGGCAGCGGGGGGCGCCTGCGCAACGGCAGCGTGTACAGCGCCCATAGCACCAGCTCCCTCACCAACCCACAGCACTACATGCAGCCCTCACCCATGTCCTCCAACCCCTCCATCACGGGCAGCGACATCACACGGCCCGACTACATCCCGTCGCACCGCCACAGCGCGCTCATCCCGCCCTCGTACCGCGCCACCCCCGACTACGAGACGGTGATGAGGCAGAAGAGCCGGGGCCCGGGAGCCGTGGTGCTGGCCCCCGAGCACCGCCAGAGCCACTCCATGAGGAACCTCAATATCGGCAACTCGTACGCCTACAGCCGGCCTGACCCGCTGGTGTACAGCCAGCCAGAGATCAGGGTCGAGCACGGTGGGGGTCACCACCAACACTACCCGTTCCACCTCAACTCCAGCTTCCACAGCCCCTCTCCATACCCGTACCCCGCGGACAGGAGGCCCGTGGTGGGCGCCGTCAGCGTGCCAGAGCTCACCAACGTCCAGCTGCAGCAGGCCCAGGAGTACCCCGCGCCAAACATCATGAGGACGCAGGTGTACCGGCCGCCACCGCCCTACCCCTACGCCCACCCGCGGCCCGCCAACAGCACGCCGGACCTCTCCCGCCACCTGTATGTCAGCAGCAGCAACCCGGACCTGATCGTCACGCGCCGCGTCCACCATTCGGTGCAAACCTTCCAGGAGGACAGCCTGCCGGTGGCCCACTCCCTTCAGGAGGTGTCCGAACCACTGCTCCTGATGGGACCCACGCACCGACACCCACACAACGCCCACAAGCGCAACTCCATTGAGATCGCTGGCCTGGGTTATAGCCTGGAAGGCCTCCGGATCAAGGAGAGAACGGTGTCCTCTTCAGCCGCTGAAATAGCCACGCCCCCTTCCACCGTCCGCAGCCAGCCCTCACAGGGCTCTCAGCTCAACGTGTTCCTGGAACGCACCAAGACTGAAGACGGGGGTGGTCTGAAGGAAGACATGCACTATGGACACAAAAAGTCTCTCTCGGACGCCACCATGCTGGTCCACAGCAGCGGCGAAGAGGAGGAGTTTGAGGAGGACGGCGGGCGCCACACGCCGCTTTCCCAAGATGCATTGGTCGCCGTGTTATCAGAGCAACGGCCGCATCGCAGCATGACGTCCCTCTCCTCTTTGACGGCTCATGAGCAGACACCCCTTGAGCCCCCGCCCGCCTACCCCATCGGCCTCTCGTTGGACCCCACGATCACCAGCTCCCTGGCCTACCAGCCTCACCCTCTGGTCCAGGACGCAGAGCCGCGCTACCTGCTCTCAGAGCTTCGGCAGCCCAGGATCATGCCCTCGGTGTCGGAGGGAGACCTGAGCAGTCAGGCCAAGAAGGACTTCAAGAAGAGACCCGTGTCTGACGTTCCTGCTGCGAAGAAGACCATTGAAGGGCTGCCACCTCCGGTAAGTTGTGTCTCCTAGTCACTGGCTCCTGACTATGTAGCCTTGAATCCCTCTATATAACGGTTATTCTCTACAGTTCTTTTACTTGTCACTTATCACTACACTAGACCACATTTAAAAGCTCTGCCATGAACTTGAAAATCAAGGAATTGTTTTTAATGTGTGTATTCTTAGGTTTAAGGCCTGGACGTGCCTATTTTTAGTCTAGTTTCCTGTTCACAACAGGAAAGTAGGTAATCTAGTAGTAACCTTTAAAGAGTCGACTGCATTATATTACTAATTGACTAAGCATGTGATGTGCAGATATGTCGAAAATAATGAATAACTCTGGTTTCTGGTTTCAACAATGCTAGTCTTATTATTTATTTTTCAAAACCAAATTATTGCCTGATATACCAAAGGGAAATAACATTGCCCATTTAAGAAAACAAGACTCAAGACTCAGCAAGATTCATTTATGCAAACAATGTTGGCATTTTACACACGACACACCTGCATCAGAAAGGAATGCGGTTGGAACACCTCTGTAGAGAGAACCTGACAGGCGACATTCCCCAATCGCCTGCCCGCCACTTCCTGTATTCTCCACTGTCGTCCAGAGACACGGGAGAGTTAACTGCCCACGTCGTCACTCTTCTTTGTCTCGTCAATGTTGACACGGCAGGGCTCGAAGCGTGGGACGAGGTCGGAGGTGAAGAAGATGGGGCCTCTGAAGGTGGCGGCGCTCAATGGGCTGTCGCTGTCCCGGCTGCCCATGCACGACGAGGGCAAAGACGAGCCCGAGAACGCCTCCAACGACGAGAGGGTGAGGGCACTGTCTTTTTCAGCACTCACGTATAATGAAGCAGCTCCATACCTTCTTGCGTTCTAAGTGTGTGTGTGTTTGTGTATGCAAGTTATTCCGCTTATGTAAAATATTTACTATTTAGATGAATTGGTCTTTTTTTTCTTTTATCCAAAGTTTATTTGCTGGGCACCTTCCTCTAGGAGGCCTACAGGGTTGCCTGCGAGCGTCGAGATTGAGGATGGAATACCCTAGCTACTGCACTGTCGTGTCCAAATCTAGTTCCCCACCCCATCTTCCCATTTTTATTTAAAGAGCCAGTCAGCCCACTGTTTCAGATGGAATTCGAACACTATGTGATTTAAAAAAAAAAAGTGTTTTGGGCTGAGAGTTTTAGGAAAGAGGGGGGCGTGTTATCCCCATGGTTACGACCCACGTCAACTTTGATACTTTATTAAGTACCGTCGTTGTGTAACTGTGCGATCCGATGATGTATATGAAATCCGCCACACACCGTAGCGTTATACTATAGGTGTCCGAGAAGCCTTACCCTCGGACGCGGGTATTAAATAAATCGCTGCTCAGACGGAGCTTCACCATCCACACACACACCGTGGCGTTATACAATAAGTGTCCGAAAAGCCCAACTTTCTCGTGGACACCGCAGTCAACCGCTGCCCAGAGAGAGCTCCACACGTCCGCACAAACCGTGCCGCCGGTGCCCCTTGGTCGTGACGTCAGATGACCTCGGAAAAGGTCGTCTGACGTCACGAAAAGAACGCCACCTGCGTTCGCAACAGAGTGGAACGTTCACATAGTGTTTCGGGGAGAATGGCATGGTTCACTGGCTCTTTAAATCTTAAAATCTACAATGTTCTCTAGATTAACTAATTTGGCCATCGTTCGTCGCCTGGTAGCCTAAATATCACGTAAATGCGTTGTGGAGGAAGTCAGTGGGTTTCGATCCACTCTTGGTGCGACTCGGTTATGGCAGAGCTTGTAGAGAGCAATGTAAAACGGGTCGCACACCAGACGAGCCACGGAACGCAGTGTCTTGTACAAGAAAGAACAACACGCGTTCTTTTCATGGGTCGCAATGGCGACTCATGGCGCCAATTCTGATGTGTTCACTCAAAGCCTACTGAGCAGGAAAGAAGACGGCATCCTAAAGCAGACAACCTGAAAATAAAAGACCCTACGCCTAACGTTTTTAGATGATATGCGTACATACTTTACATACTTTTTTGCCTTTTAGCGTATTAAGAAGCACTAACACCAGCGACTGTCCGTTCAATGATAATTTGGTCTGACATATCGACCGACCAACTGAAGGTGTCAGCCCTAATAAACTGATATTCAGCTCTTATCACGCTAACCATAATTACATACAGCATATCACCAGCTGTATCTTCTTCCTTATGGGTTTGTTCATTATAAAGTGTGTGTGTGTGTTTGTATGTCAGTGTAAGGTCCTGGAGCAGCGCATGGAGCAGGGCATGGTGTTCACGGAGTACGAGCAGATCCCCAAGAAGCGTCCATCGGGCGACTGCACTATCGCCCAGCAGCCCGAGAACGGAGAGAGGAACCGCTTCCAGGACGTGCTGCCCTACGACGACACGCGCGTCGAGCTGGTGCCCACCAAGGAGAACAACACGGGCTACATCAACGCCTCACACATCAGAGTGAGAGCCAAGAACCCTGAACTCAGATTCACATTCAGAACACGGCCCCTGTTGTCCATCAACAGTGGGACTCACGACATCCAATAACTTACAGCGGACTGGAAGTATAACTAAAATATAACAAAAAAAAATGGAAGTGTGCGGAATAAGAGCCTTACATCGGTCTGATCGAGTAGCGCATCCCACCTAACCTCTGCGGTCAACTCCCATTGTTTTTGCCCAAGTTAGTAGTAGTGGGAGAACACGAACCTGACGCAGTGCGTGTGTGTGTGCCTTTGCCCTGTAGGTAACTGTGAGCGGCCATGAGTGGAGCTACATCGCATCACAGGGCCCCCTGTCCAACACCTGCCAGGACTTCTGGCAGATGGTGTGGGAGCAGGGCGTCTCCATCATCGCTATGGTTACCGCTGAAGAGGTACGTGGTGATTCGCTGAGATGTCTCCCCAAAGGCTAATGTCAAAACATCATTATTTCCTCTTATTGACTCATGTGTTCGCTCTCCTCAAGGGTAATGAAAAGACAGCATTCTTTTCTTATAAACATAATAATAAAAAAATTTAATTTACACAAGTAAACAGTTTAATCCATACTGGTTGTTAAAAAAAATAATAATAATTGGGCGCTAGCAGCTTTTAACATGTTCTGGTTGTAACGCTGGTGAAAAAAAGGCTAATACTCTGGCAGATAGGTTACCTATGATTTCGGCTTTATCTCCACTTTTGCCTGTGTAGTGGATGGAGCCAGGCTGAAACATTGTCGTGTGAGAGTTTACTTAGTCTTTCCCTCTGGTTCTGCAGGAGGGCGGTCGGGAGAAAAGCTTCCGCTACTGGCCGCGGCTGGGCTCGCGCCACAACACGGTGACGTATGGCCGCTTCAAGATCACCACCCGCTTCCGAACAGACTCGGGATGCTACGCCACCACCGGCCTCAAGATCAAACACCTGCTCTCAGGCCACGAGAGGACCATCTGGCACCTGCAGTACACCGATTGGCCCGACCACGGCTGTCCAGAGGACTTCAAGGGCTTCCTTAGTGAGTCATCCAAAGAAACTTGCACTGAATTCAGAGACATGTCAATATCATTTGTCCACGGAAAACTGGGACCATAATGATGGTCTTTATTAGAAAATAGCTAGATGAGTAGAAAAACATTAATTATAAAACATACATACAATTCATATCTATAGCTTATCTGACTGAGAAACTCATGCACACAAGTGTGTGTGTGTGTGTGTGTGTGTGTGTGTGTGGGTGTGTGTGTGTGTGTGTGTGTGTGTGTGTGTGTGTGTGTGTG
>JAOPJO010000124.1:12753716-12765150 GCA_027123675.1 Molva macrophthalma | reverse complement strand
GAGAGAGAGAGAGAGAGAGAGAGAGAGAGAGAGAGAGAGAGAGAGAGAGAGAGAGAGAGAGAGCAAGAGAGAGAGAGAGAGATGAATAGAGCAGTGATGGGAGTGTAAACAGATTGGGGAGTTTAGAGTTGCATTCTGGCTTTTGTGACAAGAGGATCTGATTATCAGCAGGGCAGGCCTGGTTCTGGGTGAAAGCAGACTTGCACACGCCCACACACATCTACCATCAATCAATCAACTATCCAACCCAGCAGGAACTTTATCTGATAGCGCTTCCAAAAGCAACTTCCGATGCACTTACAGTAATCAGGCCAAAGTCCTGCTACTCCCACAATCATTAACCTCTATTCATTTAAGGCTATGGTTAGAGGATCAAATACTCTGTATGACTTAACAAACCTCACGGCTACACCTTACGCCAACACCCCCCATTGTTTTACCTGCACAGATTATGACAAACGGAACCATAAGTAAGGCCCAGTAATGAAAAATCATCATTATGCCAAAGTTAATCCCACTGGTTTTACTGATTTTCGCTGGTTTAATAACGCATGTTGTTTTATATGTTCTGTGAAGCAGAAGATACGTTTCGACTTTGTGGTCAATCTTTAAAATATCCATCTAACCATCCATCTATGGGTGTTTATTAAAGAATTATTTCCACACTGCAATGTTCCACGCTGTAATACACTCCTTGGTTTTTTTTATAACCGGAGACCAATGAACAGAAGATAAGGGCAACAGATTAAGCACAGGAAGGGAGGCAGGCTGAATGAAGTGAGGTTGAGGCCACGAGGTGAGGCCAGGCAGCATTACTGTGTGTGTGGTGGCAGAGTTCAGAGCTGGCTGTCATTCACAAAGAGAGAGGCCGCTAGAGGAGACTGGACAGTAAGTGAGTATAGGAAGAGAAGTAGAAACCGCTGCCATTCAAACTTGTCGCGCTAAGAGCCGATGCACAGCTCAGCAGGCAATTCAAACGCAAGTTGAGGGAGACGGATGGAAAGAGAGAACAGAAGACAGACAGACAGACAGACAGACAGACAGGTGCAGAAAGAGAGAAAACAGAAGGGACAGAGGCATTGAGAACAGCAGCAAGGGAGCTGAAGAGAGAGAACAGCAGAGGGAGTGAAGGAGAACAGCAGAGGAGGGTGATTGGTGGATTTATGAAGAGTCAGCTGAGTCACCAGTGGTACACTGTGTGCCGCATCACTGCGCTTATAGCCAGACTCCACTCCTTCATCTCTCTCAATCTCACTTCCTCCCATTCATGTGTCTGTTGCTATCTTTCATCCACCAGACATTGTCATCTCACCACATCCTTATTATAAAATTCATATATTTTTACATATATTTTTGGATCATTTCAGGGCCCTCTATGCCTCGGTTTCTGTGAATGATTTTCCAAAGTGTTAATTAGACGCACTTTTAATCACACACACCATTCACGTTTTTAGTGGGTGCAAGGTTTTGTGTGTGAGGAGGAATGATACAATACAGTGTGACCACGTAGAACGTCAAGCCCTCCCGTCTTATTTACTGAATGAAAAAAAAAATGTGATCCCTTAGTTTGGAATATTCTACTTCACCTTTGATCAACTGTAAATGTGAGCATTACAGCAGTAAAATATTCTATGGTAAACTAATGTTTATAATTATTGAAAGCATAAACACACACAATTGAACACATCATCCTATCTGTCTTCTTCTATAGCCCAGCACTTAAGCCAGCCACCACTAGCTAATTTGACCATTTCTGTTTGGGTGACTGTTTTTCCCCCCTCTTTCCTTCCCGTCAATCCCTCCCATTTCTCACAGTCCCCTCAGACTGTCGGTTGCACTGTGGTGGGTGCTGCCAACACCCTAGTGCTGGGTGGCATCCCGACAGACCTACATATGGCGGTGGGTCTGTTGTGGCCATGCTGGGGAGGATTCTGGTCGTGTTACGTGGGGTGGGTGTTTAAACCACATCCTCAAATACATAACACACGCCAGGATCTATGAGCCATCTCGCTGAGAAATACCCGGAATGAACATCAGTGGGTTCCCGTCACGCCCTGTCCTCCACACACACGCACGCACATACCCAAATGCTCCCCAAGATGGATGGTGTCGGTTAAAGAATACAAACCGCTTGTTTGACCTTCTCTAAAGTCATGCGAGATTGTATAGGATACTGAGCCAATCAGTGTCCCACTTTTTACTTGGATATGTGACATCACAGAATCTTAGCATGGTTATAAAAAGACATTGCAGTCAAACGGAAGGCACAATTTACTAAAAGTTATTTTTCATGGTTATAGCTATAGTGCAGCAATGTTGACATGTAAAAAAATGTATCATATAATTAAAGAGAAATATACAATATTCTCGATAAAGTTATCCTTTTTACAGTTTTTATGGGAGGGCCCGAATGAGACGGTAAACAGTATGTGGTTGAGGAACACAACATCTCAGAGTTAACAATCCCATTCAACACAATTTTGTCTTTACAACAGCTTCTTAATAGAGGCTGTGTCTGTCACTGTCCCTGTGAAGTGGTGAGATTAGCCTGTATGGTTACGTAGTACAGGGGAATCCTTAAGCACCCAAAAGCATGGTCTGAACTCTGACAATCTCTCTTAAATTTACGTTGGCCCCAACTTAGAAGTTATAGTTCTGTGTAATTGCCTTGTAACAACATTTGTATTGTAAGCACTTGTACTGTCAAATAATCTGTTTTTAAATAAAAGTATTTTTAAAAATAGAAACCAGGGACACCGACTGACAAGAAAAAACGTTAGGAAATTGAATATTGCCTGATGCATTTGTTCATACTATGAAGTATGATTGTTCAACCAACTTTAATTTTGAGAGATTTCAGAAGATACAAAAAAAATGGAAATTATTAACAATAGATGGTACACCTCAAATAGAACAACCAACCAATTTATCAATCAAAGCACCAGAAAAAGATACTCGTTGGGATTGTAAAAATTAAAAACATACAAAGCATGAGCCAAAAAAAATCCCATCTGTCATCATCATCATCAACCTACAAAAAATACTAATAAAGGTGCTTGGAATGTAACAAAGACGTGGCTGAACGTGAATATTAAAACCACTGCCTTTTCCTTTTCTCTCTTGCTTCCCATAACGGTTCCCCACTCCCCCCATCCCACATACTGCTCTCCTGAGCTAGCTTCCCTTCTCCTGCATGAAGTCATCATTACACTCCTATTTTCAGATACCTGTGCTATGGAGGGGAGCCAAATAACATCCTGTGTGTATGCGTGCGTGCGCGGAGGTACATAGTGATCTCATCTCACAGAATGTAGCATCGCTCGATCTTAGTGTCTTGGGTGTATGTGTGATAATGAGTAAGTAGGCAAGCAGAATAAAAAATGAAAAGATGGAGAAAGTACATTCATATTCAGTAGTGATACACCGATTGAACGGCCACCGATCATTATCGGACGATATACGCCCTAAACACGTGATCGGCCGATCAACCTGAAATTTGCAGGAGCCGATAACGTGACGATTCAAAAACGATTGTGTCGGCATTAGGTTCATTCATTGAGACAGTAATGTTATCCTGCTTTAACTAATTATGCTTGACTCACAGTGAAGTTAGGCTTCACTTAACCATAGTGTTGATCTCGGTTATAGGATGCATAACCAGTCTGCATATCATTGTCCCATGTTTTTTATTTATTTTTATTTTTTATTCTTATGTAGGTTTGCGCTTAAAAGTAGTAGACCTAGACATGTTGTTATTCACACATGCCCTTGTTAGTTGAAACTACTGAAGTATCTATAACCTGATATGACAAGGCTGCTCCCCGCTAATTCCCTCCACTTTATGTTGAACTAACTTGCTGCTCCGCTGCTTCAATGGAAGATGAGCGAGAGCGATTTTCAATACAATTATGTCTCTAGGGCTGCAGCGGTATAGAAATGTCCTCACCGCGGTGTTAGAAAAGTACCACCTTGCGGTTTGCAGTAATACCGCAACCAAACCCCCATCTGTTTAATTTTTACAGACGCCAATGAGGTTGTTTTCTGTGCAGTTTATTTGTTGTTTGTCTGTCTGTACCCAGGATAAAGAAAAACTACTGGCCCAATGTTCATGAAACTCTGTGGAAGGGTGCAGCATTGACCAACAAATAACCCATTAAAGAGTGGATCCGAAGATATGGGGCGGATCCACGAATTACGTTGACTTCTGTTAACATTGCGACCTACAATCAGCTCGCCCTTCTAGTTTGTTCATTTTACGTTACTTGTTCCTTAATATGTTAAAATTGTTGAGCTGATGAGTTTAAGGAGTTAAAAATAAACATAATTAAAAGTGACTATTACTGCATGTCATGTCAAGATGATGTGCAGTTATGAGGATTTGTTGCGATCACTAGCGAAATGGCCACTTACATGTTACATGTCATTCACATTTATTTGAATGCAATATTTACTCATTTAATGTGTGTTTTTCGAGCTATTCATTGCATTCTGAAGTGTTGAGGCAGCTAGCGTCCAGACTTAAGCTACATTCTGTATAGAAAAGTCTTGTTAAAACACAAACATACATTTAAAGGTTTGTTCAAATTTGAAAAAGGTTTATTTTTAAGAAAAAACAAATAGAAGTTCAATAAAAAAAATACATAGCATACAACGTGTAAAATACGGATTTTTGTGCAAATGAACAAGTAACAATTTTAATGCAAGTCAACAAGTATCAAATAAACAAAGCAGTAAATCGTAAAAAACGTAGTGCAAAATCACCTCAGGTTTCTGGCCAGAAAACAGCAGGTCAACAGCATGTTGACCTTATCTGGCTTCAGTGACGCCCGAATGGCATTACAATTTTTCACCATTCGAAGTAGCATTGGAGTGCTAGTAGTGCATAATGTGAGGTACTTTCTGGCTAATTTAGATAGAAGTATAAATCATACTTGGTTATCACGCCACCAGGCAAGTGGATCTTCTCCATGATCCATGGCTTCCTCCTGGAGATACTTCGTGATTTCACTGTCTGCATGGAGTCACATCGGTATGGGAGTATCACGTCTCCTTTTACCTTTTCCGAGGAGATCTCCTAGGTTAGGTTTTTTGGCTGGAGGAGGTGCAAGTGCTCCTTCTGCTGATGCAGACTCGCTCCCCTCTTCATCAGTGCCCTGCCTTGTCTCAGGCATTCCCAGTAGCTCCTCCAACAGCTCATCCTTTATGCCCTCCAGCTCTATTTCACCATTGGCCCTGTATCTGGGGTCGAGGACAGATGCCTTAGCCAGGGCTTTCTGTCCATCTGGGCTTTTGTATTTCTTCTCCAAGACAGACCTTGTTTCAGGCGGGTTGTTAAGTCGGTTTCGGACTCCGACGGTTCTAAAAAGGTCTTTAGTCAACAACTTCAGAACAGGGTTGACGGAGGACGCAGCGACTGTCTTCTCTGCAGACAGCACATCGGTGAAATTGGCCACGGGTTTCAGCGCTGCGTTGACCATTTCAAGAACAGCGATGTCCTGCAACATCGGAACAAGGTGTTGGTGGTGCCTGTCATCCAACAGTCTTTTAATGGCAGGAACTTGTTCCAAAACGTAATAAATCGTAATAAATTTAAATTTTATTTAAAATAACCTGTAATAAAAATAAATCCCACTAGCACTCATGTCATATTGTTTAAGTAATTAATTCATTCATCAATAGACACATTTTGAGTAGTCAAAAACAGCCTTTGAAATTGTAATTTAGACTAGAAACTTAGGCTAGGCTAACCACATTACGTTTGACTCCATAAGACTATTGGTGGATAGGGCCTACATAAACGTAAATGTATGAATATTATGAAGGCTTTAAAAACCATCAACATGAATGCAGGCTATGTGAAATATTAAAGTTAATTACCAGCACTAGGTTGTGTTGAGGTAGTTCGAGCTCAGCTTGCTCTTTCTGCAGCCGTCTTTTTTTCTGCCATCTGTGGGAAAAGGTGGCCACCAAACTCCTGCATAAACCCATGGCTCGGGCTGTGCCATCTTTTTCCGCTGTCATGGCTTTTGTAACTGCTAGATGCAAATTGTGGCCGAAGCATTTCAACCACGGCCAACCCGGCAGTCTCACCGCTGCCACCATGTTTGTGCTATTGTCCGTGGTAATACAGGCAAGTTTTCTCTCATCCAGGGACCACTCTTTCAATGCGGAGTGGTTCGGAAACATTTCCGGCAGTGTGGCTCTCTGGCAGGAAAACTGTTTCTAAACACCTAGATTTCGGTTTCCAGTCTTTACTGACATAATGAATCGTCAGACTCATGTAGGGCATCATGTTGACGCTTGACCATAGATCAGTGGTAGCAGCGAAATAGATGACTTCTTTTTTTTTGCTGTCTTTTTCCTCTTGGGATTGTTGTTAATTACATGTATGCCTTATAGTTTCGCCTGTAATATGCTCTGTACGTATCAATATGCGTAGACAGAGAAACGGACAGCTACGCTGTTCTCGGTCCTCTACGTCTATTGTGGTTACCAAGCTTTGGATAACAAATAATGAGTTGGACAGTTCCATGCTCATTATTGTATTGTGTGTTTATATAGAATAAATGGTTAAACTGATTTGACTGAATGGTTCTGGATTGTTTATGAAAATTGTGCGATCTCTAACGTACACACGAGCATTCACACGGCGGTAATTACACAGCTTGTGCAATGGAGGGTTACGCAGTCCCAAATCTCAAGTTTGAGTCGAGTCAAGTCTTTTGAGGACGAGTCTCGAGTCTCAAGCCACTGTGTGTGCGACTTAAGTGTGACTCGAGTCTAAGTCGCAAACTCGAGTCCCCATCTCTGCTGCCTATACACGCTTGTTTGTTGCGACATGCGTGCAACGAATGCATGCAACGTCTGCTCTCAAAAAGATGGGTCAACAAAGAATTTATGAACATATAATGGTATCCATGGTATAGCAAAATCCATATCGTGGCACAACATAGTACCGGTAGTCAAATTCATACTGGTAAAGTACCCCTAGGTCACGTTGTATTTGGTAAGACTCGCAAAAGCTTCTGAGACTCCCAACTGTCTTTGGCCAGTGCTTGAACCTGCCAAAGTGGTCTCACTTGATTGTCCGAGGCCTGCATACACAGAAGGATGCGTTTTCAGATTAGTTGTGTTCGCTCGCTTTACTGATATCTTCTTAAAGCAAAAGCGACACACTGCCTCGTCTAAATTCGCTGGTTGTCGTCGTTGGGTTCAAACCCAAAATGCGCCCAAACTGGTGATGACACATTTGGCCTTGCAACAAGATCCATGTTTTTCAAGGCAACTTGATCAGCTCCGGGCTTTCATCGCTACCACTGGGCCTTAGAGCAAACAAAACAACAAAGATAGGACTCTGTCTTTGTTGACTCTGTTTATGGATTCGTTTCTCTTTTTCTTGAAACCTACAATTCTTTTTTCGTTGCAAATAGTCTAATTCGGGCTTGAATTTTATCCAAGAAAGTTGCAGTTGCTCACGTTTAAACACCAGACTGGTTAACTGCTTCTCCTTAGTGTCAGTGTTCTAGATCAATTTGATTGGTCAGGACAAGAAGGTTACAATGCAGTGACTCGTTTGCTAAATGTTATGTGTATGCTCTGTGCAGGGACCTCTGCATTTAGAATGTTGCGTGTGGAGAGATTTAAAAAAACAAACAAACAAAAAAAACAATAAACCTGTGTACTGGCGGTATAGCAGGGATGGGCTTGACACTGTGGTGCACCTCCTAATATGGCGGTATGGCAGGGATGCGGTTATTGCTGCAGCCCTACTGTAAACGGCGTAACCGAAGCGCTACGTATAGCCAAACAATTGCAGCCATACGTACTTTCATGTCAACATAGTTCCTACAACGTGAAGCAGGCTTTCTTGATACCTAGACTTTATAACAGCACTGTCCACTGTAGCCGGACCCCCGGTCCGAGCTTGTGAGTGAAGACGTAGACAGCGCTCCTTTCATGGGCACTGATGTCACAAGAGTCGGTTATTACGAGAATACAGTATACGCTTCCTTTGCATACTGGTTATTCATGTCATTTGATATTTCAATAGTAGTTTGGGCTCAACTTATTCATCCCAATGATACATTTCCAACATAGGGAATGTAAACATAGGCTATCGCCAAATTGGTTGACTACATAAAATCATAACACACAAGACCTGCAGCCGGTTGTATATCTGGATAATAGGCTTGCGCCACATCACAGGAAGCAAAAAGAAGGCTACAAATATAAGCATCTCCCATGTAGCCTACACGCGAATGTTTCCGTTTGCACCATCTTCATAAACAATCCAGACACACGTAGTAAAATCTGTTTGACTATTTATTCTATATACACATACAATACAATAATGACCAATGAACTGTCCCAAGTCATTATTTGTTATGCAAAGCTTAGTAACAATACTCGCTTCTTCGCGGTATCCATCCTTTCCTCTGCCTGCGAATATTGATACGTGCAGAGTTCATCCCAGGTGATATGGTTACATTTGATTACATGTTGGATTCAATCGGGGTTGGGTGTGTATTATCCATACAGTCTATGGTATTATCCGTTATAGCTCCTTTCCTTAGTGTGCGAGTGAGTGTGTTGGCCTGACTCATTCCAATAAATCGTAATCCCACTGATTCCTTCTCCTTTGTTAGTGATGTTTAATGTATTAGACGTTCCCTTACGTCCTAACTTCTAGAAAGGGTCAGAAAACTCAACTAAACTCCGTAGTGCTCGGTGTTTCCATGCCGTCACATTTTTCCTTAAAGGAATACAACGCATTTCCGTTGGCTCGACAAATTAACAATAACTCTCACAACGCTAACTAACTAAGAACGCATATATAATCGGCCACAATGACGTCGAAAGAAACATCCTATTAATATATATGTCACTATAAAAAAAAAATTAGGATCACAATTTAAAAAGATCAGGATCGGCCTACAAAACCTGACTGGGGCCTCCCTTATATTCGGCTTTAACAAGCCCTTTGTTCAACAGGTATTGCTCAATCAATCAAACCATGAATAGTGTCAACCAGTGTCTCATTGGTTCACTTACCAGTTTGTCTTTGAGCCGCTCTCCCTTGATGAGAAACTCGACAGAGGTGGGGCTAGAGGGGCTACAGGGGCTCAGGCTGCTGCTGCTCCCTCCACTGTGGGTGCTGCCGCTGTCCTCCGCCCGGCTGACCTTATAGACGGTGACACAGCTTAGTCCTCCACCCGCCAGGGGGAGCCACCCACCGCTGGAGTCGTCCCGAGTCATGACCACTGCTCTCACGCGCGCATAACTGTCACTGTGGAGGAAGAACACAGAGTGAGAAAGATGCAAGAAAAAAAAAAATTTAAAACACAGAAGAGAGACCAGACAAGGTTGTCAACAGTCACATCTTTCTGATAAAACTCGGGAGATTTGTTCCTGGTTTTAAGCGTGTTATTTTTGTCGATGTATTGACAAAACCGTTCCTTTGTAGTCTTTTAACGTAGCTTGTTCCATGATCCAAAGATCCATGGTCACACTGACACTTGATGGATCATCTTTTGTATGAGATGACATTTCACAGAAAGATCTGCTGGGCTGAAGTATCATAACAATACTGTGACCTTTACTCCTGTACCCACATTTTACCCACAAAATCCTGTCCATTTGTCCGTTAGAGTTAATGCTCATTCATATGATAACAAATTAGAAGTATTTAGAGAATTAAAAGTCCTTAACCTAGTCTGGAAACCAAACAAATCTGCAAGCTCATGTTATATTTGCTCTGGCATATGCGTCTGCCCCCCCTCCCCTTCAGACAGACTTCCAGCAGACTTGGCCCAGGTCGGGCCAATCACAACAGTTTATCTAATATGGGGCGGGTTTAATATGATGACTGTACAGAGTAGTGCCCTATGGGTGCGACGATGAGGCATTCATAAACAACCAAGATGGCTGCCACTGATGTCTAACATGTTTCGTTGCTGTGATTGGTTGAAGGTCTAGAGGCACTTTGGTGGGCGCCCATTGATTACACCCTAGGAAATCGAAAATTAACTAAGAGGTTCCAGACTGATACGAATTTGTGAATTGGCCTGGCTAACCTTAACCCAGAAAAAAACGCATAAAAGTGGTACATCAACGAATCGAGTCAGAAAGAGCGCCACTCCGTGCTGAATTTGTGTATAATGTACATGTAAACCGCCCGCTGTATTCCATTTCTGAGACGCCGTCAAAGCCCATGGTGTGTTTAACCCAAAGCGCAGGGTGAGTGACCATGTGGCCAAGCCCCAGGCTCCCTCAAGCCACTTCTACTCAACAGGCTTCTCTCTTAATCGACACAGGAAGAACCACAGGAATCCCTTCTTTCAACCAGTCATCTCCGAACCCTGGACTAACTAGCTAAAATGTCCTCTTTTTACCCCTCCCAATCACTACCATCTTGCTTCCTTGATCAATGATCATTGGCTTTTTTGCGTGTTTTGTCCCTTGCGTTGTCTCCTTACATTATCTGCGCCCCTCCCCCCCTGCCCCCCTTACACCAACTCTGGCCCCTCCCGTCCCTATTCTGGGTCACCTGCTCAGTGTTCTGGAGGCTTCTCTGATTAGATAACGGGACTCTGACCCACCAGAGACGTCGAGGGTCAAAGAGCGCTGAAGACAACGCTTTAAAGGTCCTCCTCAAAACATACTAAAGGATGGAAGATTGAAGAACTGAAATATAGTAAACTAAAGGCAAGGGGCAAAGCAAACCAATGAAACAAGTAAGGGATAGGAAGGAAGAGTGGAAGAAAAATACATTATCACTACTTCCGGTGTCTCTGAACTTTGAACATTGCCCTCGGTTTGTTTTAGCCTTTTTTTATGATGTCAATGCATATTCCCCCCAGTAAGTACATTTTTAAGTGTCACAGAAAAATTAAGAGTTATGTACTGGGTCACAAGAAGGTTCTGACATGTGGCCTATCAAGCAGCAGCAGCGTCTGCGCCTTTAACACGAAATGGATGCTCCCATTTTTCTCACCGCCTCCCTGCTCTGAATCTGCACCGCCAACCTTTGTTCCACTGCCTTCCACGCCCTTGGCAAACCTCTGTGCCCAGGTTATTAGTTAGTAATTAATCTATGAGCCAGTGAGCATTAAACTTGAGGCTATTTCTTGTTCCACGTGGAGGCTGTGCAAAGCATGCGGCTTAAATATCTTAGCTGGCTGGTAATAGTTGACCAAAGTTCCTCCCCAGGATTGATGACCATGGTAAATAATCCCAAAATAAATCAACCGACAAAAACTGGCTGCCTGTGAAGACAATGTGAATTATTCTCCTGTAGTATGAACACATGAATGCGAATGAACATGCATCAAGTGTTCTGACATAAGGAATTCAGAAACGCCAATGTGTGTGTGTGTGTGTGTGTGTGTGTGTGTGTGTGTGTGTGTGTGTGTGTGTGTGTGTGTGTGTGTGTGTG
>JAOPJO010000124.1:12736678-12750741 GCA_027123675.1 Molva macrophthalma | reverse complement strand
TGTGTGTGTGTGTGTGTGTGTGTGTGTGTGTGTGTGTGTGTGTGTGTGTGTGTGTGTGTGTGTGTGTGAGAGAGAGTTGGGGGGGAGCAGATACTACAGGGACAGTCCATAGCTCTCATCCACATTTTAAAATGTGCTCCTGCAACTTCCTTTGGATTTGTACAACAACCCATTACTAATATCTGGGTACCAACTAGCCACTGAATAACGTTAAGACACTACAGAAAAACAGTAAAACCTGCCGGCCTCTACTTGCAGCTTAGATATAAAAAGATACACAGAAGAGTAGAGGTGAAGAGGAAGAGAAGGAAAAGAGCACGTGTGGGCCAGGCAGGCCCCAGCACTGGGGCGGGCAGCTCCAGTGTGTGCTGAAGAAGGGGGGATCCTAGGACAACCGCTTCCTAAGCTGACAAAGTGGCTGTTTGTCTGCCGATCGGCCCCATGGTTGACCGAGCTCCAGCATGCCATCATGTCTTGCTCCTGCTTTGGCCCTGGGCTTCCCACCCCCCTGGAGAAGGGGAGGAGGAGGCGGTGGCGGGGAGGAGGAGTGGGGAGAGAAGAGGAGAAAGGATGTGGCCTGAGCCCTGGGTGCTCGCCAAGTCACCCTCCCTCCCTCGCCTCCCCTCCTCTTCTTCTGCCCCCCCCTCTTTTTTTTTTTTTTTTTATCAACCCCTCTCCCCGGCTGCCTCCTTCTACACAATGGCCGCTTCTCTGCTGAAATTTCACGTTATTGGATCCCGGGCCTGGAGTTTTGTGCTCTGACAATGTCCAGGCAGTGGAGCATGCTTCAGGAGAGACACACTCTGCAAGCTAAGGCCTGGAAAACCATTCCTCCTTTCATTAGCATCAGAAAAGAGGAGAAAAGTCTACACTTTTTTTTCTCGTCCCAGCTGAGAAGCTGGAAAAAAGGGCCTCTCTCATTCTCTATCCCTTATTCCCCCCCCCCCCTCTCCTGTATCAAAACCGGAGGAAGGTTGTCAGGCTCCGTCAGGCTCCACTAGACCTTTTTGGCTTCAGAGACTTTGGAGGTGGATGTGGTGGAGGTGGATGTGGTGGGGTGTGCACACGAGATTACTCAAAGAAATATTGGGGGAAAATAAACACAAGCTACTTAAGTCAATCGGATTCTCTAGAATATCTTGCTAAAGGAAAGCGCAAGCTAGAAAGAGAAGGGAGGTGGGGGAACAAAAATGGAGGACTGAGAGCGAGCGAGAGAAAGGAAAAAAACGCTACTCTGTGTGTGTGTGTGAGTCATACTCTATGCTTGCTAAAACGTCTGGTTACCTTCTACGTGTGCTCCACAGCTGTTCAAAGATAAAATGTATATTTTTTTTAAAGCTTCGGCCAACCCTATAAAAATATTACTTGGTGTTCTTAATGGAAGCCTGTGCATGCATGCGTCCATGGTTGTCGTGGAAGAATGCAGTAATTCATCCATTAACATTTATGCATTTAATTGTTAATGGTTAAAAAGACATGACCTTTTTTACTAATACACTGAAAAGAAAATGGAGGCCTAAGGTACCAACTTCAAAAAATGCTTTTAATGCATAAAGATTAGCATAAGGGCCAAGTCCTACCATGAAAGAACAAATAACATGCAAACTGGGCCTCGACTGTCGATTCCAGCAGTGCATCTAATCTAAATGGTGCAAACTGGCTAGCCAATTAGCCACGGTTCAAGTCCCTTCAATAACCGGTAGCAAATTCAAGGGCACAGACATTCCCCAAAACAAACAGCAACATGACGTAACATGGATGCAGTGCAAATTATGACAGAGGACCACAACAAAACACTTTAAGGTCTGTAGTGCTTGCCATTTAAACCCCCGCCACCACCACCAATAAAGATGAGGGAAATCTGCCCACTGAGCCTCTGACAGCCAACGTCACAAAACTGCTCAATTGGCCATCGTGTAAACCATTATTTTGGCCATAGAACGAAGTGAAAGAGAAATTTGCCTTATCTGTTCAACACGTCAGGCTGGTGATGAGTCATCTCCCTCACAAGAACATTCAGCTAAGCTACCAACAGACTTGTAGAGGGAGGGGGATGGGGACCAGCCAGATCTGATGCTGCAGTGCACGCTAAATGAAAACTTCCTCTCGTTTATAGAAATGCAACCGGGTATTCAGTATTCGGACCAAACAACATGGCCTTTTCTGGTGTCCGTCCGTCCATCCATTCATTGACAGCCGTTCGCTGATTGACCAAGATAACCCAAAATCTAAGCAAATCGGGGATAGGCCAAAACCAGTATAATGAATGTCAGACCTCAGTCCGACAAACGTTTATTTTCCGCCTTGCGCAGATGCTTACCAACCTGTCTATTACCGGGTTGGGCCTTCAACCCCAACAACAATGTTCCGGGTGAAATCGAGCCGTGGCACGGCAATAAATCACATGAAACCCACATGCATATCAAACGCCAAAAACTATTCCCAAACATCAATCAAAGCCACATATTGAGATGATCTTAATTTACACCGCAAGTATTTGGAAAATTAAAACCTTGCATTTCCCATTACAAAAAATAAAAAAAATAAAAAAGAACCGCAAATTTGGACTGCTGCGGCATCTCTGGTCGGCTTTGATGTGAAAGTAGTCCCATGGGTGCTGGGCTAATCGTCATAGTTACTGCAGAGACTGGAAGGCTGGTGGATAGGGTGGGAAAGAAACCACCAAAGCAGGGAAGGAGAAAAAAAACTCCAAACCATGATGATGGTCCATGACTGTGAAGAGAAGCGGCTATGAAACAAGTTGTAAACTATCACGGCAGGCCCTGTTGTTGATTAAAAACAAAACAAAAAAACTGCAGCCATTGCACAAGTGGCAACGAGTGATTCTGTCATCTACATCATCAACAAGCTCTGGAGAGCTGTAAAGAGATTCATAAAGCAATATGTTACTACCGGCAAACTGTACCAGTCCACCTTAAAAATAGATTTGGTTCCTATTCTGGTAGACTTGCTGATCAGTATGCTCAACTCACAATAGGATCTCTAGAACCTAGTTAACAAATGGTTAATGTGTAAAATGTTCTGAAAATGGCCAGTCAATATGAAAATATCTACATAGTCATCAATTATTTGACTTTCCTGATATTAAATGCAACTTGTTACGTACATTAAAAAAGAAAAATATCACTCCGCTAGGATTTGGTGCAAAATTTTGTTCCTGGGCGAAATAACCACACACCCCCACATACACACCAACCCCCACCCACACTTTCAAAGAGTTTGGAAACTCAATCAAAGGCACGAGGTTTAGGATTTACATCTGTGTCCTTTTATGTCTGTGGCCTCCCAGGAAAGAACGGTGTCAGGCCAGCTGCAGCAGAGGGCTCACAACTAGCCCAGCCTTTATGCTGCCGCATGCTGCACAACTGCAAACAATATCTACAATTCAGACACTTAGTGCTAAAAGCACTTCTTTAAGGCATTGAGATATGGTCTGTGAACATCATAGGACCTTCTTGGGAGAGGCAGAGAAAAAACAAAAAGACAATCTCTGCTACTTGGTGGCAAGATAAAGGGGGATAAAATGGGTTTTTGGTTGGCTTTAATAGCCTACGTACACAGCCCAGAAGCAGAAAAGGCCCAAAACTAGTACTTGATCTTTTTTAAAATTAAAATTAAAAAAAGTTTGAAATATGAACTAAAGACACTGCTGACATTTACAACAGTTTATGTCTGCTCCTAAAATACTCGAAGAGGAAATGAAAATTATAAAGAGGGAAGTGGCTCAGGTTTAAAATACACAGGATCCAGGCCCAGATCTGGCCCTGGGAATGGAACTGTCCACAGCATGCATAAAAGGCCCGTTCAGTTTGTTGGCTTGTTATGGTTTCGGGCTGTCCAAGACCTCTGGTTTTGTAGAGAATTGTTGACATTAATCATGTGAACAATGCAATGGTCTCTTATGGAGGGGACACCAGATTATAAATGGCCAGTGTGCAAATGCATTTTTGGGAATGACATCCTGCACTGCAATCTTTTGTTTTTAAAGAAGAGTGTCTCCGCAATATGGGAAAAAGTAAATCTTCATACCTCAAGAACTCTTTCACCATGACATATAGGCCAACCCCAACATACCATGTACTTTCCAGCAAATAACAAAGCAATACTATCTGGCAGTCAGTACTAACAGAGAAAATAGGCTAGGCTATACAAAGTCAAAGCAATTCAAATAAATTACAACAAGAATTTGTTTAATGGCAGGTTAACTTAATCAGTTCCAACACAGTCCTGTGCAGTCAAAGTCCATCCTTTGGCTAAAAACCGTTGCAAAATGTGTTTGCCTCAGCTGGCTTTGTTTTCTCCAACCATTTGCCTATAGCATAGAATATGATGTAATGCAAAGCATTTAAGTTTGTAATGTTCACCAACTGGCACGAACAAGAAATACCAGCGTCCATAAACACATCCAGGAAATGATTTAGTCTAACATAAGGGCCATAGGACATAGACAATTACCCAAGTCGTAAAGTGCTAGTCTCAAGAGGTAAAGTATCTGTCTGCTATTGTCGTTGGAGGGCAGGATAGGGGGGTGATTGGGGGGATGTTTGGGAAGGAATGTGTTTGGGAAGCTCGGCAGCAGGGAGAGGGAGTGCAGAACTGCCCTCAGGTGATAAGATCACAACAGCCACAACGGAAGACAATGCGCTGAGCTGTCAAATCAATCACACAAGATAGGAACAGGACACAGACGGTGAGAAATCAGCCAGGAATCACCTGACAATAGCTGCAGAGCACTGGAGGAATCTCAAGCGATGAGGCCTTGGGCTATGTTTGTTCATAGATCTATATGGATACTAGTGGTTACGATTGAAATGTTTCTCAGCAGACTTAAAGCTAGCTTAAATAATCGTGCAAAGAACATTTTCAGTGATACAATTTGATTCCTTCTCATACTAAGAGTTGAGGGATAAGACTTGAATGTATATTATAGTCAAATTAAAAACTGAAGGGGTAAAACCATGTACTTTCAACGATGAATGAATGATTCAAAACATCAGCCACTAGCCTACAACGGCAGTTAGGTTCTTGATGTGATCAGATCAACACTGTGCACTGATTATTGTTTTTATATCAACCACACATTTTTAATCTGTGTTATCATAGTGCATATCTCCAACCCTAAAGTTAGATCGACAATGTGCAACATTCTTAACACCAACACACACCCCCAAATCAAATACCAAACAAATCGACAGGCTATAGGCCTACATGATCAAAATGGCTGTGCTTGGTTTAACACCTATCAATCACAGAATCAAACTTTAGGAAAAGTCAACGTTGAGGAGCTACAAAAAAATTGTATATATTTTTTATGGGGGATAGATATGATAAATGGAATCTATTTCTGCCTCTTTAGATTTGGACAATGCTAACGTAGCATTATAATTTGTGCGATCAGTGTTTGATGTTCATTAACAGTAAAATAAATAAAATAAAACTTGTAAAAAGGCAGAGAAATTCTAGTTAGGGTTATGGATATAACAGTAGGGCTCACTAGTTTAAAAAGAAAATCACAAAAAACATCGTTACACAATATGCAACTAAAGGAAGCGTGAATTCATTGCAGCGGTGCTTTAATCGCGTTAGCCATCTTGGTTGCAGATAATGTAGCCTTCGAAAAACACATATCGCCAGCAACTCGTAGGTCTAGTTGTTTTGTGTCCATTTTAAATCAAATAATGTAGATCTTGAATACGTATAACAGATCCTTAGAATAGCCTTTATTAACCTCATGATCTTATGAGCGATAGAGGAACAAAAGGGGGAAGAAGTAGGTGGAGATTAAACCATGACAATGTGAACGCTATGAAAGGCATAGACTTCCTCTCTGGGCCAAATATATAACTGCATCTCCAAGGACATAATACCATTAGAGAGACACAACACAAAACCCCAACGCAGTTTTGTTTTTATATTTGAATTATTTCACAAATAATGCAAGGAATATTGTGTATTTATTGCGACAGCGCAATGCGAAACAGTGCGCTGGGCTGTGAATGGGCAGGCAGGTACTTTATGAATGGAGGATATCACGTGACCGCAGCACCTCCCGAGCAGATATTTCTCACTGACTGTCAACAAGCGCACGCAAGAGAGCTGCCCCTTAAAACAACAGGAATTGGATTATAAAACGATCATATCCAATGCAAATAAAGCATATAGGTTTTCATTACACCTCTGTTACATACTGTATGTAAATTCAAGGATTTGGGATGTCAACGTACCTTTTTTAATCATTTTTTATGAATGGGGATTGTGATATGCAAATTAATGTGATTGATAAAAATTGCATCCTTTTTGAACGCTCAAATTGCAGCAATGAATAGGCGGAAACGTTTTCACTGGACACAGATTTGAATTGAATGGTGACAATTTTGAAATGCAAGTGATAATATTTATGAAACCATTTTAGTAGGCTAGATGTAGCCTATATGGACACATGTTGTGGAAAATGACGTATTTGCATTTATGATTAATTAGTATCGAATGTAATGACCTGTGTAATATAGTGATCATAGGCATACTGTGATTCACTTCTAGCAGGTCATTTAAAATACAAAAAATACAAATAAGCAGGACCATTCACTATTTTAAATGGCAATTATTAAAATGATATTACAATAATGTTTGTCTAACTATTCAGGGCAAGGCTACTATTAAATTGTATTTAGAAAATGTTACTAGAATACTGAAAGTTGATTAGTTATTTAGTATTGGCTCCTATTTTCTGACACGTTGCGAGCCTTACTAAACGTTTATAACTCTATGCAATTATTACACAGCGAAGTACCAAACAAAGTAATGACAACATAATAACAGCTTTGCTTATATATACAATAGACCACATGCATTAGTTTATTTGAGATAGGCCTGAAATGAACAACCCCATAAAAAATGACACGGTCATTGGGTTATTTATCGAGATAGCCAGCATAACAGATGGACCAAAGAAGTGAGAAACCTGGAGAGCTCCTCCACAGCGTTAAGATACCTGTTATCATTGCAGCAATCTTAGGGAACATGGTAAATTAAGCAAAGTACTCACTCGTTGTTAGGATTTGTCGAATCTTCGCTCATTTTTTCTCACGGGGATCCAAATTCTTGCAATAGCATCGACGACGCAGTGACGGCGGGATAATATACCACAAATATCACCATTTTCTTCCACATAAAAATCACCCTATAATGGATAAAGGGAAATGTTCTACAATGGAGCATGCATAACTGAGCGCTCCTCTGAAAACCAAGTAGCTAGCCTAGCCTCCTGGCTGGAACTAAATTGCGAGGAGGAATGACAACCGATGATTCATTTTATCTTCCCTTGAAGTAAAATCCGACCACAACAGATTGTACATCTGCATCGTCCTCCTGAGCGACACGACTCCGTTGTTTTCAAAAGTGAATAAAGATCCTTATAAAATGTACAAACTGTACACATCGTTTGGCAGGTTATTTATGGCTGGCTGTCGAGCATCCATTCGCCAATCAGGTCCAGGACAACACTTGAAAAGAGCTGTGCAGCTTCGCTCCGTCAACGTGTCCAAGTATTGTGGGGTAAAGCGTATACAGCGGGAAAAAATCAAATTATTTTCAATGTTGATATTAATATATAAAGTCAAAATATTAAGAGTTACATTTCCCCAGAGTAGTTGGCGGACATCTGGTTTGATCGAACTCCATTTTCAACTCGGGGGCAATGAAACATCGGAAAACTGGGCGGATGTTTCGACCCTCGCTATAGAAAATGAGATCCTTCCGCGAGGAAGCAAAATATAACGCAATTAAGGAAGAATAAGACTTCATGTTACATTATTTGCTTTGCTAACATAACGATTGTTGTATTAGAATTCGTATTACGTTCCACTGAAACAATTCAAACATAAAAATGGCCGTTGGTTTCCAGAGCTAAATTCAAATAGTCCGTGCACTTTCCAAAAGAAGTTTCCCTTCAATCACGCATTGATACACAGAAGAGGGAAGAGTCTGTGTGATAGCATGTAGAAATAATCGGGAGGAAGCCACAGCCACTATGTGTCATACATACGTGCACGACCATTAATAAACTCGGTTGTTTGTTTTCATTAATAACGTTCAGACCGTGTTTCATGAGTTAGATTCTGAATATGAGAGAGCGCTATAAATGAACGCGAGCACGTTGAATTATATCAGAATATCCATTATTATGAACGCAGTTAATGTCACAGCGGCATATTATGTAGCCTACTTCTATGTATCATATCAGGAGGGATTTTATTTGGCCAAAATAAGAAACGACCTGGCCAAATCTATGGACAAAATGTTCATATTAAATGTCACATGTGATTTAGTTTACTACCAGAGCCATCTTGTTGCAAATATTTGTTTTATATGAGACAGTTATGTTGTGGTATCCTCTTCCTCGTCTATCATAGACATTTATCTATGTTAAATTGTTTGTATGTGCCTATTTCATAAACAAGCCCCAGAGGCAAATTATGTATTTTTTGCCTACTGTTTGTTGTGTCATTCCTTCACAACTGCCTATTTAGTCGTTTGCTGTCGTTTATCTTTCATCCAGGCATCATTCATCCCATATCATTTAATTTAGTTTTAATTTAAATGTGTTTAAAGTCTTGCTTGTGTAGCAAATCTATGTCGGTTGCGTAAGACTTAAATGCTATTAAATGTCTCTGCTGTGTGGAATGGCTGGAGATCAGGCTAAATGATTCTGCCTGGTTGTCATAGTGACAGTATGTTGTGAGAAGTTTCTTTATTTCCCTGGCTCTCATAGATCTTGGGCTGTGGCCGTATGTTACAACTATATACAATATTGCCTTTCTTCACCCATGGACATAGGTCTGTTTCATACATGCCACCTTATAATTCCCCTCTGATTGGGATAGGAAAGATTCTCTGTTCGTTGACTATTTATCTGTTGGTCAAAATGGCCATAGTTCCGCTAGCTAAATTACAATGGACACCATTTAGATGCTTTGTCAAAATATGACAAAAAGCACTATATGGCCGTATGTGTGTTTTATAGGCATATGCATTTTTGATCTATCATATGCATAGTTTATTTCATACTTAAAAAAAACTTCAAAATGTTATTTGACCCACATATATTATTTTATAATTGTTTTATAAATTATATATTCTGCAACATAGATGTGTGCTTACTTTTTAGTAAAGACTCAACTTATTAAGTTCAAAAGTTCAAATAAAAAAACTTTTGTCTTTCGAAATCGAGTGAAAAGAAATCCCCTCAATCTGTTTTCTCACAAGCATACTTCTATTCTTCAGAGTATTTAGAGTTCAGGAAGTCAACTCATCTCACAAAAATGGATGGCCAAATGCATTTCCTGTGTTTTTTCACACACAGTGTACTATAGTGCATTAGAATATCAGGCCACAGAATGTGTAGCTCATAGTGGCCCTCTTCACTTCCCCTACTGAGTCCAACCAGGACAAAGAAATTAGTATTATCTCTATTTCATTCATCTTTCAGCTTATTTTCCACCTTCCGGAAACATTGGAACCTGAATCTTCAATGTATTCACTAGTACCTTGTAAGTTTGGCAAACGTGGTGGATTTGGCACCATTTGTAGGCCTACTCTTTTCACCACACATGATACACAACACATTCTGGTACAAGTTGTTTGTTTTTGACGGCCAAGATGTAAAATAGCATTAAGGTAATTTACATAAACAATTCAAAAACAAAAATAAAATGAAAACGCGATCCCATGGTAGATTCTATTGCTAGACGTCTGCAGGATCCTTCGGTTGGGTCGGCCAATGACGATCAGGCCCTGACCTCAGAACACAGGTGGTTGGATCACCAGCTCCCAGCAGGAGCCTGCAGTCACAATATAGATAGAAGGGATGTGAATGCCTCTTTTGTGCTGCTATAACAGAAAGTGAAATTCAAAATCTGTGTGTAAGTGTGTTTGGACCATACTGTCCTGCAGAAAACCTTGGGCTAAGCCCATGTGCAATACAAAATCTCTTAATAATCGAAATATCCGCAGCAAAAATAAAAAAAGTCTCTTCAACCCTGCTTGCTTTTTGTTCGTTATTATTTTTAGACATGTTTGAGTTCCGCTGGCCCTTTCATCTTTGTGTTGAGGCTGGGGTTTTCCTCAAAGTGGTAACCTGTGGTGATTTGTTGCAGCTCTGCATTCTTATCCTTGCTTCTTTGGAGGGTGTAGAAAAAAACAACAACGCAACATCCATTTTGCATTGAGACCCATCAGACAATGTTGTCAGGGGACTCACAGCCATCTGGGCAAAAAGAGTTGGGGTGTGAACAGGAGGTGCTGATTTTTAAAGCCTGGCATCTGAGCACAACAATGCATACCTATTATTAGTGTGGGCCTGGCCACGGAAGCCTGCAACTGTTAGGCATGCTAATTGCAGGGTGGTGAGCAGAAAAGGTGTAGTGGCTTCAGAGAGAGGAAATGTGAATGCCTTCGGGCATGACTCTGTGCCCTCTTCTTTTCTTTTTTTCTTTCTCTCTCTCTCTACATATATAGATGTATATCTCTTTCTTGCTCTCTGCTTCTCTATCTCTTGTTTTCTCTCTCTCTATATATATTTCTAATTTTCTTTCTATTTGTCTCAATCTCTTGCAATCTATCTGTGTGTCTGTCTGTCTATCTATTTATCTATCTATCTCTTTGGTTATGTGTTTGTTTCCACAGGCTTTGCATATGTGCGGCTGTGTACACTTTAGACAAGTGTAACTAGATATAGTCTTGAAATGCTGGTTTAGACACGTTTTGTGTTTTTGTTTGTTTGTGTATGTATTGGATTGTGTCATGACTCAAGCATGTCATGCACAGAGGGTCGTTCTTGTGACAGTGTATGAGGTTGTCAGTTCAAAAGGAAGGTCAGTGCAGCTATCACAGCCTTGAAAGAAACATCTAGAAAGCTGTGGGTTCAAAGAAAAAAAAAAAAAAGATGGCAGGTCACAGGATAGAAACATTAATCTTGATTAGTTACATTTTTTTCTTCCAATGTGTATATTATTATTAGAATCGCTTATTGTACTTCATAAATATACTGTGTCTCAGATCCTGGCTTTTAAAAGTGCGCAGAGTGCTCCTGGTGATCGTTATAACTGTGTCAATGTTTAGAATGTGAGCTATGCGAGTGTCCATAAAACCGACTGGAGTGCATTTTAGAAAGTAATGTTCTGGGCTCTGCCGTGGAATGTTAAACCATTTCCCAGAGTCAACAGTTCATGTATGACAGCACGAGACAGATAGTTAGGGTGTTAAAGTAAATGAAAGCAGCGAGACGAGAGGGGAGAGATTTAGCCCTTCATTGTAAACGTGATATTTATATATTCACGCTATATAAAGAGGGGGCTCTTAATTTACAGTTTGTTGTAATTCACTAGCTTGGATGCTATTGTGCTGCAATAGCCCACTCTCTCCATTCTCCCTTCATGTTTCAGCTTCAAGAAATAGGAACCAGAACAGGTTACAGCCCCAGTTGGCCTTTTCTCTGTCCTGGAGTCTTTAACTTCCTATTGTTTGTGTGTTGTGCGTGGGCCTGATTGAAACCTGATCTGGCTGTGGAAGCTGTGTTTAGGGTGAGGTGGACAGGCCTTTGTTGCTGCCTGAGCAATGTTTATTTGGGCGGCTTCACTCGGCTTCCCTGTAATCATCATCCAGCCACACAGGATAGAAGGGATTAATGAATATGTTGGAGAGGAAGTCACAGATGACTGTTTACCATTCTCATGGGCCCAGAGAAGGAACTGTGGTAGAGACGTATGTACGGAGGTGTGTGTGTGTGTGTGTGTTTGCGTGTTTGCGTGTGTGTGTGTTTGTGTGGGTAAGACAAAAAATAAAGGAACACATTTTTTACACTGAATTATCTTTACTTTAAGTTGATTCATGCAAAAAAAGGGAAATTAAACTTCTTAGCATGTGCGCAAATGTTTTTTTTTTCATTTCCACACCATGTAACTATTTCTGGCTACCTCGCATCATATCCGTAGTATTAATCAGAAATTACCAACATGAATACAGTCACCATCTTCTAGTCTGGCAAAAAACGTATGAAAAAAAACAGAAATTTTGAGTGTGTGGGTGCTGAAGCTTTCTGCATCAAACAACGAGGAATCAGTGACTGATCATGTTGAGTCAGCCATGACTCCTTATCTAACTCTATAGGAGAGTATTCACATCTTTTTTTCATCTAAGAACCGTCATTTTCCCGAACACCGCCTACACACACTCAAACACACACATACACACACACATGCTCCCCCATGAAATCCCAGTAACAATGCATTGCCCTCCCTTCTTCAGCTGTGTAACCCCCTTCCCATCCTGTCTTTCTCTCCCTCGTGGCCTCCTCGGCCCTAATCCTCCTCCCGCTCATCTGGGAACCGCCAGCGCCCCACCATAAAGAGCCGCATTGTGCCCAGATTATTTGATTGTTTTCAGATGTTGGAGGTTTTCCTACACAAAAGGGGAAGAACAGGGTTTGTCCAAAAGCTCAGGACCGTCTGGCCATTGGACAGGACAGACAGGGAGCGGGGAGGGATGGTGGTGGTGGTGGTAGTGGTGGTGAATTGAAGATATACTAGAATAAGGAGATGTGTAAACAGAGCGGTGTAACATTACAATCAAGTATAAGAGTTTAAAATTAACTTAAAAATACAAACAGCAACATTTTGCTTTTGCTGTTTGTATGTATGTATGTGTCATATTTAAAGGTGTCTGTTCTGTCTGTATGTACAGTATGTCTGTACAGAGATCAGTGGGTATTTAAAGGTGTCTGTTCTGTCTGTATGTACAGTATGTCTGTGTACCAGCAGCAGCACGGTGCATAGTGCAGGAACACACAGATGATTCTGAAAAACTATAAAACTATATTAAATGGAAGCCGACTCCTCACTTCCCACATAAACATCCTTTTTAAAGGTTTTGTTGATGTCCCCTATGTTTCCTACTATTTTCAGAGAATGATTGGCGCTCCATTTGTGGAAGGATGGATGGAAGTGATTAATTAATATATATATTTGAAGCTACTACTAATGGCTGTGTGTCTGTTACAGTAGATCATTGGATATACGTTGGTGATATTATTGATGTCCCCTCCAGAAAATGCTTTGGTTATTAGTCATGTTTCTCTTGTTGTTGCATGCATTCTTTGGTGTCTTCCGTTGGATGCAGAGAATGGATTTGCAGAACTCTGCATGCAGAGTCTCAATTTTCTGTTTGTCCCGTTTTGTTAAATCTTGTTTGGCAAGTGAACCCCTGATCTCCCAACCCTAAAGGGAAATGGGTTCTATAACAGAGTCTAATATTTTGAGCCAGATCTGAATTGGGATGTGCAGCTTGATGTTCCTTTTGATGGCATGAAAAGCCCCCCTGGCCTGATCTCTGAGGTCGTTCAGCGCTCTGCTGAAGAGAGCTGTGGTGCTGAGGCCGAGGTGGCTATCATGTTTGTATGTTCTGGGGCGATGGCTTCTAGAAAGAATGAATATGTGTGGTGCTGGAGGCTAGGCCTCATTGTATTAGCATCATTTGGGTCTTGGTTAGATCACTGTCAAGGCCAGGTCTGGGAGTATTTGTGCAGAAGATCAAGGTGCTGTTGTAGCCCTTCTTTGGTTGGAGACAACAGCACCAGGTACTCATCTGACTTGTGTCTGCTAGGGGAGGCCAGGTGCTGCAGATGGTCTATTGTCTTTGCCAATTCATTGATGTATATGTTGAAGAGAGTCTGGAGACTGAAGCTGCATCCCTGTCCAACCCCCGACCTGGGGAGAGGAGTATGTGTGTTTGGCCAATCATAACAGAACAACAGAACACAGTTAGTGTACATGAGTTTATGATGTCATAGGTTAAGATAGACACTTGTTAGTGTACATGAGTTTATGATGTCATAGGTTAAGCAGCACACTTGTTGGTGTACATGGGTTTATGATGTCATAGGTTAAGATAGACACTCGTTAGTGTACATGAGTTTATGATGTCATAGGTTAAGATAGACACTCGTTAGTGTACATGAGTTTATGATGTCATAGGTTAAGATAGACACT